>CM031866.1:15229130-15319306 GCA_018697195.1 Certhia americana | reverse complement strand
CTTCCTACCAAAAGAACAACAGACAGTGAAAGAGTATCCAATATCTGTTGGCAGGGGCCTCCAGGGGGCAAGGGCGGACTCATGGTACAGTTCAAGCATGTTTGAGAGAACACGTTCTGTGGGAAAGCAGTGCAGTACTGGATGATTATACACTGCAGAATGTGAATTTGCCCGAGGGTTTACTAAAAGTTTATCATGTGTACCAGCACAAGCAGTGTTGAAAACTGTAGCAGCAGTCCTCGTAGGCAGAAGGTGGAATATCATGATGACATTGCACAGATCCAGTGCCATTTGAAAAAGCTTGAACCGCTTCAGTAAAAATATCTGATTTGGTTTATCTGCTCGGGATCATGCTTTAGTCAGAACAGTCAAAGCAGCAGACTTTAGCACCTTCTGTGCAGGAAAGGCAGTAGGCTGCATGAAAAATGGCCTCTTGTTGTACAGGAGCGATGTCGTTATTCCAGGTAGTGTTTATGAGTGGCAGGCTGTACTGAGATTTTAAACATAGTAGTGGACAAGAAGTGCCCGTTACTGCAGACTGTGACCTGCACAAGGGTGCTATTGCAGGAAGTACAGAGCAGATCTGGAGATTTCTGGCAACTTGCTAGTCACCTTTATGTTCCTATGTAAAACGCACATCATTGAAAGAGAGGAATTGTCTGAAATGTTGCCTCTCAAGCTGCGATGACTGCGCCTAAACATATGGTTATTGAGACGCATTAATACAAGCTGGCAGTCTTCTGATGCGGCTCCAGCTGAAACAGTCATGGGGAGGGAAGAAGACAGCCTGCGTGGGAGTGGAAGCTCTATCCCGCTAGGTACGGGGCTGCACAGAGGGAGCTCCTCGCGGGCCTCGCTGGCCCTGTGGGACGGGACCCACCACCGCGCCGAGCCAGTCAAGGTGCCGGCCCGGGCGGAGGCGGGCTGGCTCGCCGCCCGCCCTGGGCAATGCAAGCACCTTCTGTAGCCCCGGCGACGCTCGGGGGGGCCGCAGAGGAACCCGCGGCCGCCGCCCCTCCGAATCCGCGCGGTGCCTCGGCAGGGCAGCGAGGCTCCCGCGGCGGGCGGCGGCCCGCGCCGGAGGGCCGGGTGCCGGGACGTGGGGGCGCGGGGCTGGCGGACTTTTTTTCTTTTTTTTTTAGCGCGGGGGGTGCGGGGGCGGGGGGGTGTGCAGCTCTCGCTAGCGCTGCTTGTGGTCACAGCCAGGCAAGCTCACATCCCATCTGGATCACGCTCGCTCTCTCCCTTCTGCTTTCCTACCATAGAGTTGCGCTGGAAACAGAAGATAGAGGGAGTGTAGGAGCTCGCCATCTCCAAGCGATCTACATTGGGAAAAACATGGAGTCGGCTCCGGCAGCCCCCGATCCAGCAGCCAGTGAGCCGGGCAGCAGCGTCTCCGAGGCGGCCGCCGGCGCCAGGGACACCCCGGTGAACCTGGAGCCTGCCCGGAAAAGCGATGCGCCGGCTCCCGTCCGCAGGCAGAGCTACTCCAGCAGCAGCAGCAGCAGAGGTAGGGAGACTTGGGGAAGGGGGAGGGGGCCGGGGGAGTGGGATCGGGGGGTGGGTGGGAATAGGAAGAGGGGGGTAAGAGAGAAGGGGGAAATGCAGCAATTTAATCCCCTGGTTTATTGCTCGTGCTTCTTGAAGCCGCGCACGCAAACAAGCCGGGCTTCTACCCCCTGCAAAACCTTGCAAACTTTTATAGCTTCTTTTAATTGCTGCAGGAGGAGGGACAAATGCAATGAAAATATTGAGCGGTGTTTGGTGCTTTCCTGTCTCTCTCGTTTATTGCCTGTGGTATCCGGATGGGTACTGTGCCCCTGAAATTACATAATTTTATAAATATATAAAGCAACAGCGGGAGTATTGGGATTCAAGGGAACAAACTTTTAAAGCTGCAGTGTCCTTCCTCCCCCCCTTTTTTCTCCCCCTCGTCTGTCTCCTTTTGACAGTTTCTCAACTGGTGTGCTGTGGCTTGTTGTGAATGGGGGATCTGTGATTAAACAGGAGATTTGCGGTTTGCGGGTGACTTATTCACTCTGTTGCGCGCTGTTTTCCCTTAATTCATTTAAGTGTATCTTAAAAATGATTTCATCGCGGAGCGGATGATCTCGTAGCCGCTGTTGTTGAAGGTGCACAACTTCGCAGAGGGTCTCCGTGCGCCCGGGGATTCTCGTACCGCTCCCCGCCGGCCCCCGAATAAAACGCTGCAAACAAACGAGCCCCCCTTTCCTGCCGCCAGCTGTCAAAGCCCTCCTGCCTCAGCTTGCGTCTCGGAGTCGTGCGGGTCAGCTCTGAAGGTGCTCAGGGCGGTTGAAGTTCGGCGTCAGCCGCGGTAGCGCCCGAGCCGCGCCGGCGGCGGGAGAGCTGCGCGCTGCCGTGCGGAGCGGTGCGGAGCGGTGCGGAGCCGTGCGGGGCCGTGCGGGGCGGGCTGCTCCCGCCGCGGGCACGGACAGGGGCCCGGCTTCAAGCGCCGCCGGAGTTTGCCGAGACGTGCGAGAGGGAGGAGGCTGCGGCTTTAATTACTTGTAAATAATTTATGAAGCGTTGCTCCTACAAGAGGGGGAGCGCGCTAGAGAGGCTTCGCTCGGTAAAATCCCTCGGTGATGGGTAAAAATGAATTAAATAACGCTATGTAATAATACATACGGCTGTTGAAAGAAATGACGGGCAGAGAAAAGTACGTGCCCGGCGGGAGCTCAGCCCCCTCGGCCGTCGCCGGCGGGGCTGGGGCAGCGATGCCCGGCCGCCGGCGGCGGGGAGACCGTCTCTCCTCGGACGGAGGGGGTTTGGGTTGTAGGTTGGAATATGGCTGATCATGTGTTGGCTTGTGTTTTACAGTATTTTTCCCCTTTTGGCCACACCCCCCCTTCCCAGGCAGCTTCCCACTCAGGGAATCCGCGTACAGTAAAAGCCATCGAGATGTCACACGCCGAAACATTTAATTAGAGGCGATTTGCGAGCAGGGAGCGCGCCGTTCGGCGGCTGCCGAGGCGAGGAGGAGCGGGCTCGGCCGGAGGAGGCCGGGTGGCCACGGGCGTGTGCGCAGGGAGCGTTTGGCTGCGCGGGGTATATTTAGAGCTTGCGAGAGTGGATTTGGAATGCAAGCGCCTTATGTAACGAGGTTAATCAGAAACACTGGAGAAAATTTCCTTAATTTGTCGGGGAGTTTTCTGGATGTTTGCGGAGCCGGCCGTAGTTGGCGGGTGTTACACAACGCCCCCCCCTCCCGGCTCTCCGGCCCAGCGCTCCGGCGGCGCGGGCAGATGGTGCTGCCGGGGAGCGGGGCCGGCGGGAGGGAGCCGGCAGCCGGCTACGCCGCCTTTGGGGAGGGGGGCAACTTTGGGATCCCATAAATTATGTAACACTCGGCTGTCGCTTCTGTATGGATGCGAAAAGGAGAGGGGGGTGCTGGGAAGCCCGGGCAGCTCCGGCGGTGAGGGTGTTTTCTTGGCGGTCCCGAATTGTTTGGGCTCTGGTACTGCTAACCTGCTGACCCACATGTCCCTCCTCCCCCGGGCCTCGCTGGGGAAGGGGAAGGAGAAGGAACAAGGGGGCCAGGCACTCCAGGCACACGCCGCCACTCGCCCGGGCTCCCAGTCGCCGCACGCAGGCAGGCACTGCGTTATGTAACAGTCTGAGTGGGAAAGCGAAGGTCAGTGATGGAGGCATCCCCGGCAACACAATGGCCAAAGCCCTGCGCGCTGGGGCTTTGCAGGCTGTAAAGCGAAATAAAGCTCGCGGCAGGAATTGGCGTGTGTTTTGGAAGAGCTTGGGAAGGGAGAGGGGAGAAGGAAAAGGAGAGTGGCAGGGATTTGGGGGGGGGGGGAAAAGTGTTTGGGTTTTTTGGATGATGTCATGGAGTTGGCAGAAAATACAAGTCTAGTCCTAGAGTGCAAACAGTAAGAGAATTGTAGCTGGCATTCTGTACTAATGTTGCATAAATTAGTGTATTGGAAGTAAATTGACCTATACAATACACATCGGCTGATCATGCCTTTCTAATACTTAAAACCTGTAGATACAGAACCACACAGGAAAAATATGTCAATGACAACATTTTGGCTTCCTTGAAGTCAGGACTTGAGGGGCGGGTTAGGTGTTAGGGGTCCCTGTAGACTTATACGTTTGGTTTTTTGTTGGTTTTTTGTTGGGTTTTTTTTGGGTTTTTTTTTTTGTTTTGTTTTTTTTTAAGTTATTCAAATTGCACTTGATTTCTTTCCTTTTTTGTTGTTAATAGGGTCCTTCATATCTTATGGCAACAATGTCACAATTAAATCACACCTTAATGTGTGACTAGTATAGGTGAAATTATTTTTAGAACTGTTACTTTATAAGCTCATATGTTCAGCTGTGTATTGAGTTCAAAATTTACTTGTTTGGGTCATGATTCTGCCACGTGTTGTAAGCAGGCCGCTCTGGACTCTCATGTAAGCTGTGTGGAGGATAGATACAAATACATAGACACATAGATGTTTAGGTATATGTACACATTTATACACCTCTCAAAGTAAAAATCCTTATTTTTGACTCAGCAAACACTGAAAATATTTGTTTCATATCCTTAGTTTTCATAGCTGCACACGCTGTAAAGCTGCTTTGATAAGTGAGGATTTATAATAACCAGTGTACATAAGGAATGGAGAAAACAAAATTAAAGAGAAGACTGTTGATGGAGAAGTGGGGAAAGTTTGCTGTGGAATAAATTCTTAAGTGACGCTTTAGTTATTATAATATTATCATTTCAAAATACTTTATTGCTTGATATGCAAACCTGTCTGTACTGCCAGGTCCTTACATAACTTGGTTTTCATTTTGCAGAGGTTATGCTGGTTTTGTTGCTGTGTAGAATACTTAGCTTGAAAATGTAAATTCTGAGTTACCAAAAGCAGTTTTCAAATGGGGAGCGGTTGCGTGATGTATTTAGTATATAGGGGCATGCATGCATTCTTGCATGCTTCAAAAAATTCCCTGCAGTCTGATATTAAAACTGATTGTTAGGAAATTGTCACCATACTGGAAAAAGCAGGAAATGGATAAAAAGCCTGGTTTTCCCCCAGAGGGATGTTATTACTGCTGACAGTAGTTGTTAAAATTTTCTGAAGACTAGTCACTGACCAGCAGGTTGAATTTCAGTCTAAGTGTGTGAGTGTGTGTGTTCTGCAACAAAGGTTTGTGGTTTGCCATGCTTGGTAGAAGGAACGCTTCCCTTGCCAGCTCTGGCCCTGGACTGTGGCTTTTATTGACATTTATTTCACTTTGCAGGCTTTGACATCCATGGAGTTCTACCCATGCTGCAGTCTAAGGCTTAATATTCTTAGTCCCCCTAGAAATAGTTATAATTGAATAAACTTTATTTTAGTAGAGAGCTACTGTCTCATTAAAAAGCAAAGTACATAAAAAGCTTTTAAATCTTCTAAAAAATGCATAGTTTGTTTGGAACTGAGCTCTTGGTCTCAGAGGTAAGTCAAGAGAGGATGTCTTGCTGAAAAATATTTAAGACAGCTCTTACATCATTGGATGGTACTATGTGCAAATATTTTTATGATGCTTTACATTTAATAATTGAAAGCTGCAGCTATGTAGGTACTTGTTCTTCTTTTCTTGCTGTTGAGGTTCTGAGTATATTTGCTGTTTTCCAGAAGCCTTTGGAATCTTTTATCATGTCGTCTGTTTATCCTGATCCTGTCTCTGCTGGTAGATAGTGGCATGTTGTTTTTTGCTTTTTTTTTTTAAATTTCAGTGATGCTCCACACATAGGGTTGTAACATCACTAATAGTGACAATAATAGGTTTGTGGTGTTCTTTTCTTTAGAAATACTACTTCTTTCCCAGATTTTATCCATTTGTGGATTAAGACTATTCTACAGAGCACAGCCACAATACAAAATTTTGCATGTTGTTTTCAGGAGGACTCTTTGAATTTTGTAAATTTGGACGCTTTCTGTAGATTCTTAGGATTGCCTTTGTCATCATTGAGGACTATTCTGCATGCACCACTGATTTAGTCCTATTTTGGTAGATGATATGTGCTTTGAATCCTTTAAAGTACAGCATTGTTTTAAACGTCTGTAGCATAGGAGCAATAATAGCAGCAGTATGTTGTTCTCCTAGGAACAATGCAGTTCTCTTATTTCAATAAACCGTAACCTATTCTCTTTATTTTATTTGCTTGAGAAACATCTCAGGAGCTCATAAACCAGTATGTAAATACTGTTATCATTCAACCAAATGCTGTAATTTTACTAAATAAAGAACATAGTTTATAATGGAGATTAACGGGCTGTGTGACAATTTCAGTTTTGGGTATAGCACTGCATCTGAATGGAAAGGGCAGTTTCAGCTTTGGGAGGTTGTCTTTTTTCTTCTTCTTCTTCTGATATTTGTTTTTAAGCTACAAAAATACGTGTTGGGGAAAATCTGGAATGACTCAGTTGATATTGTTGGATTTAATCTGAGAGCTATCCCAGTGAAAAGGGAAAAAACCCCAACCTCAATTTAAATTACTGTGATAGCTGTATCAGTCTTGAAATTAATTTGTGAATAGGTAATCCATTCTTTACTTTTAGAAGCATTTTTAAGAGCGCATTTTCAGTGACAGGCAGTTGTAGGGACAGACATTAAAAAATGAAAAAAGTTAAAATTTGGAGTATATCTAAATGCACTAGCAAGTGTGGGTGCTGTGTAGCTTCGGGATTGTTTACAGGCTCAGTGCTTCTCACTGCTACTGGGGAGCAAAGGGGCTGCAGTGGCAGCCACAGCTGCTGTCACACAGCTGCACAAGGCAGGGAAAGGGGAATGCTGGGCCCAGGTAGTTTACAGGAGCTGTCAAAATGCAGCAATGCACTCGACTCAGGGCCTTCCATTCCTGTGCTGCAAGGCAGTTGTCAGCCCCTCAGCTGTCTGTCCAGCCTAGATGTTTCGGCAAGAGGCTGCCTGTCATCCTGGGGTCTTTGGGTGGGATGCTGGAGTGGGGAGCAGTGCCTGCTTCTCAAGAGAGGCTGAATTATTTTTCTCTGTCACACTTTTACCTGGACCTGAACTTGCTGTGGAGGTGGTTTTCTGTGGCTTTGGCAGAAGAGGAGGTTCTGGTGGATAAAGTGTTGAAGAAACTTCCTGACCGTGTGGAAGCATCCACACTTCATATGCAGATTTCTACCCTCTTGTTTTCTTTGACTCTTTTTTCAGGTATCTTGTGTTTCACCTATTGTTGAGGCTGTCTTTGTAGCCCAGATAATCACTTCTGGAAATGTACCTTACAGAGCTGTTGGTTTTATATGTACTCACAGCTGGCAGGCAGGTCACACATCCTTACATGCACAGATTCTTCAGATATGTAGAGGGGGACCCTGCAGAGCAGAGTCTGAATCCCCTACTGTCACTAGGTCCATGTTGCACATGCGGTGTCAGAAACAGATAACACTTGGTTTTTAGGGTTGTTACAGATTTTTTTGGTCCCAGTGTTCTTCTGATAGGAGGCTCCTCTACAGCTTTGTTGTCTGATGATTAGAAACCTACTTTTCACTTCTAAGTAACTGTGTTCAGGATCAGTTAGCTCCCTTGCTTCTTTAAATGTTTTTTATAAAACCTCCTTGGACTGAAAAAGAAGAAGAGCTTGGTATTTTATTTTGTGATAGTTGAGCTAACAGGGAGCTCTGTTCTGTGACTCACAGTTTAGCACTTCAGCATATCTGTTGTAGATGGTCTGTGCTGATAGAAACATGAGAACAACTTGGGCTGTGTGTCATGAGGAGTTAATTGTCTAATTTCTTGAACGTAAAGCTCGTGAATTATTCTTCATACCGTTATCTGAAGTCTCATCTAGGTATGTTTCATTCTTGGCAACAACTGAGCTCTTCAGAGACTAAGTGTATTGGGGTGGGTATTTTCATGAAGAAATTGTGGGGCTTATTTTACAGCAGTTTAATCTTATAGTTTAGCCTCATTGCACTGTTCATTTGGAAGGATCCCCAGGTGTTTTAAACACTATTGGGAACCATTTTGCTTATTACTGAAATCCAGCCACTTCTTGTGTGGAATCTGACAGCTGTTTAATGGTGCTCAGCCATGCTAAGCAGATCAGAACGGAAAGTGAAGAATACCATACCTGATTGAAACACTCAGAGGGATTTTGGATACAGATAATATAATTATCTGCATTGGAATTGGGTCAAACAGCTCTATTCCTGCAGAAAATTACTAGATATTTTCAGTGGTAGTGTATGGTCAAGAAATTGGTTTGAAATACCTTCCTGAAAATGATACCCCCAGCAGTGAGATAATTGAAGATCCTGCTGCTTACCCTATTGTGATCACCAGTTGCAGAATGATCAATGTTTTCAGGTATTTCTGGATGCATTAATTGTTTGGCTCCATGCTGGTATGTGAAATCTTAAAAACCAGGGGAGACGCCTGGGATGTTGCAGGTCTTGCTTTGTAAAGCAAATTTCTTTACTGGTGCATTCCTTAAATAGTGAGTTGCCGTCTGTGAACTGTGCTCATATTCACAGAGGTTTTAAAAATGGTTCTAGGGGATCTCTTGACACTAAGCCAGTAGGGAATGGGGGAGGCAGATGCCAGGCCCTGTCTTGTGAGGATATTGGTGACTGTGGGGAAAATACAGCTGTTTTCCAGTTGTCTGCAATTTCACTTCCCATGTAATGTAGTAAAACAGAGTATAAACAGAAGATCTGCAAAGGAACAGAAGTCAAAATTCATGATCAACTGAATGTACATAAATGTCCTAGTAATAATGACCAACTGCAGAGTCTTTCATTTGTAATTTAATCTAATAATTTCCATGCACTTCTAAAGGAACACACTATGAAGCTGGCACTTTCTGAGAAATTGCTGTGCTGTTACAAACAGCGTTTGAGCTGGCATTATAACAGCATGATAGATGGTGAGGTGGAGAACAAAGTTAGGGTGGAAACTGAGCTGAGAGAAATTGCCAGCAGAATGTGAGAAAGCAGAGTTTGATTATGATAACCTCCCTTGTAGAATCAAATTAAACCATTTTTAAAGGCTTTGTTGATTTTTAGTTTGTAGTTGTACTATGTATTTACTTCACATGGGTGCAGGAGATTAATGAGGCAGGTGTAGTGATCATGGGGTGAAAAACTGTGGTGCTGCTGTTCTTTTTAAATGTTTCATTTGATACAGACAGTGGGGTATTTACAGCATTAATTAGCAATATGTCTGTGTGCTTTAGTTCTGCAACTGTTCAAATGTATTGAAAGTATTTAATATGCAGAGGCGATGGAAATTCTAACTCCTAGAAGGAGGTTGGACAGAGAAACCCCCTCTCCCTTTTTTTTATCATTTAAAAAAAATTTATTTTATTACACTTATAAATATCTTTTAAAATGGCATGCTGCTCCAAAGAGGTGGTTTGTGTGAAGAATGGGGAATATATGGCCAGGAACTGTGCAGCTAGTTTTGACAATATGGCTGAAAGAAGACAGAAGGAGAAAAAAAAAACAAGCCCCAGAGGTAGATCATACAGTAAAGTGCATTGCCAGCTCCTTACCTGTGAGAGAGGAGTTTTTTTCTGTGGTTATGTAGAAGTGTATGCCATGCACTTCTGAAATAAGTATATATGCAAAACTGTAGACACCATGGGGAAGATTTAAATTATGTATTAGTAGAGCTTGGCCTCACTGTTTTGGCGCTGAAGCAAGGTCTGTTAGATACAGTCAAGGATAAAACCAAGGCCAAGACTTGTGAAATACTGATTATAGGGTTTATTTTATTCCTGTAGTGGAATTAGGAAAATACTTTAAAGTAGGATTTCCCCTTATAGTTTCTCTTGAAATGTAGAGGTAGGGCAGAATGCCTTTTTCTCAACTAATAGATGACTTTGCCAAAGTCTGTACCAAATGTAAATCAGAGGCCTCTGCTGTATTACAACTTTTAACTAAGGGCAGAAAGGTAAGATTTAAACTATTTCTTTGTAAGAAGTCTTGAAATTTGATAAGACAGGCTAAAGTACAGCTTTTGCTAATACTATACTTGAAGTAAAAAAAACTGTCAGCATAAAGCATCTCCTAAATCCTGTGTATATTAAAAAATAAAATAAAATTAAACCAAACTCAAAGGAAACTAGGGCACATCAAAAACCTCCCTCTGCGTCCTGCTTCATTTGTGTAATCTTGAAAAGGAGTTTTGTTAGTCATTTGTGTTGTCATTATAGAAGTTAGGAAAGGCTCCTTTACTGCCTGAGTTGTTGGAGAGACCTTTTAAAAACTCCAGTGAAGTATACTCTGAACTGTTGATATCTTGTGGGGAGTCAGTGTGCATCTGAGATAATAAGTGAAAGTCAATTAGAAAGAGCACAAAATCAACTCTTTCCAGGACTGATGCTTGGAGCAATCATGAACAAAACAATGTACAGTGGTGGTGTACTTTCAGTCCCTCAGCAATGCTGCCAATCCATCAATAGCCAGAAAGGCTTTTAACACTTCGAGAGTCTTTCAAAAACCAAACCATTAAGTTGTTTCTAGAGATTTCATTTCCACTCAACACTCTTACTGTTTGTAATTTTCTGCTGGAATCAGGTGTATTTTTAAGAAGTGATCTGATTTTCATGAGTGTCAATCTGCCAGAGATCAGATTAGGTCAGTCATGTGTTGGCAGCATGAAAGCCACCCTTGACTATTAGAAGTGTTCTGCTCTACTGGCAAGAGACTGGATCCTGTGACAGTTTGTGTGTGCTTAGTACTAAGCATCGTGGATCCTGTTGGTGTCAGTGACAGTGCTTCGGTGCAGGATAGAACTAGGGTTGCATGTGTTGGAAAGATCAAGAGAGAGCTGCAAGTAGTCAGGAACTGCACTGGGAAGTGGTTTAAGAAAAATAAGAAATTTTAGCACCAGTGAAAGTGACTCTGGATAAAAGATGAATTAACTGTAGCTTTCAGGGTAGGTAGAGCTGGGTGAGTAGTTGTAATTATTTTGGCAGATACATTGTTACCCTGATATAATTTTGCTTTCAGGATCATACTGTGGCTTCATTGCTGGAGAAGAATTTGTATCCCTACTTCAGAACAGCTGTTAGGAGATGAGCAAGAATTTCCTCAGGTACAGAACCTGAGTTGCACTTGTCTGTTGCTGTATATGGAGTGTGTTTGCTAAGTCTTAAAGGTTTTAATTTGTAGCCACTGACAGCTCTAGTTTTATAACAATCAAAAAGCCTTTTCTGTTTTGTGATAAAAAATTGAAGGGAAAGGTGAACTGACTGTGTAGGGTTTTAGCTTCAGAGAATTTAATAAGCTGACTGTTGAGGTGCCCTGCCTTATTGGCATTTCTCTCCTGATATTGGCTGCCTCCAACATGGTCTGATCAGAACTGAATTATTTTCCTGGTTTTTTTTGTTTTTTCTAAGTAAATTACACCATACCTCTCGGCCTCCTTTTAGAGATTCATAGTTCCAGTTCATGAGAAATTGCAGTTGTTAATTTTTTGGATAATAATACTCCACTGAAATTACCAGGCCAGGTCAGCAGTATCCCAGAGATGCTCTAGTGTGACGGGTAGTGTAGTATCTAAAGCTGGGTGTAAGAACAAGGGAAGGGTTTTTGTGGGTTTTTTGGAAACAGAAGCAAAATCCTTCCGAAATTCTAGCTAGTCATTAACTTCCCACAGCAGTGCTCAAGGCAGTCTGTCACTAAAATCTTTGGTTTCAGTTCCCTGAAGAACGCTCCCCCATACAGCATTCACCTTAGAGAGGATAAGGACAAAAGCTTCTGGATGAAGCCAGGATTAGCAGAGCATCTAGGTTTACAGATAACCACGGGCTTCCATTTAGCAAGCTGTACTTGGCCTCAGTGTTGGGTTTCCAGCGTTCCCAAGTCCACCTTCCTGTTGTTTTCAGCCCAGTTTAGAGACTGTAGAAATGGCTTGTCACAGATCTCTGTAATTGGCAAGTCTCCTCAGAATTTCTTCCACGTATCCTTTGTTTTCTTTGCCACAGCAGAGGTTCAAAGCAGAATGTCTTTAGGGATTTGAGAGCAAATGATCACAAGTGGCGAGGTGGGGACTCGTGCCAATATACTGAAAATATTTTGTTGCATTGCTTTTCTCTGCACACAGCAGAACGCACACTGGAAGCAAACTTGGCTCTGGAAAGGCAGCAATAGAAAATGTAAAAACAAACCCAGAAAGGAAGTAAATGAAGCCAAAGGGGGGAGCAGGGTAGTTTTGGGTAATGAACAGTAAAAGAAAGATGTGGAACTTAAGGAAGAAGTGTGCTGAAAGGGCACAAAAGAAAGATGACTGATTTGGAGAATGGCCTGGAAAAAAACCCCAAACATTTGCAAAAGGACTGGAGTAATGAGGGAAGCTAGAGTGTCTGCTGAGGGGAGGGGAATTTACTGCCTTATTCTCTTTGTATAATTAATATATTTTTATTTTGTGATCTTGTCTTTGCTATGGAATGTAATAAGATGTGTTTTAGTGCATGGTGTGGTCTCAAACAGTTGCCTCAGATTTGCTTCAGCACCCTATTGTTTCCAATGAGCTCTGAGTAAATTCTTTTGCCATAGATGTTGTGCTAATGTGTTATATGAATTATTTGTCTTATCTTGGTCCTGTGAAATTAGAAGCCCTTTCCCACAGTGTGTTAAGCAGATTAAAATGAAAGCCTGTTTTTATGGTCCAGCAACAGTGCAAATATTTGGAAAAAAAAAAAAAACCCACCAAAGAAAAAGAGCTGTGAACTAGCAGTGGGGTGCTGTGAGGACTCTTTATGAAGCAAACATATCTTATCTCCTAAATGATGAGATGGTAATTTCCAAGCTTCTTTTGAAAATGTTTGTACTGTTTTCCCTGGTGCCTTAATTTGGGGGGAAGAGCTTGGGATTGGTAGTTTCTACCAAGATACCTGTTTTTGGCATTTGACATTAACTTGTGAGGGATCTCTGAAGAAGTTCCTTCTTCAAACCTTATCAGTGACTTGAGGGCTGCATTCACTTTGTGGCAGGCAGTCCTGGGACAGAATTTGGGCTCTTTGGAAAAGCACTAAGCATAATATTAGAGGCTACTACCAACTGCTTTTTGTTTGTAAGGAGAATGACTTTAAAAATTAGTCAAGCGATGGTATATATGAAATTCAGGATTCATGTTACTCTGTGTCTTGAATTCCTGTCTTGTGTCCCTTCTCCCTCAGGAGCAGTATATATTTTAGTTACAGCAGTATTTTATTTATACTGACTTAAATCTTAGTGTCCTAACTTTCCAAGATTCTGTCTACCTGCTGTTCTACCTGTGTGGTATTTGTCACAGTCTAAAGCTATAATGAAATTATTGTGGACATGACGTGCTTAAGACAAAGAGTATCTTCCTGTGTTTGGGCAATAACTTAAATAAAGCATCACCTGCTATTGTAATATATGTGACTGAGCACTAATATGTGAGAGGGGACAGAGAAACAGTAGAGTGTCAGAGTGAGCATTTTATGTTTTCTGGACTCTCTTCCCATTTCATTCATTCCTCATTTCCCTGCATGGAAATGAGGAGTAGGATTGCATGTTGCTACATCAGAAACATTGCTCGTTCAGGTCACCATCAGAGTTGAGAAGTCTTGGAAGTGCTTATGGGCCAGACTGTATGGAGCTTTATGCTAAGATGTGTTGAGTTTCAGATTGTGGGGACACAAAAAGGGAAGAGGTGTAGGAGAGGTGCCCCATTATTTTCCTGTCTGTGGAGGAAGTTAGCAGCACCAGACCATTGGAGTGCTGTAGAAGGTACTTGAAAATTTGACTTTTTAGGTGTTGATTTCCTTCAGAAGGACAGGTACGAAGAAGTCTGGCATTTTTCCTTCTGTCCATGTTGGATGAGGAGGCAGCAGCTGTGCCTTAATGGTTTTTCTTCTTGCCCAGCATCTGGTCTAGGTGTCCTTTTGTCAGACCAGCTCCATGCACGTGTCCTGGGTTACCTGTGGGTTTTGTTGGCACAGGAATTGAAAATTCCATGCTCACTGAAACTGCAGTCTGAACTGCCAGTGTGGGTGCAGCTATGCCAGCAGAAGGGAGCATTTATCAGTTTGTTGTGTGTCCAAGTGCAGCAAAACCAGCATGATTGTTTTGGGTTTTTTTTCCTTAAAAATTGCCCTCTATCGAGTTATAGCTGGAGGTAGTGGGGGCTGGGGAGAATGGCAACTTTATCTGTCATTTCTCTGTTGGCAAAGGCTCTGCTCTAAAGGCAGTGCTTAACAATCCTCAGGAGATTGTAGGGATCTGTCTCTGCTTAGCCCTTAGCGAGGTGTAGTTACACCACTGCTGGTTTCATTTGTATGAAAGATTTCAGATTCCCCAGCAAACTGGACACTACAGACTTGGGGTGTGCAACAAAAGGGTTTTGCACTATGTTATGTATTAAAACTTGATAAAAAATAGATGAATGGCAGTGGTAGGGGGTAAGCAGTATTCTTTCTTTTGGCAGAAGTTCTTATGTGTTATAAGTATTTTTCAGCATATCTTGAGCAGATCAGCACAGAGAAACTTGGTTTTGGTCTGTTTTAGGTAGTGTCTGATTTTTGCAACCACATTTAAATGTAAATGTAAGCAGTTGAAGTTTTTGTGTAATCCTGACATCTCTATGTGATATTTCTCCATAAAAGTAAATATTTCTGCATTACCTTTTTTCCAGTGTAATGTTTTAGATGTAAACACGTTGCTTTTGATTTGCAATTGTTTTTTCATATTTTTCCTGTGTGTTTTAAGCAGAGAGACTTAGAGCTGCTGGGCCTTATTGAGGGAAAAGTTTAAAGACATAAACCAGGAATGTATAGCGAATAATTAAGCTATATTAATATGAAAGCATTAGAGATTTTTAATACCTTTAAGGTAATTTAAATTTAAAACATACTTTAGATTTAAATCATATGAAGCTGTTCTGCATGACTTCTACCAGCCTTTATTAAGGACTAAGCACTCGCCAACTTCTAGAGATTACACTTTTATTTGTAATTTGTCTTCTAATGTGCAGTTAATAGCAATATGGCAATCATTCAGTTTTGCAAAATCGGGTTGGCTTCTAATCTGTAGAGACATTCCTAATACATGTAAAAACACTATATTCAAAGCATTGCTGTGATAATTAGCCTCTTTGCATTTTCCTTAAAGACAATTTGGAGGACAAATTCCTTCCAGTGACACAGATGTGGTTATTCATTTGTTTCCTATTGCTGTTTGAATGTTCTCATCAATAGTCCAAATGGGAGTGTATCCATTCCTTCACATTTGTTTCAAACCTCACATGGTGAGACTGGTTTGGTGGCCACATCAGCAGGACTGCAGGTTTTGGGGTTAAAATGTGAATGTTGGCTCCACATAAGCTGGTATCATTAACCATCAAAGACTGTTTAATGTGAACTGGAGTTTCGGATCCGAGATGTGAAAAGAATTGAAATACAGTGTGTTATGTAACTTTAAGTTGCTAATATGAGGTTGTGTTACAGAGAAGGATTAAGGGCAAATTTTATCCAAAGGCACTTTCAGAAAGTAGAGATATCCAAAATATTGTTAGTCATCCTTTCAGCTTTTTATTAGTAGTATCTTGCTGAGACAGGTGATTGTTCAAATGGGAAAGAAGTCTGGTTGTTAGTTCCAGTCTGGAGCTGTATTTAAATGAACCTTTTCCAGCAAAGGAGAGGTGGATCACTGCTATGGGCTTCAGCCAGAGAAACAAACCTGAGATATGATTTTTAGTTCATGCGTGCAGCACTGTAGAAACAGGTGTTGGATAGATTTTGGAGTAAAAAGGAGGTTTATGTACCCTCCAAAAGCTGGAGAAGAGATGGAATCGTGGCTGTCAGTTGGAATGGACTCTTTTCTTATCAACCTCCAAAGCAAGAATTACCATAACTGAGTATTGCACTGTGGTACACCTCGTATTTCAAACACAGACCGAATTCAGCAGTAGGTTTGAAATGGAACTGAGCTTTCAGAAACCAGCCCTAATATCAACAAAACCCCTCCAATCTTAGTATGAGGAGATTGAATTGAGGCATCATGCAAATCCTGTTAATAATGTAATGACTTTCCATTAATTCTCATCACTGTTATGTCAGTTGATTTTCAGTTGATTTTCAGCTTGATCCATCATCATTTTATCAGTTCTACTGAAGACTCTCTTTATATTCAGCTGTTAAAAAATGGTTTCGGTTTTTGTTGATTCTCTAATTTTTATATCTTTCCTGAGATTAATGATGTCTGAATTAAAATTCCCATTTTAGGAGTAGGAATATCTGTTGAAATTCTTTTTCCTTACTTCCTCAATACCTGCATGTTGTCCTTTTGAAGTAGGTTGTACTGAATCCCAAGAGATTAGGTCAGCTTCTGGTCTCCTTGCTGTTTGTATCTTGCTAATGCAAGTGTTACCGAGATATTATGTGTATTAAATATGCAGCAAAACAACATTGGTTTCTTTCTTTCTTTTCTGTGTGGTGGAAAGAAGCAGAAGTTGTTTTACTCTTAGCACTTATCACACCCAAGTGGGAGTAATTTTTCTAACACAAGAATTATTTCTAAAAATGTGCTTATATTTATTCAAACAGTTTGTTTCAGCTTTCGTTTCTGAGCTGAGCAGGTTTCTAAAGAGCTCTTTTTCCAACATGAAGATGGTGGGAGCTGCTGGATATTAAAATTTAAGTAAAATATTTATAATCCTGGAGGAAAGGTGGATCATCAAGAAAAGAGAATGAATACTGCTTAATTGATAAAGATGTGTGTGCTGTATTTGCTTTTGTGGAACAGTTGTGAAAATTCGTCTCTTCTTATGGGTCTGTGGAAGTTCTGAGTCATTTTTATGAATGGGATCTGTAAGTTTTTTGTGTTTTAGATTGAGTGCCAATCTGGAAGATGGAAGTGCCAGAGTAGGTACTTCGTTCCCCTTAAGGGGGGGTCACAGTGGAATTCAGAAACTGGAGATGTCCAAAACATTGTTAGTCATCCTTTCAGCTTTTTATTATCTCAGTAGAATTAACCAGCTAAATTAAGCTATGAAGGTTCCATTCAAAGCATTTAGCAAGAAGTTTTATCAAGTAATTCTAAAAGAGCAAAAGAAGGTTTCAGGTAACAGCAAATGCAGTGATAGCCCGTTAGTAGAGATCATCTTCCAGGCATATTTTGTTTTAATTGACAAAATTATAACAAATGATATACTGTTGGTATCAAAATTTAGTGACCAATTAATGGAGACAAGAAGATGGTTTTGTTTCAGAAAACGGATGTGGTGAACAACTGGAGCAGATGCAGGTTTGCTCATAAATTGCTAAATGGATGCATTGGAGTACTGCTTCTGAAAGATAAACATCTGGGAAAGACTTAGAGGAAGTGTTGATTTTTGTCCTAGTCAGATAAGTACTGACAATCTGACTAATAAAAATAATGTTCCAGTAGGTTATTATTTTACTGACTGGTATGCTTTTTTGTATTGAAAGTGTAATGGAATTGAGGTCTCCCTCCACTGAGAATTAATAAGCTGTGTTATACTTGTCTTGTGTTGGGGTAACTTTGTTTAACTATTTTGCTTTTTCTTCTCTCTGGCTGCTTACGCTCTAGCCTTCTCAGTCTCTTGCCTGTAGGTCTTTCTCACTATTTCTTATATGGCTTATTCCTCATTTATAGCCAGTGTTTTTCATGGTGAGTAAACTTTGTGATAGTTTAATGAAATTTAGCTTTGTTCATCTCTGTCCTAACAACCTTCCTT
Source organism: Certhia americana (assembly GCA_018697195.1). Classification (NCBI taxonomy): domain Eukaryota; kingdom Metazoa; phylum Chordata; class Aves; order Passeriformes; family Certhiidae; genus Certhia; species Certhia americana. Next base: position 15,301,600 of record CM031866.1, on the reverse strand, counting down.
CTGGCTAGATAAAATTAAGCGCCAGTCTCTTTGAAGACATTTTTGTGTACAGCTTTTTTTTCAAGCAGCTTTAACTGATTGCTGAAAACATCTCAGGTTATGGGCTGGCAGTAGTCACTGCCAATTCTGAATATTAAAGAGGCACTATCTAGAGTTTCCTAGGAAAAGTCCCTGTTAAAACAAGTGCTCTGGTAAAAGGAGCTGCTAGCCCAGCCACACTTTGAGGGACCGTCATTAGAGGGTTGTTTTTTGGGGGTTTTTTTGCCATGAGGCTGGTTACCAGTGCTTTTGTTTTGCATATATTCTCTTTGTAAGACTCAGCCTGAAGGAGAGGAATGTTTTTTGTGAAATTCTCTGAAACTTAATTGCTTAGGCTAGATGAGAGCAGACCACAGAGCCCCACAGGTGCAGTCTATGTGAATGGCCTCTGCTCATTGGAAATGGCAATAAACATATGCAGATGTTTCAGTGGCTCTTGGAATGCTTCTTGCACAACCCTTTACTTTTAAATCAGTTTGTGTAGAGTTTGGAAAAAGTGAAAGTAGTGCTGGGTTTTTGTTTGCTTTTGCCTTGGTGATGCTGGATATGTGATCAGTAATGTGTGATAGGAAATAGCCATTCAATGTAAATAACATAAAATAGTAAATCTTACCAAACAAGCTGAATGAAATTTGTGGGCTGCTGCAGGCCAAAATACAGTATTCATAAAATTAGTTGCTGAAGGAACAGCATTGCTGCTGTTGTCATTGATAACTACACATTTAAATCCATAAGGACATAAGGACTTCTTGAAGTGGGAGTACTTTGGCCATTACTTTTTCTCTTGTTTTAATGATAAGGCAATAGCTACAACTAAAAAGCAATGTAGGCTCTGTTTCTTCCCCAGTTAGGCTGATGTTTGTACCTTCTGTGGCAGGTAGGGCTGCGAGTGTCTAGCTGAAGTATAGAGTTTTTTCCTCTCCAAGAGTGATTAGTACTCTTCAGTTTAGATTTGAGAAGTAAGAGAGGGTATATTCTGCTGCCTACATCAGATTTCCCCATAATCCTTACATGGAGGTTCAATGTCTGCCAATACCCTAAAGAGTTATGGCAAAAATGAGGAAAAATCCTGGTGTGGTATCCTGAGTGGGGCTTGTCTCTGGACGCATAAATCCTGAAGAGCATGTGGAAGCTGCTGTTTGGGCTGAGGAAAGAAGTATGAAAATATTGTTTGTGTCATAGCTAATTAATGGGCAAATCAGAAAACCTCCATAATACAGAATGGGAAAGAGCAGAAGATGAGAGAAACCTCTTCTGAAAGACTTCTGATGTCTGGAAACCAAATGAGTGAGTAATGTTTTGAAATTGCTTCAAGTACTTAGTGTTGATAATAGTTACCTTAAGCTGTGGTGGAATGCCCTGCGTGCTGACTCTCAGCTGCATTATTGTGTGTCGCAAGTGCCAGCAATGCAAAGCGCCCTGCTGGAAGATGTTTACCCAGCTTCTTCACAAAATCAAACTTTACAGCCATGCTGCTCCTCAGTTATTCTGCTGTAGTGGCCTTGATGCTCCAGGATTTTCCTTGCAAATGGCGAATGAAGTCTGCATTACCTGTTTTGACCGTTTCCCTTTCTTAGTTGTTTAAAAAGCATTGGAAGGAGAGGAGCAAGTCTCCACGGCTGATAAGAAGCATTATTGTGTTTCACTTTCCACTGTGAGTAGCTGTGGTAGGGTGTTCAAATACTACTTTTCTCCAGGAATGAAATATTGATACCTCTTACTCACCCAAACTACAGCACAGGGAATAGTCATCCCATGTAGGATTCCTCTAACAATCCATGATGTTTGCACAGTAAATACATTTATCTAAGTTCTTCAAAATGCCCTGTGTAGTCTAACATACAGAAGCTGGCACCTTTAGGGGATAATCAAGAGGGTAACTCTTCTGGAGATTGATGTCTGAATTAAGTCAGGGAGTCACTCTGAGCATACCTGTTTCTCCCTGTAAACCATACAAATTTAAGCAAGCCCCCTGTATTTAGAGTACTTCAAATTCACATGTTGACACCATGGGTGCTTCAGGCCAGGTGCAGGAGACGAATTTGTCTCAGTAGCAAGAGTTAGAGGGGGTGAGTTGATTTAGGGTGCACTTCCCTCACTTGCACTTCTAGGGCAAAAATAAATTGAGTCCAAGTGATCTCTTATAGTTGTTGGGAGGTTGAGTACTGCATCTCTTTATTTTTAAAGGGCATAATTTTCAAATTGCTGAGCATAGTTGTTAACCCAGTAAAGTTGAACATGATTTCACTTAGAGATGCAGCCCTGTCTTCTTGTTCATGCAGGAAGAGTCCTTCCTTTCTTGTGGCTGTTGCATTCTTTACAGACTTAGACAGGAATCAGAAAAAACTTGTATTTGTAGTCCATTGTGAACAAAAAAATAGTCAGAACTCTTTGTTGAGAATAGGTGGCCCACTGCAGTTAGTCCATGTCAGTTCTCATGCAATTATTGTTATAAACTGAGACCTTTTCAAATTCCTTTCTTTCAAGCCCTATGTAATATTTTAAATTTTCAAATAATTTATGTCTGCTACCGATTGGGAAATATTTCAGAGAGAATGACACTTCCAGCTCTATATATGCAATATCATTTAAATTTTTATGGCTGACTCTAGGGCCTAAATGTACTTTCACGTGCACTTAGGAAGCTGCTGTCAGAATCTGGACGTTGCATAATTCAGTGTAGAATTTGGCCCTTTATATACCACAATATTGTTAAAAAAACCCCCACCAAAACTAGCAAACCAAAAACCCCCGAATCAGACCCAAACCTAGGAATCCTTCTGAAATCGTAATAATACATGCTACATTTTCATGCCTGAAAACCTTTGATTACAGTAATTTGAAATTTCACCATTTATTTAAACAGGTCCTCCAGATATTCTCATTTTAGCTGCTTCTTTCTGGCTCTCTAAAGAATCAATGATTTTACTCCCGAAGCATTCATGGATCAATAGACTTTGAAGATTAGCAGGTCATGGCCAGGTACAAAATGCATGTTGTAAACCCCAGGCTCTTATATTTGCTTGAATCCTTCCTCAAAAAAATGAGAGAAGGGGTAGCTTTGAACAACAGACCTCTTTGAATGGATTAATTCCTCGTGTATTTCAAAGGGTTGAGAATATACCAGAGAAACAAATGTGGGATTAATTTTCAGTGACTTGAGAATTCAGTTAGCTGACAAATAGTTTTCCTGGAAAAGCCAGGATGCTGTGGATGAAAGTAAGACTGTGAAAAAGGAGTGCTGCATGTGGAGTTAAGTTTTTATTTTTCCTGTCTTCCCACCTTGTATTGTAAATGGAGTTGCATAGAAGTAGCTGCCTTTATAACTTTGCCTTTTTAGTCACATCTTCCTGATTTCAGAGTTTTGTTTTCTCTGCAAGACCGTACACTAACATCTCTAACCTCAAATAAAGATAAATAGTGTTAATTTGCATCTGTTGAGGTGCTAAATTAATCTGTAGCTCTCCAGCACACAGCTACAGCTCCTGAAATGACCTGTCTAGACTTTCTAGAGAAGCTAAACTAGATCCAGCAGCTTTTGAAGCTCTCTAATAATTGTATTCCAGTGTTATGTTGCTTCATCTGCTTCTGCATGACAATAGTGGGGTTTAAAAAAAGGTGGAAGGTTTGAAGTGGCAGGTTAGTTAACAGAATGAACACAGATAGATTTCCAAGTTCTGTTTGTTTCTTGTCAATAAACTAATCGTGTGATATTTTCATTCATTTTCCTTTCTTACTCTTTTTACCCTCAAGGTTGTCATCTTCATATTTCCTTTCATTCTCATTTTTTCATGGGGATTTCAATTTTAGATATGTTTCCCCTCCCACTGCTATTCTTCAATCCATCAGTTTTGGTCATGTTTGACAGAAGGACAGATGTTTCAAAGATAATGACATATCCGCAAGTTTTCTGAGAATAGGCGTACAGAAGAGGCTTAATTGCAAGCAATTAAATGAAAGTACTTATTATTAGACACTAGAGAATCCATATAGAGGAGTGAGTTTAAAAATTATTCCTCTGCAGAAAAAAAAAATGGCAGTGGAGATTGTAATTGATAATGAGCATCAGACCCCTGTGAAATCTTATTTTAGCACTGCCAGGCTGGGTGCTGTGTGTGCAGCAGGCTGCATTTACCAGGGAGGCTCAGGAACATTAGTGGTAAATCTGGTTCTTCATCAGCTGGGTTACTAATGTGAAGGAGTTAATTTGTTTACCTCTGCAGCTGGAAAGGCTGGGGCCCTGCAACATCTGAGAGTCCTGTCTGTACACTCCAATTAATAAATTCCCTGACCAGGCCTGATCCACGGTACTGCTGGGAAATGAAGGAAAATCTTCCCCAGGGCAATATTATCTGCTTTTCTCCTCTCTTCTGGGATATTGCTGCTTTTTTGTTTTAAGGCTATGATATAACATGGAAACCTGTATAGCAGCATATACATAGAAATTCATATTTTGGGGGCTGGCTATATGGATTTCATCTGTTGTGAAAATGTTTTTTATTCTACTGTATAGTTATCAAGGAGCCTTTGTGGGCTTTCCCTAACACTTGTCTTTAGGGAAAAGATACTCAGGACTTGCAAAGTGCACACAGATTTTTTAGGGCCACTGACAGTTTAATTCAGGAATGATCTAATTAGGGATCCAAAGAACTGGATTCACAATATCCTTAAGTATTGACTGTCCTGAGAGATGCTCTGGCAGACGGTTAGTTCAAAGTGAGTTTACCTTGGGCTCAGTTTCTTTGGACTGACAGCTTTTTTTACTCAATTAAATGAGACAACTGTCAAAAGCACAGACTCCGAGTTGATGCAAATAACTCTGCTGCACAGATAAAGCTTAAATGTGTTCCTTGAGTCAGCTGAAACTGTCAGGTGCTTTGAGTAACTAGTTCAGCCAGCCAGAAAGGCACACTGGCAAGTAGAAGGAAAGGTTGGGAGGTGCCTAAAAATAAAACAACTCCCAGGGTTTTGTTATCGTCATTGATTTTACCTTTTGTCACATACTGGTATGGCGTGTTAGGAACTAGTCTTTGCTTTCAATCTTGTATTCGTTTAAGGAAGGAATTCTTGTTATTTTTTAATTATCCTCAGAAGTTTATTTGTTGTTAAATGTGCCCAAAGTCCTTAGGCTATGAAAGCATGAAAATAATGAGCTATTATAATGGAGCTGTCAGGCAGTCCCTAAACAAATTGTCATTTGCTCTGAGATTTCAATTGTTTGCAAATAAATTAATATGGTTTTGGTGTTTTTCTGACAATTTAGATATCCATATGTGATGTTTGTAGTTAAAATCTAGAGTGTGCTTTTCACCCTGTCTTGCCCACAAGAAGAACTAAAGTAGCTCTTCCCGGTGCTGATCTCACAGAGCAGGACAGACCTTGCCTTCTATTCCCTCTACTTAATCCTGCAGCTTCCATTCCATGAAGAGTTACTGGGTTTCATGAACTTTGTGGAGTAGTGGGGAGGCCCTGCTGATATTTCATAGCCATGGCACATTTGAATGGTGTCTTCCATGCACCAGGCTCTGTCCAAGGTAAATTGGAAATTAAACTGGTTTAAGTAGGCAACATATGCCCATGGGTGAAACAGAAACCACTAGTCTGCTTCCAACCTCAAAATGAATTGTGGGCATCTTAAAATCCTGAATGTCATTGTGAAATAAGACTAGCAGACATTGGAGGAAAAACAGCCAAAATGTGGAGTGCCTGTGGAGAAGGCTGTGGTATATGGGTGTGCTTAGAAATACAGAATGCTTGAATGAAAACTTGTTAAAACCTGTTAATACTTTCTTAATTGAGAAAAGGGGGGGAAAAATTTACTTTGCCCTTACACTTAATTTCCTTTTCAAGAAGCGGAGTGGGACAGGGCATGGGCAATGCTCATCTAGTGCCAAAGCATATGAACTGCTCTTACCAAACCACACAGCTCTACAATGCTTTTTGGATGCCTTCATGATGGACTCAAGGAAGACTCGTAATTTCCATAGCCTAAAGTTATTAGAAATAATGACAAACTGTTGTGATTCTAAATTTTTAAGTTGCGAGCCAAAAGTCCCTCAGGAGGATGAGGTTTGGATCAAATACAAAGACAGGAGCCTCTGTCAGTATGTTACAATAATCATGTCCCAAGACACCTTTTGTTACACATTGGTAGCCCGTTTGAAGGGGGTAGCCCTCTTTAAAGCTTTTGTTGGATGGCTAATTGATTGCTTCCATTTCTGTTCCTCAAATGTATTGGAAATGTGAAATTTTCAAGTCTTACCTGTGAATCTTCTGTGTTGTTACCTAGGTGTGTACCTCAGAATCAAAAAGTTCATGTTCTACTTTGGGCACATCCTGCTTGCCAGCTTTGTTAGCTTCCTGAGCAACTGCTACCAGTTTTCCTTCCTTATAATTATATATCACCCTGTTTCTTCTACTGTCGTCAGAGTGTAAGTCATGGAGGAGTGTACAATGCCAAACTCACATAAAATAAATGTAACCAGTTCAGCAGTAAGGAGGTATATATTTAAAATTTCTTCCTCCCTCATTAGGATGGGCATTTTTAGAACTTGTGTTATTTTCTTGGCATTTCAGTTTGATTCTGTAAGGAACATTGTCAGCTCAAGTGAAAAAAAAGTCCAGTCCAATGAGTTGCATAGGGTTTTTGCATTTTAAAAACATACATATGTCACTTGATACGTTTAATTGACTTATTTGAAAGTCTTTTTAAACTAGGAGCATTAAGCTCTATTTTCAGTCTCAATGAAAATGCTGACTATAATGGAAGTTAAAGAGAAGTGATGAGAACATCAAAGGCCTTGTTATGTCTGTTAGGAAACAAGATACAGAACTGTCTACAAGCCTAGAGGGGAAAGGAATGATGAAGCCAGGAGTAATTGGAAAGATGGGTGTGGCTTGTGGGTGTAATCAACAGGCATTGAATGTACGAGGAGTGTCTGGGTTGATATAATCTGGTTGGTGGGCAGGGCTTCTGGTGCCGAGCTTGTACACAGAGGCTGGCAGCCAGCTCCTGTCATTTTCTGTTCCAGGTTGAGAGATCATTTTTTAGTTCACTTGTTAATGCGAAAACTGTTGATTAATACTACAAATTGGGAATAAGTGTTTGAAAGCAGTGTGTTTATCTGGCATAACTACATTAAAAGGGTGCTGCAAAGGAATGGTTCTGACACTAAAAGTGTATCATTCTCCTGGCAGATATTGGTGTGAGAAGTTCACATGAATCTTGATGTGAACATAACTTAGAGATTGAAGAAACTGATGATTATTTGGTTAAATATGGTTCTGAGCTCTTTTCTCTATTGTCATCACCGAAGAGTCACTTTTTCTTTGTAGATAAATTTTTTGAAGAGGGAAGCAGGGAAAGTGAAACTAAAGAGAGCATTATGGCAGTTGCTGTCAATTTTCACCTTTGAATTTCCTTAGCATTCTGTGGTACTCCATAGGCAGGTCTGTGTCAGACAGGCTCTGAACCTGTAGGATTGGTTTGGCCCAAGCTGTGCCATCCTTTATCTTCTGAAAAGCTCTTTGGCCAACAGTTCTTATCTCTAGTGGAGAGATCTATGGATCCAGAATGCTGTAGAACCTGGATCTGCAGACACACATCAGTCTGCTGATTATGCGAGTTCACTACATTTTATTTATAGAATCTATGTGTTTGGGCAATTGATAGGGCTCTCAAATTTCTTTCTGGAGTTTCCTTAAAGGGAAGATGGAGGAGAAAAAAAAAAAAATCATGTTTGTTGTATGATAGATAAGCAGTGAAACTACTGGTGTGGAAGTGGTTGGACTTGGCCAGCTGTGCACAGGCGACCTGTGCATGTTCAGCTGCATCCCTCTGGGTGTTGGGCTGTCTAGCAGCACAGTCAGAGCTACTGCCTTGACTGTCTTGCAGAATATCTAGAAATCCCAGTTAAATTCTGTAAATCCTGCTTTTCTGCCCCAACAGGATTTGCAGTTGAAAGAAAATGGTAGATGACTGTTCATAAATTTATCAGGTAGGATATTTTTTTTAAAATTTTGTGAAGCTATTGGCTTTTCTTCACCATTCCATCCTTCTTCTGTTCTCATTCTATTGCAATGTGTTGTACTTTGCTTATGAAGAGTTATTTTGATGAGTTTCAAGAGACAGTCAATTGTGCTTGTCTTTTAAATATGTTAAAACATATGTTGCTTCAGTTCATGCTTTTGTCACATCACAGTCAGTTTCTTAGCTTTCAGGGTTTCAGTATATTTCTTTGGAATGCAATAATCCAAGAAAAGCTTTGTCACTGTCTATTCCAAACCTGTGAACTGGAGGATAACTTGTCAACAGCAGGTGATCCAGTGGCAGTCACTACAATCGTCTTTCCTTCTGCAATGTCCTCATTCATTTAAGTCTGAAAACGAGTTTCTGTTCAGAGAAGTGAAAACTATTCTATCAATGAAGGAGTTGGTTTTTACTCTCAAATACATGCAAGCATTTCCCAGCAAAGCTTGAAAGCTTGGCCTGATGAGGAGGTGGTACAGCTATGCTGGTAGAACAGGGGAGGAATCTCTGCTTGTAGAAGGATCTCTTCACCTAGAAGAAGCTCTTCAGCTGTGTAAAATGCAAAAAACGAAAAAAAAAAAAAAAACCAAACCAGTAACTTTGTGATATTTCAAATTTATTAGAATGTTGCATGATAAGACACTAAAGTAAGTCTATAGTCAGTTTCAGGGAGGCTTTTCTAGGAATTTTTCAGTTCTGAGTTATTCACATGTTTACTGCTACTGCTTTTGGTGTTTATTTTCTGATGTTGGTTGAGCAATGTTATTCCCTGACACTGTTCCAATGTCAGTGCTTATTCACCAGTTTCAGCTAAAGGTAATTCAGTGACTACTTGCCTCTTGATAAATGATAAAAGAAGGAAAACAGATTAATAGATTAATATTAACTGATAGTCATAGGGAAGCACTAATTGCAAGTGCTAAAACAGTTTCCTAACAGTGCTAATAATATACTCCATTCTCATTACAAGGCTCCCTGTTATGATTTCATCACGGTACAAGCACGTGCACTTTGGCTCCTCACTGCATTATACCCTGGAATTGTCTGTGTTGTTGGTGCCTGCACATGGAGAAGGGAGCCAGCTGCCTCAGCAAGCAGCTCTGCCTTCCCCAGGATTTGGTGCTCTTGAGCTCACTATTGCAGTGGCTGTCACCACCAGCTTTCTGTGACAGGCAGTCTGGGGCCTTGATGCAGGACTGACCCACCCTATTATTTCTGTGCAAGAAGGAAACAAAAAAGAGCCCTGTATCTTTAAATTTCTCTTAGTTCACATGGCCTGCCTGGCGATAGACCTCTGTCCTAAACCTGCAGAGTTAAATTTACCCAGAATGACAACTGTATACTCAGGGTTTAGTTACATAACAGCAGTTGCTGCGTTTCACATTGCACTAATCCAAACACAGCGATAAAGCAGGCCATGGAAAAGCTGGCTGGTTTTGGTATGTTACATAGGCAGGAGCACAGAGCTTGTACGTTTCCTTTTCTATGTTGCTGATAGTATTCTACCACTCGGCTGTCTGACCATCCAGTGGCTTATTTGGTGCTTTAAGTGATGTGATAGCAGAGGATGTTGTTTATTGCACAGCTCTGCTATGGAGATGGGTGAGATGATGGTTGTATGTGACAAGCATGTGCCACTGTGTGCTTTTTGATAATGGCATTACAGCTGGTGTGGTGTAAAGTGCTGCAGAGGTTAAACACTGCTCCGCTTTCATGGGCTCTCCCCAAACTGCTCTTACCCCAGCCCCCCCAGCTCTTTGCAGGTGTACTCGGAGGAGAATCTGTGTGCTGGGGTAAAGCAATTACCTCTGCATGCTCACTAGTGCACAGAGGACAGATCATCTCTCCTGGATTGTATCATTAGTGTGTTATGGCTCATCTCGGGAGCCCTGCTGAGAGCAGGCCCACATGCACTGGTGAGCTCCCTTTCCCAGTGCAGTCTCAGCTCCCCAAGAGACTGTTTGCAGGGCCTTGTTAAATAATAAAGACATTTCTCCAGCTTCTCCTGTGTTTAATCAAAATAGGAACTCTCTCAAGAAGTGAGGGGAGGTAGTAGGCAAGAAGGCAGAGGATGCTGAAGATTTGTGTTCCTTCATGGGCTTGGACTTGGGAGACAGGCCATGTATTTTCTTGAAACTTCCTCCACATTATTGCTGGGCCCCTGGCCTCCTCCCTCATCCATCTTTTCTTTCTTTTTTTTTTTTTTTTTGGTTGTAGGGAGCGCTGAAGCAGCAATAACCTTTGTGTATTTTATGCTAGCACCATGTTTGCCCCTTGGTAAATGCCAGTGACTAACCCCTGTGCCCCGGGAAAAGCCCCAAGGCTGGATGTTTGTACCCCGGATGATCGCTGCAGGGATTTGTGTCTTTTGGCTGGCAAGAGTGCTTGTGGTCTGCAGTGGAGCCTGGCAAGGAGCCACAGAAGTCTCTCCTGCTCCACTGCACGCTGCACTGGTGGGTGAACCTGGGGAGGGAGGGAGGCTGGAGCGTGCCCAGGGACCTGAGCCCACCGCCAGGGCTGGGGCAGCGCCGGCACCACGGGACAAGTGCCATGGAACCGTGCTGCAACCCCCAGGGACTGCTCTGGGGCCTTGGGAGAGCCCTAAAGGCTATTAAAGGAAGATGATAAAACCAAGTTGCTGAAAATACAGAGGTTACCATAAGCCCTCCCGGGGTCTTGCCAGTGGAGGAAGTTGACATTTTAGTGTTTGGGCTTTTCAAACTCATTTGTAGAGCATTCGGAAACATTGTTGAGTATCAGCGATGGACAGGGACACCAATTTAAATTTACCCAGGACTCAAATGCATGTTCAGAACAGTATCTCACCCTCAGTAAATACAATTTTCAGATGTTATTCTTAGCTGGGTAGTTTATTTGGGTCTTCTTAACTGTAGACTTTCTGCTGATTTCTGTACATAGAGCTGTTAAGATTAGTTAAATAGCTATATGCTGGTTTTGGAAAGAGTACGCTGAAATTATTTGCGGGGATACATTACCTTTGATATCTCACACATCCATCTTTAAATTTAGAGCTTTTACTACTTGCTCAAGTATTCATAAAAATATAAAAATAATTTTCTTAAGACAAAGCAATGCTGCAGAATTCAGCATAAAAAAAAATCACCTTTAATAGGTGTCCAAGAGCAAAATGTTTTATTTCTTTCTGCCTCAAGCAAAGCTTACAGGAGCTAATAATGAGCCATAGTCAGAAGATATTTGAGTGTTCAGGGGCTCACTTTTGCGACAGGATGATCTGAAAACCCAAGCATAATGGATTAAAATTTTTGTTTTGTATTTTTCATTCTGGACAGACAGAGCTCCATTTGTGAGTGTTCCCTGATATTTGTCTTTTATTTGAGAGCTAATGGGCTTATTTTTTCTTTTCAGTGAACACATGTACTGTTCATCCCAATTAGAGTGAGAAGATATAAAACACTTGATTTTTTTTTTTTCCTTTCCTATTCAGCTCTCTTGTGTTTCATAATTTGTGTTCCATTTCTTGGACACTGTTATATGAAGAGCCATTTTGGTTGCTACTTTCAGGATGAGAAGACTCAAGAGAGTGTTGCAGAGAAAAGTAATGACAAGGAAAAACAATTGCTGTCACTTGAACATACTGGAAAAATCTTTTTGTTTGGGGTATATAACCGTGTTTTCTAGCTTCATTTCTGTATAGTTAAATGCAAATTCTTAAAAATGAAGGTGCTAATTTGAACCACTTCCTTTAAAAATGAAACCAGAGTTGTGATTTTGGAGTCTGAAGTTGAGATTGTAAAGCATTACTAACTGAAGAGTGATGTGTGATAGGATTTTGCTTTCAGAAAAAGGCAATGGAAAGGGTCTGGTCTTAACCTCTGAGTGTTAAATGGAACTTTTAATGAAGATAGCACCCTTTTTGGACACATTTAGTGTCCATCTTTATATATTGGCTGCTTAAATCTAGGACTTATTCTCTCAAGCAGTACTGCCATTTGGTTAAGTACTTTGTGAAGATCTGCAATGTGGAAATGATCAGTGTTCCTTTGATAGCCTAGCTCATCTTTGCCTTTTTGAAACTTTTTCCTTCCTCTGTGTGTTTTTCTTTGTCAGTAGGAATAATCTTCCATGTGCCAGAAGCTCTGGTTTGAGAGCAGTGTCATGAAGTTGCTGTGGAGTTTTTTTTTCTGTGCTTCCCTCAATGGCCTGGGTAAGCAAAGCAGTGAAAGGTTTCAGGATTTTTACTGCTAGTGGTGATTTTTATTTTTTTTTTTCTCCTTTAAACAAGATAAATATTTTCACCTCCTTATGAAAAGACATAACGTGAACCTGCTTGTCTCCCAGCTGCAACAACATTCAGAAGAGATTTTAATACAACAAGCTCTGTCACTGATGTTCTGAAATTTTCCTGGAATTTCATGGGCGTCTGAATGCAAATTTATTCTCTCCCCCCCCCCCTTTTTTTCATGTTTGAAGGTTAGTTTTCTTTAGGGTATCGCTTCATTCCTGCCAATCTGATAAAGCTAACTTAATTAAAAATATTACCATTAGATCATACAGTTCTCTTTATTAGTTTAGTCCATGGGGCTCCTTTCCATGGGGAAATTATTTACTTTAGAAGTTGCAAGAGTAGCCTTGGCTGGCTTTGTTTAATGCTGCTGCTTTAAAGCTTTCCATCAGATTAATGTTTTTCCAGGTCTTTTCTTGCAGGTACGCTGTTACTCAGAGATAACTGTGATTGCTCAGATCTGCGGCAGTTGCTGCAGAGGCAGGGCTGGGATTGGAGGGCTTTATGGCAAAGCAGACACAAGGATTTGTTTGGAATGGTTGGCTATTTATGCCTTTTTTTTCTTTTCTTTTCCTCTTCCCTACACCCCCCACCCATATTTTTCCTTCCAAGTGAAAAAGTCATGTGGTGCTCTATGAACTGTTGGAAGTACTTACCTTCTCCTCCAAGGATTTTTTTGCTTTACTTGGCAGGGAAAGGAGTGGGGGGACAGCTAGAGAGACTCTCCTCTCTTTGCCACGAGCAGTTGTATGCAGTAAGCATGACAGCTCATTTAGATGGAGGTCTGGTCTGTAGGCTTACACTTCCTATTCCTTGTATTGTGGAGGAGCCCTGCTGGAGAGTGGATGTTGGAAGCAACCTTAATGTCATGTGTCACATAATCCCCAGATATAGGCTAGAGGAGTAGAGCAGTGTGTAAATTCTGTGCTCTAAAGCAGTTGTCATGTGACTTCATGTAGGTGATTTCTGTTTCCATCCTGTGTCTGATGTTCCTTATGAATATTCTCTTCCCATGTGTGCCCTTCCTGGGCTGCCTCATGGTCTGGGCTCACAGTGGACACCATGAACAAGCTGCTAGCCTGAAGGCATCACAGGGCACAACTGTGCTCAAGACTCACTGCTGACCTGTTCAGGAATGATCTCGTGTGAGGCATTTGACATGGGACTGAGTGTCTGCCTGCGACCTTATTGCCTACATGTCTGCATTAGTTTGTACAAGAATTAATATTGTTTGTGCTGAGGCATCTCTTAGGCTGATCTCTGAAAGCTGGATCTATCCTTGAGGCCAAGACCCCTTCTCCAAAGACTAGCAGTCCTACTGAAGTGAAAGGGAGTAGGCTTTCTTCTCCTTATCTTGCCTGTTTTATTTTCATGGGAAGTGACTGCTGTAGCTTAGACCATGCTTAATGCTAGCATGCAGGCGGCGTTATTTTTCAAAATGCTCCCTCCCTCATAATTAAAATTCATGAACAGTTCCCCGGAGAGCCACCTGAGGTAACAGAGTCTTTTCAGTGCGCCATTAATATACAGGAACACTGAATACAGGCATTTGGCTGTGTTCACTCTTCCTCACTCTTCCCTGGCTGGCCGCCTGTATGTGTTGTGGAACAACAAAACTGAAATCTGGACAATTTATATTTCAGTAGTGATGGGATATTCTCTCTTTCCTTGTCACTTCACATTAAGGACCTGCCACTAATAAAACTAATTAATAACTCTTGGCTCCACACAGAACACTTGGACTTGCTAGTGCTGGCACGGTGCCACAGTAGCTTTTGAAAGAAGTGCTTCATCTTAGTCAGGGACAGGATGAATATTCCCTGCAGTTCTAATTGGACCAAGTGGCTCTGCATTTCAGAGGCAGCAGATTAGCAGGCTGTAGATCTCTAGGTAGGCTCTCCTTTTAGAAGCCTCCGAGACAGAGACTTGTGGCTTGTCTGGGTGCTGTGTCAGGAGCCAGAGGAGGCTGAGCACTGCCTGGGAGAGGTGGTCTGTGGTGTGAGGCTTGTCCTGCACACAGAGGGCACTTAGGGGAGATGGATCCATCACCTGTACAAACCAGGAGGTGTAGGCTGCGTAGTTCCTTGCTTGAGAGGACAATGAAGTACTGTCAGATGGATCCCTTTGGCTGTTTTGAAACCATCTGATTAAATGATAGAAACTGTACTGACCAAATGACAGCCTTGCTGAAAAGTTTCTTCTCTCTGGGAGGCTTTGTTGGCGTTGTGATGCCACTTGTGGGCGTATTTTGGTTTTTTACTTCTCGCTACTGACATAACTGTGCCAGTGAAATTTTGTAGTATGAGTCGGTCTGTGTTGCATAAAATATTGTTCTGCCTTCTACTCTTGCTCCTCTCTTTCTCTTTAGAAATACTATTTGTTTGCACACTCTAGCACTGAGACCCTGTCCACTGCTGTATTTCTCTTCAAGTAAAGGAGGCAGGTCTTGGTGGCCTTGGTGCTCTGGGATGTGTTTATTCATGACCAGATCATTATAAACAAGAATGTTCTGTCTGACACCTCTGCAGCACTTTCTACATTCATTTGCTCCTGCCAGGCAGCTGGAGTTCTTTCCTGAAACCACCTTTCATACACATTATAATTCAGGAGGGAAATTACTACAAAGAATATGGTTGACTATGAAATTGGCCAGAGAATTTTTATTTTAAGAAGAATTAATGAAAACCATTAATGTGAATGTAAAGGAAATAAACTGCCAACAGCTAGCTTTTGTTTTTTGGGGTTTTTTTACCTGACAAAAACCCATCTGATCCCTTACCACCATTCTCCTCAACTTTCTCCATGTGCCTCCTTACAATCGGAGCTTATTTTTTAGGCTAAGGTACTTTTCAGTGCTTTAAGGAAGAAGACTTCAGCTTATAAAAGCAATTGATTAAGTTCATAGCTGGAAATACCAAGCATTGATTTTAATATCCCACAATGTATCAAGCAAATGAGTATCTTTTCTTCATCACACCCACCAGTTTACTGTCAATATAAGACACTACTCATTTATTACTATTAATTTGTTGTGGTTGTGGATGTTGCTTTACTGACAAAGGTGGATTCTCTGGCAGAACTCGTTGTGTGAGTTAAATGAAGCTGGCGGAGGTGGCAAATGCTGGAGTGGAGGTGGAGAAGGATGGCAGTGGTGAGAGCACCCACAAGTCAGGGTGCCTCATTGAGACTGAAGCTTCCATAACTTTGTGTGTGTGTGCGCGCGCGGTGGGCTTGTCCTCAAGAACACATGGGACACATTTCTTCTCATTTCCCAGTGCCTCCCAGTGCTTACAGTGCCTTGGCAGTCACAGCAATGGAGCTGCAGCAATTGATATGCACCAGGTGCTAGAAAAGGAAGAAGTGCTTCTGATTAACTATAATCTTCTGTTGGCAGAAGGAGTACATTGTCAAATATATATGAAGTTGCTGCTTTTTCAGATTCCCTCTCCTATTCATTGCAGAGATGGTAAAAGATGGGAAGTAAATCCAATTCTTTTATGATGACGTAGTGCCACTAACTCCACTGTCACTGCCTTGGAACTGCACCAGTGAAACTATAGAGAAGAATTTCCCTCCTGGTCTTGTTGCCAAGTAAACTTAAAAGTGTCAGTATTAAATACTGGAGAGCAGCCCCTTGCTCTGCAGGTCCTGGAGAAGTATTAAAATCCATGTTGTACTGTCAGACACAAGGAAGAGTCTCCAGCTCCCAGCAGCATGCTTTTCCAAGTCTCATTCTTCCAACAGTTCTCCTTGACATTGCATTTTAATCCTTTCCAGCAGAACAGCCACTTGGCAGCCTTGTGGGCTCAGAAAATATAGTAGTTGTCTCTTCCCCCCCAGCATGAAAAAGGAGGAAGGTTGGCCGGAATTGTAACTGGTAACTTCAGTTCCCTCATTACTGAAGAAGCTTTCAGCTACTGCCATCTCCTTCAATTTTTGTTGGTATGTCAAGAATAAGAATGTGGCTGAGCAGAAGTGCTTATCTCTAGTTTTGCTGCACTCAGTTGTTTTAAGTTACTGATTTGTCAGAGGTGATGTGCGAGTGTAGGATCTGCAGGACCCTTTTTTTTTTCCTGCAATTTACTGTGTTCCCTGTATATCTGCTGTGACTGCCCCTCCACTCCCCTCATGTTGTGTCTCACTTTGTGGATGATTTTTGGTAATAAAAGGGCTGCATTTTTTTCTTTTGAATAACGCTTGCCTTCACAGAAACAGTTAAGCTAATCCTCACCCTGATTCTTTGTAATCAAATCCAGGTATTCTAGGCAAAAAAAGCAAGTAGTTTGTTTCTTAACCTAAAGGTATTTTTTTTTAAGTGGTGTTTTGTTTCTTTTTTTTAAAGGTGTAATCCACAAAAGGGTGTTGTTGGAGGAAGGCAGATGGTGGTTTCTTAGTAGTTACCACTCTTCTGCAAATCAAGGTGCAGCTGAGGAAGGCAGGAGGATGCTGCTGCCAGACATCAACAGTGTAGGAGAGAGCTGTCCTGAGGTCATTGTGCTTGAGGATTAGGAGAGAGCATCAAAAGAACTCTGGGTAGTACCTGTGACAAAATGACTGGGCGTTTCAGCAGCACCCAAGGAAGCTTGGTTATGTAGATTATAGGAGTGAGAAATCAGATTTGGGTTTGGCACAGGTGCTGCTGGAAGCAAAGCTATTGTTGGATATGAGTTTTGCAGTGTTATTCTTGTAAATGAGAGGCCTTTGTTTCAGGGTATTGAACTATCATGTCTTTTTTACTGTTGTTGAGTTGCTTTGCTCCAAGGTTATTCCCTCTATAACCACATTTTGACACAATTGTTTTAGAAGTGGGGTACTTTCAGTCAGAATTCAACGTGTGAAGAGCTGCTTGCTTGGGGTTCTCGTCTCCTTCCAAATATTTCTTTTCAAGGAAAGTATGGCATGAGTGCAACTTTAAAAGTGCCTCCGTAAAAAATGAACTTGGAGTGTTGTTGTAGTTAAATTCCTGGATGTGTAGGGAACATGGTGCTATGTGTTCACTAATTTTTTGGAAACTAATGGAAGGCAGTGAGAAGTCTGAAAACATTTGTACAGCTGATTTCTCCAACGGGACTGCTGAGAGATGAAAATTCAGTACTGGTTTGTGGTTAGTAGTCAGAAACAGCAGCCCTTGGTGTAGGGGAAGGCTCTCTGAAAACGTGCTCTACCCAAAAACCCCTGGTGTGTGTCAGACCCGAGCTCCAGCTCAAACCCTGATTGCTGCACTGCAGGACAGATTGTGGCAGCTCAACTTTCCCTCCTCCTCTGGGCAAAGTGGCCTGGGCTGTTTAGTGAGCTTCACGTGGGGAGTACCTTCCCCAGATTCCAGCCCCTCTGCTGGTAAATGTGCTTAGGGCAACAGGGAAAAGAGAATTGCAGCGCAGTGAATCCTTTTATACACAGAGTTGTTGAAAAGGAATGTGAAAATACAGGAGGATGTTTCAGTGAGTCAGAAGCAGAAATGGAAAAGAAAATTGGAATACTACTTAGTGCTCCAATTTGGCATGCAGGGGATATTCTAAAATATCTTATTGGTTCTGTTATTGTTGTAGCTTTATTTTGGAAGTTAGGAAAAATAATAATTTAGAGCCTAGTCTCCTCTAAGCATGCCTGTTTAAAAGTTGCTTGTTCAAAGAGATTATTTATTTGACTGGATTTGGGTGGCTCTAGAGCATTGTTCAGTGCTGAGCTTATTTATCATTTTAACTTATATTGAATTATGGTGTTTGGAGGGTGAATACCATTTGGTGTCTAACTCATATCTTTGGCTGTTTACTCTCTAATGAAATAGCAGTGCAGGCTTTGATTCCTGTCCATTTATTATCTACAAGAATTCTCAACTTTTGCTTCACTGTAAGATTCATTCATCAAAAAATAAGATACTTCTTGGTTCTGTTACTTTTGATGATGATATAAATATACAGTGCTCTCTCTATTGTTTAAGCAAGTTGTGCATGAATAAAAAAAAACATAAATCAAGATGTGAGGATTTTATAAAGCCATTACCTCAGGAATCTTCTGTGTTGGGTTCATGCTATACACTTTATAGAAAAAATTCATCATTTATTGGTAACTGTGAATTAGTAATATTGCATATAACTAGTTGAACGTTTTGGTATTTTGTACTTGCCTAAAAGATCTTGAATTTCATTTGACAGTTGACAGCCACAAGCACTGGAGATTTCCCCTGTATTTTATAATTTTGTCAATCTCTCAGTCTCTGTGATTTCTAGGTAATGTTTTACATGGCTAAGCAGGCACAAAAAGTCTGATTTACTTGGTGGGGCTTGATAGTTGCAGCACTGCTCTGCCTTTGGATTTGTCAGAGCCTTGGTGTGTGAGTGCTAGTGCAGTCCTTGTGTTTTCTTACACAAGTTAATTAAATAAGGATTTATGACTTCTGATTTATTCTCAGAAGTGCTTCGTATAAATGTAGCACGGGAATAATCTGTTGATAGCCTCTCTTGGTGGTGATGAAGGATTTAAGTAATGTATATTTGCAAACAGAACAAGTTCCAGCATGTTCATCTTTACGCTGAACAAGACAGGGATAAGGCTGGCAGGTATAGCTCAATTTGGAAACTTCAGTTTCAGAAGAGCAGCTCTAAAAAGCAGAATTCTGGTGGCTGTGGAAAGCGCAGTCAGGCCATTTGCAGCTACTCCAGTGTGGTATCTACCAGGTTATCATTAATGACAAGAAATGCACAGAGTTTTCTGTGGGTACGTGAGTTCTTGCAACACTAAAACAGTGCAAAAATATCCTGGGTAATGTCTGATAACGTGGTTAACAACATAAAATGTCCATGTAAAATCTGTGTGTAGTGATTTTTATCTCAAGTGCTTTTCAAGTGTTTATAATAAATAGAACTTGAATCTAGAACTAGTGGCAGATATGTTACTTCCTTGACTGAAAACTGGTAGTGCAAGTGTATTGCCTATCCAGGGAAGTCTCACACCCACTGACGCCCAGATGCTGAGAGGTGCTGGGAAGAGCAGAATTACATTTACACCCCTTTCCTTATAAATCTGTATGAATGCACTGGAAATCTTACAAAATGGCTTCTTACCATTTTCTTAAATAGAGTTGTTTTTAGGAATCCTCTTACCTCAAATGCTCTGGTTTTCCAAATACTTTATGGAAGAGCACAAGAATCTGCTGCTGCAGGACCCAGAGAGTAACAAAATACCTGTCTGTTGTATTGGTTGCCATAGTTTTTGCCATCCTATGACATGCCTATTGTTTAGATCATGCAGATAACCCAGGAAAAGGATGTCTGTCTTAAACCCCAAAAGCTTATTATTCTGTTTCTCTGTCAGAAATTTGGACTAACTTTGTGTGATTCCTTTAACAGGCTTTTTGCCCCTATCCTTGTTTTGTTTTGTTTTTTTTTCCTGGAGAAAGAAAATATTCAAATGTCTGTAGTATGTGTTGTTCTAAAGAGATCCTACAGAGGCTAAATAGTCTCTTGTGTAAAGCTTAAAATCCTAATTTCCAGTTTGCCACAATATTCTAATGTGTTCATGCTCTTTCAGACAGGTTTAGATCTTATAACTTCATAGCAGTGCTGTAATCCTATTGTTGAGATTCAGCACATGTTAGGGAACCTCTGACTGCAGAAGGTTTACATCAGAGCTCCTTGAATTCAGCCTGTCTTCCTCTCCTAAAGGCCCTACATGCAGGTAAAGCTACTTCACAGCATTCCAGGTAGAAATCTATGGCACTGGAAATGTTATAGAAAACGTGGGGTGTCTTTAAAAATGCCACATACCCAGAAATGTTTTTGGCTGGTCTCTGTGTTATGTCTCTGCCTGATTTTTTTTTTTTTTTCAGCTTCCTCGTTTGTGCAATCATTTCAAGTAGAAAAGTAGAGTTGGAATTTATTCAGCAGTCTTGAATTCTGACACATTCAGTCTAAGGAGTAAGGACTTAATAAGAAAGAAGTTTCCTTGCCTTTTAATCACTATGCAGGAGCTATTTTTTACATGGAGTATGGAATCAGTTCAGCTTTGTGTAGACTTTTAAAAGTTATTTTCTTGTGTAGAACTTTTCCCCTTAATTCAAATTTCCAAGTACATTGCAATGGTGTTTTTCTGCTTCGTTTTTTAAGCATCTGGTATTTAGCACTTGAAGAACTGCTTCATTTTCCATTTTGCAGGCAATTTTTTAAAATGCTTTTGCATGTGTTTGCTTTTGGCTGATTTGTTGTCTAGATTTTTAGAAATCTTTTTTTTATGAAAACAGCATGTAAGTCTGTTTTCCTACCTTGAAGCTATCTCTGTAGGCAGTTATGTTTACGTTAAGGCTGAAGTCCATTCCATAACTCCTCCTCCCCTTCATCTATTATGTAAAAAGAATAAATAATGTAGTTGAGTTCTCGTGTCTGCCTTATACATCAGGACATACCTACCTGGTTGCCATTCTGCTGTATAAAATTGCATCAGAAAAACCCTTTCTGCTGCCGGGGTGTGTTGGTCCTGTCTGACAGGGACATTTGGACATCACACCTATTTTCCATGAAAACTTTTTGTCTTTATGGGATGCAGACTGTGATGACCTCTTTTCCACTTGCAGTTTCTCACGGTGTGGAGGAGATGTCTGAAAGAGCAGCTCAAATGAAGTAAAAGATAACTCAGCTGCCATTTGCTGAACAGACTGTTTTGCAGGCTCAATATTATAACTGAGAATAAGCAAAGGAAGGAGGAATTGCTGTAGTGTGGAGAGGAACTAGAGACTGGGAAGGAGAGAAAGGCTTCACTATTCAAGCTCTAATCCCAGTGGAAAAGATAGTTCAGTTCACCATTTTTCTGTGATTTCCCCCTGACCCAAACACTCCCTGACAACAGAGATGCTGTTGAGAGAATGCAAATGATTGCATATGTGCTGTGGCACTAAGGCCTGTGTGGATACCTGGGGTTTCATGTGAGGTAAAGAACGAGAAAAGAATCCTCCTGGGGGCATTACTAACAAGTTGCAGGTTGCTGTGTTTAGCTTGGCAGGATTTTTTTTTCTTCTTTAGATAGAGGCTCTTTGAGTGCAATCCTAGAACCAGGTTTGCATTGTTTACGTGAGTGATAAAGCTTGGCTGGAGTACAGCTCTTCCACCTGCCTACTTGGTTTCTCTAGTATCTTTTACACCTCTTATCAATCCTTCCAAACCCATCTGTCTTCTAGAGTGCCTGTTTTACAGAAAATACTGCCTCCTCACCTGTGTGACCTGAAGCTCCAAAGATACCTGATCTTTACAAAATACCATCTTGGAAAGCCTGTGTAAAACAATACAGTGAATAGCTGATGCTGCGTTTTTGCATTGAATGGGTGGCTTGATAATGGAATCTCTTGTTCAAGTAACTGAAAGAAATAGGCAGAGGTTCTGTCCTGGCTCAGCACTGGGGGCAGTGGCTGTGATTGCTGGGATGCACCCTGTGGGCTCTGTGTGTCCCCAGGCCCTGCAGCAGCCGTGTGAGGCACTGGCTGGCCCTGCAGCCCCCAGGCTGGCACCGGTGCCAGCAGGAACAGCCTCTGCCTGCTGGGAGCTGCTTCCCCAGCACTTCCTCTTGGGCTGCCAAGACAACGGGAGGAACATTTCGAGTTGGTGTAACTTAAGTGAGATAGGAATTACCTTGCTATGAAGCAAGTTAATTGTGAGTTTAAGACATGCACCAGTAGTTCTTGGCCTGAGTTCTTTAAAGTTTCTTAACATTCACTGAAGGAGATCATATGCATTTTAAGAAGATGTAGAGATTCTGTCATATATTCACCAGCTTTAAACATTTGCTTTGAAATTATTCGTATTTAATATAGGGTTATGAATATGAAAACGTGGTATTTCAAAGTTTTGGGGAAAGTTTTAACCATGGGCTTCTACATATTAGATTTTCCTCTGCATAGATGGTGATTTGTTTTTTAAAATAAAAACAACCCCCATGAACTCTAAACTTTATATAACATCTAAGAACACATTTGTCTTTTCCTGTGGTGTAAGTGAGAACATATATGCCTATATAAATATATACTGGCACATGTTTTTTGCCTTCAAAATGGCTTGTGGGCCATAAGTGAACAGACTGCTCAGTTACTATGCCTGGAAAGCTTATTTAATACTTCCAAATTTAAATATTTTTCTGTGTTGGTTTGTTGCAAAAAAGTGCAGTCAAAAATTGAACCTGGCAATAAATTTATTTTTCTGAAGGAGAATTACTCATTGGATGAAACATTCATTTCTCCAACAAATGGTTGTTTTCTCCTATACTACAGGCATTCCTTTTCAGTGCTTTTAACTGAAATAGGAGCACTAAGGACATTGAATGGGAAATGCCTTCACTGTAGTATCTTGGTATAAGGATGTGTAATTCTAGTTTAGCAGAGGAGTTTGATTCTTCCCTGTGAGGATGGGGAGGCCTTGGCACAGGTTGCCCAGAGAAGCTGTGGCTGTTCCATCCCTGGAAGTGTCCATGAACAGGTTGGATGGGGCTTGATGCAACCTAGAATAGTGGAAGTTGTCCCTGTCCATGGCAGAGAGTTGGAACTAGGTGACCTTTAAATGTACCTCCCAACCCAAACGATATTATGAATTTATTATTTTTTGTTTTAAATGTGAAAGTGCAAATTAATGTGCTTGTAATTAATGTAATGAGGTGAGCTGGTTAACTGAGATTGGGTACAGTACATAGTCTCTTGCTGTTTCTCCAAGTTGGCACTGAAGTAATGTTTCATTAATGTAAATAAATAAATTCTTCAGTATTACTGCAGGTCCCATAAACTTTATAGGAAATATAGGCTGATCTGAAAATACTTCCTCTGATAAGCTTCCATACATATGTTAAAGAAGCCCTTCTGTTGCAGGTCACCCCATTTGATAATGACTCAGAATTCAGATCAGGTATTTGCAATAGAATTAACATGCAGAAAGAGTATTTCTCAAGGTGGTTTTCTCCAGGAAAAAAAAAAAAAAAAAAAAAAAGGCAGAATTCAGACTACCATTCAAAAATGAGAAAAATACTCTTATTCCCATGAACTTGAATACAGTAGTAGTGTGCTTGGAGATGGCCTGCAGATAAAGCCTCATAATTTTTTTGAGAGTCTGTCTTTCCAAAGGCAAAAGGAGGGAAGAGACAAATTTCATCTCTCCACCTGGTGGAAGTAGGAAGGTCAGGGGTGATGTGAGGAGGGTGTGCATTGAGATAGAAGACATTAACAATGGCTGGGGGGAAAAGGGTTGTTATTCTCGTGAGATTTACTGGGAATCTGGTCTTCAGCTGACTTAGGCCATTTAGCAGAGAGGGAGGAAACATTCCTGGGGTCAAGCTGTTTCCTGACATCTGGATGATGGCTCTTCTCTCTCTTGCTGTTCCTTTGTGCTGGTTTGTTGAGTGTCCCAGATTGATCAGCTCAACGCTAATTTCAAAATACATCCCCAGCATTCACAACATGTTTATTCTTAGGTGATACTTGCTGTGCAGAAGTAAAATTTGTGAATTTTATTTCTTTCCAGCTGGAAGACTTTTCCAGACATTTCCAGATGTTTGTAGGGAGCAATGCAGACACTGTCATCTTCCCATCTCTTCTCCCAGTATCTTAGCAAGACCCTGTTAGGTAAATTTTAATCGAAGATGGGTGAGACGATGTGGGAGAAGGGTTGCACCTTGAAAAGATGACTTCTTTTAGCACCCTTGCAAGAGTTTTGTCTCTGTCCTGGGCTGGTGTGTAATGTCAGTCTTGTTAGGACTGCCTGCACCTCAAGTGTTCACCTGGGTGTAGGTGTCATGCCATAGTCACCAGATGATAGCTCTTTTTTGGATACACTTTCGCCTGCAGAGACTCTCAGGCCTACCTCTAGTAGCTACACTTTGGAGGAGAAGGAATGGCAGAATGTCAAGAATTCTTAGCACTTGTATTTGAGATAGCAGGCAGACAAGAGCTTTTGGAAGTGCTAGAGCAGAAAAAGCTTTTCAGAAACAAGTAAGGACACAAGTTGCTGTCTCCCTCCAAAATGTGATGCAAATTTGCTAAATTCTTTATACAGATTTATGTTGTAGACCTAGTGACTTTGGGAGTAGAACTTCAGGTCACCTGTGCAGCTGCTCAGAATGTGAAGGAGAATGGTGACCCAGCAACAGGAGAGGAAACAAAGTGAACACTGAAACTGTTCATCACTGTGGTACTTGTTAATGTGGTATTTGTTTCTTCTGGGTAGCAGCAATAATGAGCAGTTGAAAGAAGTACTTTATGTACCCTCAATAAATTGCTTCCAAACCTCATAATTGCCACAATTCTGGCTTTCAGTAGACCTGGTAATGAATTTTTGAGTGGTGTCCACATGTTGTGCCTGTTACTGTACTTGACTTTCATCCTATTTTGAGTGATCTCATCGAGGGATGGATGATGTTATCTGAACAGAATATATTTATCCAGTATTAAGCACAGTGGTGGTGATGATGAAATGGAAATAACTATGCAACTGACTGAAAGGGATTTTTTAAAAATTAATTTTCCTGTGAGGCCACCACCTTTTCCTGATTCTGCTGTAGTGCTGATAGGTGTGTCATTTCAGGTGGTACTGCCTGAAAAACCACAGTGTATTGATTGCAAGAATCCAGGAGCCAGCAGCCTCTTAAAGGGTGCTGTTGTACATGGGAGAAAATAGATGCCTTCTTGTCTTGGAAGTGTAGACACTGCTGAGGTGTTTGAAATGGCAGAAAATGCCTTAGGTTCAGATGGGCATGATGAAGCTTAAATGTCCCTTAAAGGCTTGTGGCATGTGCCTGTGATCAGAATTTAACACAGTTCTTTCCTTCTGCAGACAAAATAAAAATGAGGAGGAAGTGGTGGTGGGGTTGGTTTTTTGTTTTGGGGTTTTTTTTTGGTTTGTTTTTTTTAAGAGAAAAGTAGAGAAATCTGGTGAGACTTTACCTCACTTACATGAGCTCTTTCTATATGTATAATTTAACATGGCACCTTATATATAATTTAATGTGTGAAATAAACATAACATTTGAATTTCACAACTGGAACTCTTCTACTTAGAGAAGTGGAATTTTTTCCATCTGTTTTTCATTTAAAAACACAGTTTCTGCAACGAAATGAACATGTGTAGGGGCTTAAAACACTAAATCCTAAAAATTGCATGACACCTTGCCCCCTTCCTAGGATATTGGGTTTAACCATTGTAGAAGGTATATGTAGCATTGATGTCAGTGTCATGACTGATAAATCACTTTCATCCTGCAACAGAGCCTTATTTATAAATAGCTCTTTAATAGAATGCCCTAAGTTTGCAAAGATGTTTTTCAAACCCCTGAGAATACTAGCTCTTGCCTCAAAGAGCTTATAGTCTAAATGAAGTAGATAACCAGGTAGAAAGGATCAAAGAATAGAGGAGAAACACAAAGGAGAGAAGTGGTGGGTAGGGGAGAAGGGAGGTGGGCATAAATCTCAGGAGACCAGGTCTATCAGCTTCTTGTTTTCAGAAAGAATATTGTTCACTGCCATTATAACTGAAATTAGATCATGTCTTGGAGCAGAGCTCACTGAACAGACTCACTGGTGTTGAGTTTTGTGGAGGAACAGAAGGATGTTATTTTCTGTTAGATGGGCTGTCGCAGGCATCAGGAGCAGTGTGAATATGCTGCTTGCAAGGGGATTTTACAATAGGTGAACGAGTAGTGTCAATAAGCTTTGCTTCATTGATTTTCATTCATCCCAGCTGAGGATATAACCTAGTGGGAGCAGTTAGGAGAAAGTAACAGACCTAGAGGGGAAAAGAAGGTTTTCTTACCTGTGTTAAGCCTTTTGCCTTGCAATCTGAATTGCACCTTTGCTCCTCAGTGAGTGCTTTGGTCTATCATGCACAACAGAAGCAGCTTACTGAGCTGGTCCTCTTCAAGAGACAGAGTCAGGGTTATTCATATTGTCTCTTCCTTGCCTTCTCACATGCAGGGGTTTGACAGAGGCTGCAAAAATGGGATGCTACACTTATTTAAGGTTTCCTAACACAGAGGAAAAAATAACCCAAACCAACAAAATTGATTTAGTTTGGTGCACTTTCGATTAAATGGATGGCTCTGCTTCTTGTGTATGGTGGGTTTCTTTTTTTTTTTTTCTATTATGCAAAAAAAATTTGCTTTTTATGTTGCTTGCTTATTAGAGTCTTTGAACTAAAGAATAAATAAATCTGAGAGTCACTAGGTATTAATCTGTGACTTGCCATGATAATTATTAGCCATAATCTATCAGCATTCCCTTGCTGTCTGTATTTTATTTTGACTGCAAGGCAGTCTTGGCCTTAGTATTTCACTTCTAGAGCTCATAGTATTTTCACTTGTCATCATCCTGAATCTGCTCCAGGTGGAATACTAGCAGTGGTGCAGGAAAACAAATATGGTATCTTGAGGAAGAAAGAACATTTAGAAACTGAAAACTGAGCAGAAGTGATGGATCAGAAAGGGTTTAGGTGACCAAATAATAACAAATGTAATATATTTGGATAGGACAAGTAAGACCACTTGTAAAATTTCAAGTGGCACTTCTGGCCAATTTATATGCCCACTTCAGCTAAACAAATAGAATAGGATTTTTTACATTTCTTGAGAGTGAAGATCTAAATGGTTTGCAATAGT
Organism: Certhia americana; assembly: GCA_018697195.1. Classification (NCBI taxonomy): domain Eukaryota; kingdom Metazoa; phylum Chordata; class Aves; order Passeriformes; family Certhiidae; genus Certhia; species Certhia americana. The sequence goes on along the minus strand of CM031866.1, from coordinate 15,274,655 downwards.
ATTTATTTTTATTACACTGCTGTTTGGTTCCGAATAAAATTAGTCATGCTCTGAAGCTGCACAGCTCAATTAAGAGGCTTCTCCCCCACACTGCATTTGTGTCCTTGGTGTCTAGCGGGCAGGGTGCTCCCAATCTGTTCAGATCATTCCATGTGTCCTCTGCCAGTGACACCTGTGGCTCTTTAGGTTGGGGAGAATGAGTAGAATGTTGTTTGGAACTGAAATCTTGGCAATGAACCTGAGCATTAGAGACAAATGAGGGGGGTGAGATGGAATATGGAGGAAGTTTTTAACTTTTTGGCTGGTCACCTGTGAAGGATGACAAGATTTTGTCCTCTTGCTGCTGAGAGTGGATGTGAATTTAGGGCCTAAAAGTATGGTGGTGCTCACTTGTTCCCTATTCATTGTAAATGGAAAGCAGCAATGGAAAGCATGGAGAATTGAAGATCTTTTGTTTGTGGCAGTTATTTTTTAGAGCAGTAATGTCCTTGCCATTCAGTTGGTCTCATAAAATGTCAGAAGTTGTTAATGGCCAACAGTCTGGTTACAGAAGATTTAAAAGATCCTGGAATTAGGGAAAACTTTCCCTTTCAGTCCATATGCCGTCAGTGGTGGTTGTAAAATATTTCCAGTGCACAGAAGAGTTTCCCAGTCCAAGAGAAGTTAACAAATATGAATTACGGAATCCCTGTAAGATTTTGAAGATAGTCTAAACCAATAGAAGATTAAGGAAACACACTCTCTGCTTACACTTAAAATCAGTTCTAAAGCTTTAAAATATATCTTGTGGAAGTGTGGCATTTGTATGCTGTGGCATAAAGTATAAAAGGTGTTAAGGAATATCAATATAGAGGTGATGATCAAAATCCGTGATAGTGCACTTACTCATTATAAGAAAGAAGATAGTTTTAATTCCCACCTTAGAAGCAGGTAGTTTAGAAGATCGTTGTTGTATCCAGGCTGTGGATAATGGTTCATATAGGTAAAATATTAAAAAGTTACGAATTTGGAAATATGAAGTATTGCTATTGCCACTGTACAGTGGCCAGGTTATTGACTGTGCCATAAGAAAACCATTCTACTTCTCATTTCCTCATTGTAATGTGCTGATTTTCTTTTGTTGCACAGCCATACCTACATTCTTGGCTTTAACTTCAGCTTAGTGAGACATCTTGCTGATGCTTTCCCATTAACCTTGCTTGGATGAGGATAACAGTGGTGTAGCATAATATTTTTTTATTGATTCCCTCCTTTCCCTCCCTGAATTGCTAAACCAACACAGAGAGGAGTGAATAGCTATTTTTAAAATACCTGTTGTGATTAAAAACTGTAGATAAGAAACTGACAATTTTTCTTATTCTGCTCTCTAGGTTGTCAGCTTTGGAGCAATTTAACCACCAGCTGAGAGGGTGGACAAGTAATGTCCTCTTAGATGTCTTTGCAGTGCAGGCCATGAAAACAGCTTTGTGGCTGGTTTGATGCAGCCCCTCGCATTAGCCACTTTTCCAAAAGCAAATTGACCTTTGCTGTGTAATGTTTTATGTCAAGTAGGAGATCAGACCTGCTGTGCTTGTGCTGTTATTTCCTCTAAATGCAGGATTAGATGTTCTGGTGTAATGGTGATACCAGTTATTATGTCAGTTGATGTTTGCTCTGTTTCCCCCTCCCACTACTTAAAATTCAGCTTGGGCTCCCTTTAAATATGTCTGTAGAAATCCTTACTGCCACCTGGGCAAGAAAGGGAAGCCCTGAACATCTGGGCTTAAAAATACCCTGCCTGTGGAGCTTGCCCTGAGCAGGTGTAGCCAGCAGCAACATCTTCTCCACTTCAGCCAGTGGCAGCTCTTGGTGCTGGGCCTTTGGCTGCAGGCTGGAATAGCAGAGACAGGTGGGATGTGGGCCCCAATCCCAGCCCTGCAATCAGCAGTTTCTCCAGTGCCTTGAAACTGAACAAAAGAGTGGCTAAAATATGTGCTGGCTTACAAGATTCAAAGTGATACATTTGTCTGCTGGGCCTTCTTCAAGCTGTAGAGAGAAAAATAGAACAAGCTTAGTTTTTCCATAATTTCCCCCCTGTAGCCCAAAGGAGACTACACGACAGAGATGTCTTCTCTAATCTTCTCTTCCACCCTGCATTATTTTCCTTCCCTCCTCCTTTCCTTCTGTCTCACAGCTCCCCTCCCCACTCGCACACATGCAGACTTTTGACAGCACACCAGTTTGATTCTTGAGCTCCCTTTTTAGCCCACATGGGTGTCTAGTCAGTGCCGCAGCCCCGGCTAATACACGAGAGTTGGAATAAATGTATAACAGCAGGTAGCAAGTGACTGTTGACAGGGTGACATATTGACTTAATATCTTGTGTTATGTGATATGAAGGATGTGCCTTTTGGTGTGTATTTTCATTTTAATTTTTTTTTGTGTGTTTCTTAGACAGACACTTGTAGGCAGTTTGGAGTAATTGTCTGAAATCATTAACATGTTTATTAAATAAGGGAGCAGAGTGCATTATCTAGCAAATCAATTATGTAAATGCACAAAAAGCATGAGAGATTAGTCTTTAACTGTTGCTGAACTGCATCCACTTTCCTAAATTATACATGAAAGTGGGGGTTTTGTCAGTGTGTGTGTGTAGTGTTAGGCTCCACTTTGCTCTTCTGGAGCTTTAAGTAACATCAATTAATTGGTGCTGTTGTGCAAGAAGAGGGCACTCCTGATGTACACTAATGAACACCAGTGTGCATACATCCTTTCTATACAGGGAAACAGATGGTCTGGAGTGGAGAACAGAAGTAATCTCAACTGGAGGGTCTGGATGACAAGATAAACTGACTGTGAAGCCGTAGCAATTTATTCTCTCATCTAGACACTGGAAAAAAATCTCCAGGAAAATCTGTTAATCTCTAGCATTTTTAACAGTATGTTTTCTTTCTGGTGATTTACGATCAAATGAGACCATGCCTCTACAGTTTTCCCAATCCTTAACTTCAAGAGGAGGCGAGACTAGAGCTCATCACTCACGGCATGCTTGGAAAATTCACCTCTTTCCCTTCCAGCTGTATAAATGGTGTGTGTAGGGGACCATGTGGTAATAACAGCACAAACTGCACTGCTCCATTTTCACCCACTGCATTTTCAGTCGTGCTCAGCTGGAAAGAGAACAGTCTGCTGTGGTTCAGGCAACTGTGATTTATCCACTTCTCTGAAGTGGAATATTGCACAAAAAAAAGGAAGTCTTGCATCTTATGGAAATGATGGGTACTGGGGCAGGAGTCAGAGAAAAGGTTATGGGTGCATTTTAAAAGTGAGTGAAGCTTGTGAAAACATTATGATTATTCATTATTATGTACATGTATGGGCTCAAGCTTCCAATAGTAGCTGGGGCCTTCCCAGAGGTTATCACTATTCATCAAAGAAGGAGAACACATACCACACTAATTGGGTTTTTTCCATGCTATTGTTTTCCTACCCTGTCATCTTCTCTGTATCTTCCACAGAGGTGTGGAGAGGTTGGGCCACTTCCAGATGCCCATCACACACAGGATGCAGAATTTCCCTATAATGCTGATTCTGCAGATCATCATAAATGTTCAAACTGTCTTACAGCACAGCTGTCCTCAGGACACGCTGTAGTTTCATCCCTACTGGAATGCCAGCTCGAGTAACTCAGCTCTCTATTTCCTTTGTTGCTATTTCTAACCCAGCTTGAGTTAGGTTTGTTGAAGCAACGGATTTCTGCTGGCTCTGATGGGTCACATCCTGTTACCAGAATCCAAGATTGCCTCTCAGGAACTGAGGCAAGGAACTTTTCTTTCTTCCTTCCCTCTGGTACTTGCTCTTGCCCCTGGTCCTGATGGGGAGGATGGTGAAGAAAACCTTTGTAGCTTTACATCCCTTTGGACAGATCATGCACTACAGTGACAGTGGTTGAAGCAGGTGTCTCAGGATTTAACTTACCATAAAATCAGGAACTCTGTTGCAGAGCTGGATAAAAAGAATGCACACTGCTTTCCTGTATTCTGACCAGGTGAGCTGTAGGCAGCTCTCTGAGTGCAGTTCAGTTCATCTGTGCAGTCACACATGTTAGGGCTGGCTATTTGCTGTCATTGGAAGACTTTTTGGAGTGGGTATCACTGGAGATATGGCAATTCAGCTGGAGACAGTAAATTATATTACTGTACCTGAAAGTAAGATTCATTTAGTTTCTGCTGAAATTTTCAGTTGTGAAAATCTTGTTTAAGGACAGTGCCTTCCCAGGAATTCTCAATGTTGAAATACCAGGATGTTAAGTGTGTCATGTTTATTAATTGTCAAAATTAGATCAATCATAACAGAGCTAACAGATATGCCTGGTTGAGCTGAAAGATGAAGATGGAAGAGCTAGCAGATATCACCAAGGAGCTCAGAGATGCCAGGAGAGATGACAGATGTGGCTGGATGAGCTGAAGGGGGATTGGAAAAATGCAGTCCCAGTCATTGCCTCGGGGAAGAAATAGTAAACCTCATAGACCTTGAAAAAATGTCTCAAGTGAGCAGGAATGGAGGAGTTTATTCTGTGCCATTGTCTCTGACTCACTTGCAGTGTCTGCTTCTTCCTCTTCTTGAAAAGTTGCCATAGGGGAATGGATGCTGTGATAGCTTGGATTTGGAATTTTATTCATGTTTAGATTGAAAAGCAGACTGTAAAATGTTACTGTGCTGGTGCTGATCCTTTCTGTCCTTTGCAGCGTCCACGCTTTGGCACCTTCAGGGACTTGTGAGTCTTTAGCCTGCAGTGTTAAAGAACTTTATCCTGCAATGACTCACTTGGTAACAGATTCCTGTACCTGGGCAGAGAATAGGAATAAATTCAGCGTTGCAAGGTGAGGGATCCAGCTTTATGCTTTCCCAGAGAATTTGGGAATGCACATATACTGGTGTGATCTGTGGGATTGTTTCTGTTCTCCATCAAGCAGGCAGAGAACTCCTCAGTAACGTGAGAAGGAGCACTGGGGTTTGTGATGTGCTCAAAGGGTTCTTGATAACATGGCCAGGGAGCTGATAGATGTAGAATTGATCAAGCATGTATTAATAAGAAAAAAACCCAATATGTGAAATATGGTCTTTTGAATATATTCAAATATGCACAGTATTCCATGTACCTGGAATGTGCAGGTAGCTGTTACATTGAGGTTTTTAAGTGAAGACTGCACTATACCCTTTTTTGTTATTTCCAGTAGCTTAAAAGCTCATTGGGCTATACTAAAAAGAAAAATGACAATACATCCTACTGCATTTTGTGAAGTATCCCATCCTTTTACAAAGAATTTGTTTTTCAAAACCTAGAATGAGGGCTGAATTCCAGAGTGGTGTCTCTGTAAAAATAGAGCTCATGGAGCTTTTTCAAATGATGAAGGATGTACTTCAGACAATAATATGCATAGGTATGGCATGTCTATAAAAGTTGGTTCAGAAAGTCTGCACAACACCCCCTCGTTGATGCTATAAATACATCTTTGTGATGAAGCTCAAAATGGGATGAAAATATTTTGATACTGTGTTTTTAACTTTTGATACATCTCTTGGCTTGAAAGATAAAAGGATTCACTCCTAGAATTTACACTCCTCTGATGTGATTAAAACTAGATAGGTGTACTGTAAATAGAATATACTCTGTATGATGATAGGTATGGCTTAGTGTTTTTGAGCAGGAGGTTTCTTACTGTGGAAAAACAGCTTTTCTTGATAAGTTACTTGTCACTGTTTTCAGCAGCACCTCCTTTCATCTATTATTCATTTTGGAAGACTTAATAGTATGATTTGGGTGTGGGCTGATACCAGACACCAGTAGAGTATAACCCCTGCAGAAATGAGATCCACAGAGCCATTGGGGTTGGAGAGGCAAACAGACAAATGCGTCTTTGCTTTTTGCAGAACACTTCCCCATCCAAAAAAGAGTCACACTGTTACATGCTGCAAACTGTCTCCACTAGTCCCCTATTTAAATCCTGATTGAGCAGACAAAAAGATGAGTGTCTTCACACCTTGTGCCTGTGTAAGGTATGGTGTAAAGCAAGACCCCATTCTACAGTGAAAGGAGCAGCTCTGCCCCTGTTGTCCTGTAAGGGCTGTAACGTGCAGCAGTATCTGGGAAGGCTGCCTGTAATATTTTTCTCCAGCCCATTAGCACAAACTGGGGTGCTTGCAGAAGGTCTGCAGTTTGCTCCCCGTGGTTTGCTGTGAGGTCTGTAGGGCTGCAGTTTGCAGTGCATGTAATGACTGTGAAGTCCTGTGTGACCGTGGATTTGTTGCAGTCGCTATGTGCATATAGATGGATATATTTATAGAAGAATCACTGTGAATGTGAGAAAGAAGCCTTTGAAGTGTCAAGCCAAATATTCTGGGGGGAAAAAAGAAGATTTCTTGTCTACATCAGAAGCTTGCATTTCATGTAGACTTGTCTCATTTTACCCAAAATATCTCCCCACAGGTCAGGAGAGCTGAAAGCAATAATAATAATTGAAAATGTCGGGGGCGGGAATGTGTGTATGAGAAGGGATAGAGAGAAGAGGGAAATAACAAACATCTCTGAAATGTTTTTGTTCCATCTTAGTTATGATTTGTTTCTTTCCAGTAGCTGTTTCTCCTGCTTTATTTCCTGTTCTATCATGGACCTGCCAGGGGAGACAGAGCTGTGTTGCTTTCCCTTCAGTCAGGCCCCTGCAGGTGTCCTGCTGGCAAGGAACAAGGGGTGCAGGACAGCTTTCAGTGTTCTCTGAGTAGGCTGGACCCCCCCAAAGCTCCAGGTCAGGGTTAGGGGAGGTCTGGGATGGATTGTGCCCCTCAACTCCCAGCATGGAGGCCACCACAAACTATCCCAGGCCTGACATGAAGATTTCCTTCGTTCATTGTCTCCCTTTGGGAAAGAAATGGCACACAGATACTCCAGAGTCACAAAGGAAGGGGTCCACTGGTCTTTCATTTAGCTACTACTGTGATATTAGAGTTGGCTGACTCTTGAATATGGATTAAAGCCAAGGAATGTTACCGAAAAGAGGCTTTTTGCAAAGCAAAATAAAATAGATGTTTTTCAAAATTAACTCTTCAGTTGATGGCAGTGCTTTTATGCATCATTTCCATTCCAAAAATAGTAGTAGTAATATAGTAATTCTATTGAGAGCTGTTTCAGGCTGCAGTTCCCAGCTGGTTGGTGCCTGTGTACAAGTACTGGGACAACTCAAAACCTTCCCATGGTGCCTTCAGTGAGAAATTCTTGCTCTCTCTTAACAGGTTTGAGACATGACTCTCTGCTTTCTTCTGCTGTATCTTTATTTGGATACAATAAATCCTAGTCCCAATTGAAATGTCAAAGTTTTGCTCTAAAATACATAGATCATGAGAGTAATATTTACAGTGCCTGTAAAACCTCTAAAAACATACATTGCAGGTAGTTTCTAGCGTTAAGGATGAGGATTCTTACGTACTTGCTTGTAGCTAATTACTTACAGGGTGCCTATTTTCTGTTACTATAACTATTCCTTCTTCTTTTTAATATAATGTGTGGTATTGAAACTAGAGAAAACCAAAAAGATGAGGGTTGTCTTAGAAGTGGATTGCAAGATACTCTGTTTTTAACATACCATGTACTTTGTAGCATTAAGTCCTTTTGTGGTATGATGAAAAGCTGTGGGCTAACAGCATCCGCTCTTAAGAGCTGGTTTGAGTCCTGAGCTACTAAATCCTTTCAGTGTGATTTTTAAACAAGGATTGTGAAATTCAGCCAAGCTATTTGTTGTGTTCTGTATTTAAAATCCATTATTTTGGTGTGATTGTTTTAGCCTTGTTCTTGGAGAGTGTTGATAAAACAGCAGTGGCATTAATAGATTCCATTGGTGTCTGGGAGATGTGGGAAGAAAAAGAATCTTCCAGCTAAAGCAGCAGTAGCTGGCTGAATGCTGGCTTTAGTGGTGTCCATTTTGAGTCAGGTCAGAGAGAGCCAGATTAAGTGAGTGAGAGTGGGGATTGAGATGATGTTAACATGTAGCTCCAAATGGTTGGAAGTATCAATAATTGCAAATCCTTCCTCGTTTCCCGGGAATGCCTTGGGCTGGGCCTGCACCTTGGCATTTGCCTTGCGCTGCTGTAGGTAAATGTTAACATGCAGCAAACACTGCAGGCGGAAGCTCTGGCTGCCAAAAGAAGGGCATTTTTCAAATGTATTGCTGTAGTGTTGAATGGGAAGCTGAGAATATGCTTTCTCCAAGAGATGTAAAATATTAAAGAAGCCAGTAGCAATAAATGGAAGTGCACCCATTGGTTAACAGCATTTGGCTATATATCAAGACCATTTCTGGAAGTAGATCTTGTAACATAAATTACTGACTACTGAATTACTGCAATGTGTTAAGGATTCCTTTTAATTACAGGATGTTAGGGCTTCAAAAATAAAATTCTTCAAAGTTAATCATGAAGTAAAATAACTCTGTACTTAGCTGAGTTTCAACTTCATTAAAACTGTTCAAACGGCTGATGGAGCCCTAATAAGTTTTGTTCAAAGATATGACATCTTTGAAAATCTTCTGCAAATCTAACTCTATTATCTTTGATACTCTCTAATTGGATATAGCAATCTCTGTTCATGTTGTCTAGTGGATTGCATCCATGATAAGGTGCTGTAAATGTATCCTGTTGTCCTGAAATTAGCAAATCCAGGGATTGTTAGGGCTATTTTCACAGCAGTATTTAAGCCCTTCAGGCAAGAACAAAATACATGTTTTGCCTTATATAAATAGAAAGCCACTTTGGGGAGTGAAAAATAGGGGGGGGGGGGGGAAGGAATGGAATAAGCAACATTCTGACAGTATCAAATCATTAATGAGGGCACTGGTTTCTAAATTATTTACAGTGTATTCCACGTGCTCAACTGTTTTAGAATTGTTAATATTGAATGTGTTGTTTGGTATATACAAACATTTTTCTCTCTTTTACTTTTAGATATCCTTTTTACAATGTAATTTAATTACTGATGCTGTTTGCTCTCAGGAGCTGTAAAGTTTTTTTTTGTTCTTTTTTTTTTCTTCTGCAAAGTAAAATCAGTATTTTACAACAGAATATCCTCTAAGGAGATGCTGTTGGTACTGTGTGGGTGATGGAGAAACATGAGGGTGTGGTATTTATTTTCACAAATGGAGGTAGGGCAGGCTGGGGGCCGGGTGCTGTGCCCCCTCTCCAAGAGCCAGCTTCTTTTTCTTCCTTGGCTTCTCCCTCCTTCCTCCCTCCCTGCCTGGCCAGGGCAGCCGGGCGCTGTTCCAGCAGCCTCTCCTCTCTTTGGGAGCTGTTACTTTCAGGACCATCAGCTTTTCATCCTCTTTTTGGTGTCCCTTAAAGCGGCTTAAACAGCAGATACAGAAGTAGCATTTTGCCCTCTGCTGGGAAGCAGGGTCTGACAAATCAGTGGTGTGAGCTGCTGTGCCAACCATTCTGGGCAAGGAAACTGCGCAGGTCTGGGGAAACACTCAATAGGCTGTGGAATGCTTTTCTGTGCTTCATTTCCTCAGACACTGCAGCAGAAGCATGTTTGTGTTTTCCTTCTCTTTAAGGATGATTTTCTCCTTTTTAATACTGTTCCTTTTATGTCAGTGCTGTCATTAGAAATCATCTGGCTATTAGTCAGGCTCCTGTGAAGTCCTTTGCCCCAGTCCCTTCCAAAAATCTGAGAGCACAGCTCTACTGGATCCTACCCTGTTACTGTTTTTACGGAACTGATTTGCAGTGTGAGAAATCAAACACAAAAAACAAATGGAAATGGCCTGGTTTCTAGCTCTGATTTAGAAGTAGGCAGAATACCTTTTGCATTTCTGGTGTAATTTCAACTAAAGTTGTTGGAAGGGTAATAAAGACTATTTTGGGTTGGAAGGGGCATTTAAAGGTCATCTAGTCCACACCTGCCCTTAGAAGAGCAGCATGTCTTCAACTCTGGTTGCTCTGTCGAACCTGGCTTTGAATGTTTCCAGGGATGAGGCATCCACCACCCTCTCTGGGCAACCATTCATGTTCCATCATCCTCATAGTAAAAAAATGCTTCTTATGTCTCACCTAAATCTGCCTTCTTTTAGTTGAAAACTGTTACCCCTTGTCCTATTGCCCCGCTAAAAATTTGTCCCCAACATTCTTTTAGCCCAGAAATGAGCAGTTCAGTCTTCCTGGAGCCTTCTCCAGGCTGAAAAAGGCTTTATCCTACTCAGTAGCTCTTGGGTACTGTGGGGGTCCTCCCTGCTACTGTTTTCACATTTCATCCTCCATGAAACACAAACTTGAGTCACTGTAACTGAACCAAATTAGTTTTTGTTTCTTACAAGTTGTCACTTTATCTGCAGTTCTGCCCCAAAGCAGTGTTTATTTTACTGTATTTTTTCTGAAGACACTTCCTTGCTTTAAGAGAAATAGCCCAGGAACAGGAGAAAAAATAAAGAATAGACCCATGTTATTTCCTCAGTGGCTTGTGAAAACGCCAAATGTACATTTTGATTTTCTGCCCAGCTGAAAAATCATGTAGCTTTAATAGCTTGAATTCCCCTATTATTCATGTTTATAGTTTTAATTAATTTCATTTTATGAAGCTTGGTGATTTTTTAAAATTCCCAACTACTTATGAAAGTTGATTTAAAATCTATATGAAGCCACCTTTCCTTGAGAGCTTATGCTCTGCATAACACACGGGTTGTGTACTTGTGAAATCAAGTTGCTTCATCTTTATAAACATCCCCTCGCCCATATATTCAGTCTATTTTTTTGTTATGTGTGGACTCGTTTCCTTGTGTATTATGAAATGAAAACTTTGGTTTTTAATAGTTTAAGCATTTTTGTCCCAACTCAGCTGAAAGCCTTTTACCATTACTATTTTTTGCATCTTAGAGATAACACTGTTAGCATTCTTGGGTATTATGGACTACTACAATGGGCCAATGCAATGCATAATGTGGAGTCTTTATTTCATTTATCTTCACATCAGACAATCCCATGCCTTGTAACCTATAGCATTTCTGTGGTGTGCACTCAGTTTCACTTGTTTGATAATTTGAGTGGTGAAGACTTAATCCTTCTTTGTTGTCTCCCAGAGTAAACTGCCAAGTAATAGTGATACTAAATCTGCTCAGTCGTGAGATTCAGAGCTGGCTCTTTCTGCACAATGCTCTATTGCAGGCATTGCTGAACACAGATTGGAGGCTGGAGAATCACAGTAGCTGTGAAACTAGCTCAGAGATTAGATTTATTGCTGTTCAAAGACTAGCTTCCCTTTCTTTTTTCCTGAATGGGTGTTTTATGTGTTTTATCTCAATACTGATTTTTCACTTCTATAAGTGGAGGGTGTCAGCACAGCAGTGGCATACACAATGTCTCCTCCTTGCTACATGACACCAAAGGAAATACAGGTTGGATATAAGCAAGTTTTTACAGAAAGGGTGATTAAATACTGAAATTGTCTGCCCAGGGACGTGGTGGAGTCACCATCCCTGGATGTGTTTAAACAAAAACTGCATGTGGCACTCGGTGCCATGGTTTAGTTGAGGTGTTAGGGCATGGGTAGGACTCGATGATCTTAAAGCTCTCTTCCAACTTAGTAATTCTGTGATGACTCTTCCAAGGATATAGGAAATAGATGGAAACAACTAAGTAGGAGTTAAATATCATCTGCACATCTGTAGGGCAGAGGAATCAGTTGTGGTAGCAGAAGAGCTGTTTGAGCGCTGGGGGACAGGTACAAATGGAGCAGGTAACCTCCCCAGGTACCTCAAAAGAATCAGTAAACCACTGCTGTGATGAATGGCTCCTGCTGGCCTGTCCTAACAAGAGCCATGGTTAACCTGGCACAGATCAGGGACAGCAGTGCAGGAAGAGTGATTCTCAGATTGTCCTTTTACATAAACAAGGTGAGAAAAGGCCTGTTCAGATACCAGTAAAAACAGGTCCAACTTGACTCCATCCAGGAGGCTGGGGCTCGTTAGTGCGTGAGCAGGAGATTAAAAAAGTACCGGTAATGTCTGAGAAAAGTGATTGGGGAAATTACAAATGGAGAGGAGATAAATGATGGGAATAAAGAACAAGGAAAGGTTAGGAAAAATATGAAGTGGAACCAAGATAAACTGGCTTTTAGAGTTAAAGATGACAGAAATTACAGTAGCTGTTCATCTCTCTAGCTTGGCTGAATGCAGAGGAGTGTAAAAGTTAAGGTCCTGTTAAAGGGCAGGTCAGCAGTGTGACTTCATCATTCTGTGTTCCTACTGCAGTACAAGGGCTTGAAAAAGGGAACAAGATGAACTAAAGGTACATGGGAACATAAAATCCTCCTTTTTCTCTGTAGAAAGACATTATGATGATTCAGCATGAAATACAGGCAGTAATGTGCACTGCTTTGAACTGAATTTGTTTTATGTGTTTAAAACAGTTGCTGCATTAAAGGTGGATATCCCCAAAATTTAGACTGTCTCCATCCAGATGAAAATTATGTAATTGAATCAGATCTCTGCCCTATTTAGTGTCTCTTTTATCTGACAATGCCCTGTGTTGGCTGCTGTGAAGGAAAGTGTAAGAAAACCTACAACACCCAATTAGGGAGTCATGTGGCTGTACGTGGTATTTTTTCCATCTCAGCTAAAGACTGGCTTCTGCCGCAAAGCACTTGGATTTCTATCCCTTCCACATTGGCTGAATTCTATGCAACATAATACAGGGTATTCTCGTTAGCTCTGTGAATCTCGGAACCTTTTAAAATGCTGTAACACCAATTATCTTGTGCATCTAGATCTCTATTCTTTGTCTGTCTTCTAATCTTCATTTGTGTTGTGATAATTGTCTTGAGTTGGTCCCTGGCACACTGTACTAAACAACATAATGTATAAGAATTAGAGAAAATGGTTAGATTAAAAAGAGCAAAAAACTTTTTTAATGTACAAAGGTTCTAGCCTACGTTTTCTAGCCCAGAAACCTGCAGATTTCTGGCAGGTTAGATTGAATTCTTGTAATAGTTTGTTCCTGTTAAAATATGACAATTCTGTTAATTCCAGCGTTTTCAGTTCAGAGAAATAACAACACACCAACCCTTCCTTTAAGAATCTGATTTTAGAGCAGGTGCTTTTGCAGCATCTTGGGTAAATGGACTTGTCTCCCAAATACATTCAAGTCCTAACAGCATCTTTCTAACCAACATAGACACAGGATGTGGCAGCTTCCAGCTCTGCTGGAAAGCTGTGGGCTTGCAAGTGAAAATCTTTCCATGTAGCTGTTGGAAAACAGACCCTGATGACCATAGGCAGGTAGAAACCAAAGTTCATGCATTCACCTGGGCTGGGACAGCTCTCCGTGGGAGTGCCCAGTGGAGTCCTGGCTCTTGTGTGGGATTTCTCAATCACATGAATATTTAGAGGATGCTTTGGATTACTCTTGGTACGTGAGAAACCTCAATATTTCTGTCAGTGATTTTAAGCATTAAAAATTGGGTACCTGCACTGTCACTTGGCTATTTGTAATTGATACATTTCAAGGAAATGAACTCTGTTGCCAAGGAATATCTCCCTACTTGATGCGGATAATCCATACTAGTGGTATTCTTTTTTAGTTTTGTCCTCCAGTTGTTCCTTACTGTAATGCCCAAAGAGACAACAGTAGTTAGCCCCAGACACCACTGCAATTTGTCTGATAGCTGTCATTGAACTAAAGGAGTTTCCGAATGTCACATTTTCCTGTTAAGGAAAGTTGTTTCTCCTGGCAAAGTGTTTTAGGTACCCTTTTCCCCTATCATGCTGAGCTGAAACTGAAGTTCACATACCTCAAACATTTGCCTCAGAATTAAAATTAGGGAAGAGCATATAGTCCTCTGTGGAGTGGGAGTTCAGAAGGAAAATAGGAGAAATGATAGTCACTGACTTCCTCTGATTTACAAATGGGAGAGGGGTTTTCTCTGAAATACTTAAGAGTAAAAATAGATGGGCTGAGCTTTTATCCAGGTTTCCAGCTGTCTGGCTTACTAAATAAAATAGAACTGACGAAATATAGAATTGTTCTCCAAATATAAGAAGCCCTCAGTGTGCCTCAAAATACCAGTAGGAAAGTAAAAAGAGGTTAAAAATTTGGTGAGAATCATTAATGGAAATTGAGCAAACAGCTCTACTGTCAAGAGGGAAAAATTGTTTCATATATGAGTGATGATGCGTGTCCTAATAAAAGACATCGTTTCACACCCACCAGGAATAAGACATATTCTGTACTTTTATATCCCATCTTGTTTTGAGTAGGAAGAATATCTTTTTTAAGAAGAAAAATCTTTCGTTAGGAAAATGAAGAGGAAAGAGGTTTTCCCACATGCTGGAGAAATTAATGAATCATTTCCATCAGAGTATGTGCAAAAGCAGAGGAACTGCCATAAGAGAAGGAACAGCTGATCTTTCCAATTGACCTTTGGCACAGAGATGATCTGGTCATGCTCTAACTAATTTTGACAAAGGTGTTTATAATGAGGGGGAAAAATAAAAACTAGGGCCCCTTCATCAGCTGAAATGCTAAATATGTTGAAATATTTTCTGCTGAGTTTTAAAAAGGAAGAGTTAAAACTGCAATCGGAGACAACAGATCCAAGAGAGGTGACAAACAGGTGCCACGTCACACTACCTTTGCTCTGTAGTCTCGAGTGGGAGGAATATTTTTGCTAGATGGAAGGTGTGTGTGCAGGTGAGGAAGTTCATCAGAGAGAGGCACAGCCTGAGGCTCTGAGTCACACAGGTGAAATCCCATTTTGAAATGCCGGTAAGATGCGTGACATGAAAGGGGAAGATGTTGGAGTGTAGGGTTGTTCTGGGAGGAACCTGGAGGATGCAAAGTGTTTAAAGAGGGTGTTGAAGTGAATGGCAATCACTCTTTCATCTCCTTTCTTTTTTGGCATTCTTTCTTCCCTCCCTGGTCCTGTCCTAGAACCCGTATCTCCATGCCATAAGGCAGCAGCTTCGTCTGAGCCACCTTTCACTTCCCACAGCCTTTTGGGATCTGCAAAGCAGGAGAGGAAAGGCACCACCTTATACCAGAGGGAAACACTGAATGGAGCCTGGATGGGGAGCAGGGAGGTGGCTCTGTGGGGAAAATCATCATCTGTGGTTGTCCAGGGACCCTGGGAACTCCAGGCTGTTCACTTGGGTCCAAGCAGGAGAGGAGCTGTAGGTGGCTGCAGTCCTTGCTGGCAGCTGTGCTGGCAGCCAGCTGCTCGTGGCCTTGAGGCAGCTGTGGGCACAGATATCCAACACAGGGTTGGGGCTCTTCCTGTGCTGCCAAGCTCTAGGTGGAATGAAGCTAATGAGGACAAGACAATAGGTACCCATGCCTTGGAGGTGGACAAGATTCCATTTCTCACTGAAGTACAGCAGTGTTTTGTATGAAGCAGGGTTCTGGCTTTTCTGCTGCAAACTGCTGGCTTAATTGGTTTAAGCACTTCTTGCCTTCTAATTGACTATTATGCAAGTGCTTTATTTCTTCTAATAATTTATTTCACCAAGTGATATTCATCACTGTTGCTGTCCCTGACTTCAGAAAAGACCCAACTGATTGTATGCAAGGGAGTATCCAAGAGCAGAGGAAATGGAGGGATGGGTATGCACTTGTACCTGGCCAAAGAGTTAAAAAGGACAATTTTTACAGATTTTGGAACAGAAGGACACACAATTTGAGGGATGTAGAGGAAGAGTTGTGGGTGAAGTGCACCACCTCTCCCAGGTGACTAAAACAAGAAGCACCTAATTGCCCTACAGGTGGAGATGCATTGGCATTATTATCTAACCTCTGCATTGCCAGAAATCTGAAACCCCGAGAAGGGAGAGCATCCAGCTGCAGCAAATGCATGAATGGGACCTGTTTCTGTAAGGCAAGAAGGTCTGGGAGTAGGCTGTTTGGAGTTATCACCAGCTAGAGACTGGTTTTATGAGCTCATCAATAAGATGAGGCATTTCTCTAGGTAAATGAAGGCTCAGTCAACAGTTACTGTGATCTGGAAGCTCTGAGGTAAGCAGAAGCCTGGGAACAAAGTGATGCACTGCTCTTGTTTCCTTTCTTTGCAAACTGCTTGTCAGCTGAGTGGGAGAGGCAGCCAGGGATGGCTGAGGGAAGGGAAAATCTGTGCTTTGTTCTAACCCGTTGGCTCACTCTTTCTGGAACTTACCCAGGTACCAACTTAGTTCAGTGCCTTAAAAGAAGCTTCTTTTTCGAGGCCTGAGGTTAGCTGATACAGTGTCATCCAAACCCAAATACATACAGATGAACCTCATAACTGCAGCAGGAAATTTCATGGAGGATTTTCCCTTGGTTTGACATGTTCCCATGAAGGTTTTAGGGGGGGTGGGGTTTTTTAATGAATTACAAGGCCTTTAAGAAGTGATACTTACTGAATATTTCATTATAAGGAGTACTTTAACAAATGGTAAAATAAACTGTCTTTTTCATTTTAGTGGTGTCCCAAGGAATGCATTAGTCTTTGAAGCTGAAACACTTTGACATGAGTCTGGGTGATGAGTTGCTATGGTTTCAAGGGCAGTGTTAGTGCTAGAACAAGACCACATCCCTGAAATGTGCACACGCAGTCCCGGGCTCCTATATATTTCATGATCAGAACATAGGAAGTCACCTTCCACATCGGTGCCCTCATCACAGGGCATAAGGAGAAATTGAAGGAAGATGTGGCACTGGATTGCTGATGGTTAACAGCTCTTCCATCCAATTTGAGTAGAACGCTGTGGATGTGGCAGTTTCCAGCACTTTGATGGAAAGATGGAAAGCTTGGGCCTCGTATGAGTTCTCCGCGTCTGCAGGGAGCATTTCCAAGGCAGGCACAATTCACAGTGGGAGGGGGAGGTTTTTCATTTTCATGTGTGATAGACTCAATGCAAGCCACATGTTCTACTTCTTGGAATACTTTTTTCAAGCTGCAAAAGGTGGCGTGTTTATATCAGGTACTGATCACAACCTTGAAGTGTCTGTGTATATATGCTTTTTCTGTATAACAGGATTTTTTTAAAACATAAAATAATTTTTAGTAAGCAAAAAATAGGTGTATAAAAACCTTGCTTTACTTATCACTTAAGCATCTTTACCTAAAAATAGAACCCTAATCAGTTTCCCCTTGAGTCCTTCAGCTTGCAAGTAGGAAATAGATAATGGCTGGATGTTTAAAACAATACAGTATTTCACATTCTTTCTCAGTACATCTTAGGAACGTGAATTCCTCCGAGTTATATTTAATGCAGATAGTTCTGGAAAATTTCTAGGAACTTCACTGTGGATACTGAAATGCATCTCTGAAAGAAAGAATATTTTGCTTAAGTCTTAATGAGTGCCTTACTGATTTGTATTGAACAAACCCTCTCCTGTACAGCCTCTCTTTCTGGTAGCAGTAGTTACAGGGATGGATGCTATTACATTGTCCTCCAGGATTTCAGTTTCTTTCTCAGTAAGCTCAGGATGCTTTAGAACACCTGCTAGCATTTGGAGCTGTGCTTCACTTCTCCCTGTGCCACACAAACCTTTCCCTCTTCCCTCAGCTAAAACAGCACAGCCACTCTTTTCCACAAGTCCTTTGCAGATCTCAGGAATGGATCCCCCCTTGGTGCCTTGGGCCTGGGAATTCTTCTCCATACTGTGTTCTTCTCTAGAAGTTGAGAGATTATCAGGATTTGGTGGGTTCACAGAAACACAGTGAGAGGTCCCATGGTCCTTTTATTTTTCCTGCTTGGTTTTTTTGAAGGGTCTTGATCCTTCTTCCTTCGTCTCTGTTTTTCAGTGTAACTTGTAACATTTGACTTTTCATTAAAAAAGTACCCTGTAATTTTGGAAGTAATGATTTTATCATTAATGAGTTTACTGATGTTTAATCATCCAGCAGGATGGAGGGAAACCACTTGCAAATGAGCAGTGTTCATCTAGAAATTCAGCCTTCTCACCAAAGTGTTCAAGGGAGGAAACAGTGCCAGAGGAGTTCCCAGGACTTTGAATTCAGGGATTTCAAACTCAGAACAGCTGTATGTACACTGAGACTTTTCTGTTCATTTGTCATCTGTCTAACAAGCTCATGGCACATATGTATATTTGCTTGTGAATTACAAAGAAATGTTTTGGAAGTCCATAGGGAATCCAGTTAATCAGTTTGATTCATTGCAGTACTTATTAGCCATGATGGCTGAGCCTCTGAAGGTTTGCCATTTTCTGTCAGTAAAGTTCAGTGTAGTCTAAGCCAAAATTGTTGAAATGAATATCTTAACTTTTATTACCCAAAGAAACTGTCAGACCTCTCTAATGATTTCAGATGGAGTGACACCACTTTTTTAAAGCTTTTTTATTTCTTTATTTAATTTTGTTCATCTGAAATCCATAGTGCAGGCATATACAGATTGTGGGAAGGCAAAAATATTAGTTGAGGTCTAGGTCCTGCCCAAATCTTGTGTGGCCATTTAGGTAATTTTAATTTTTTTTTCTCTTCGCCAACTGCTACTTAACAGCTTGTAAAGATCTTTTGAAACTCTATTACTTTATGCATTAGAGATTTGCCTGCTTCCACCCTCCCCCTTTTGGGATTCTGTGAGGCTTTTTTCTTGTATGCTGTGCCAACAGCAGATTTTGCCTGAGTATTCTTTTTCTCATTAACATCAATTGAAGTGAGACATCAGAAATCCAGGACCATTTGCAATGACAGGACAGTGCCAATGCTCTTCCTTTCATAACCCATAGGAATAAAACTATGCAAAGCATCATTTCATTATTCACATTATGAGAGCCTGCATAAATTACAAATCAGAAGCTAGGGGGAAAAAAATCATTATATACTTTGTCAAACATCCCAAGTTTAAATTTTGAGAGGGAATATGAGAAAGAATTAAAAAAAAATCAAAATAATATCTCCGGTGGATTGTGGAAATGTCTCTTTTCCTTTGTTAATAATTTTATCACAAGGCATTATCCTACTTTGGCAAGTGAGGATAAATGCCAGGCCACGTATTTCTTTGCTGCTTTACAGCAGGTGTATATACTGAAAATCATACTCTTGTTTTGGTTTCCTTTTTTCTCATAATGGAGAAATATTGAAGGCACAGAGTTGAAATTGTATCCTTTGTACAGCCTTCACTTGGTAAGAGATGAGGTGAAATCCCCCAGCATATCCTGCCCCTCAGCTCTACTGAATTGTGCAAAATGCCCAGCACACACTTTGCAATGCCAGGACCTTTGTACGTGTCATAAAACAGACATTCTTTCTTCTTGAACTGAACTATGCACAATGACTTCTAAAAATCTAATTCTTCATAGAGAAATAATTCAGCACCTGTCTGTGGTTTAATTTTAAAGCTCACTGAATTTTTGGGTTTATTTCACTGTATTTAGTTTTTTATGTGAAGATCTCTGAAGAGAGAAAATACAAGGATACAGTGATTAGTGTGAGCACTGGTCTTGTTTTCATTAGATAAAAGATTTTGGGTTGATTAATGAAGCAAAATCCCATTTAATTCAGCAGAGAGAAAGCCATATTGTAGTTATACTTAGAGTACCCATGCCTGTTGTTATTGGATTTGGGTCCTCAGGAGCAGAATAAAGCCTTTTTCTTCCTGGGGACCAGGAGGAGGGAGCCTCTGTCAGAGCTCTGAGCCACTGGGGTTTTGTGCACCTTGGTGTTTGCCCTGGTGCTGATGTTGGGATGCAGCAACAGCCGAGGGGTGTGAGAGCAGGCTTTGCTCTGCCCTGTACCCAGGCTGCAGGAACGTGCTGATTAGGCAGCTGATAAGTACATTGCCTGGCTTGATGTCTTAAATCTTGCCTCTTTTTCAAGTTACAGGAATGGTGAGGGGGTTTTTGGTTTTGTTTTGTTTTGTTTTGTTTTGTTTTTGAGGAAATTACTAAGAAATAAGCTGTTGCTCTTTAGGTATCCCCTTGAATCAGGGTTATCATCTCCCTAAACAACAGCATTATTGTTTAGGGAGAGCTTTTGGAAGTGGAGGGGGACACTGTCATTATAAGGTATTTAGGAAAATTAAAGATATTAAAGTAAGAGCTGAAGTTCAACACTTGTCAGAATTTATGTTTGAAAAAAACTGATAGAACTTACTGACTTTGAGACTAAGTAAAAACTCAAACCCACTAAAAAGCCAGACCTGTGTGATTTTGCTAATTTTCCTAGTTGCCTGAATAAAAGCTGTGTAGAGAATAACAATCTTAAATCTGACTGGGGAACAGGAGGTTTTTGGTTTATGTTTTTTTTTTGTGAGTCATGAGAAGCAAGTGTAAGTTTTGAAATAAGAGGTAGGGCAGATAGCCTGAGATGCATTCATTCAAAGATGTGATTTAATAAGCCCAGAATTCCTTACTGTTCCTAAGAAGAAATTAATAAAAAGAAAAGGATCAGCACATGGTTTAATTGAGGGGAGAAACTAGAAAAATAACCCTTTGTATCAAATTTAAGAGGTAAAGGAGATTTGATGTTGCATCTTTTCTAGATTAATGAAACACCACGTTTGCCAAGTGGCATTTTAGGGTGGTTGTGAGGCAAATTCAGCATGTTTAAGGGAAAGGGATTTCATCCCTTCCCGCATGCAAATGACCCAAAGTTGCACTGTTCACAAACCGCTTTCTTTGTGTGCCAACTTTCTGGGACACAGGTTTCCAGCGTGGCTGGAGCCAAGAGTCAAGGAATGTGATAGGAATTGGAATGTCCTACTTAATATCCAGTACCTCTTAGTTTGTGCTTGTGCAGAATCACTCTCAGGACTCTTCAGGAAGTGTGCAAGTTGTTTACAGCAACAACAACAAATGTCTTCAAGGTGGAGGAAAATAAAGGACATTTAACAGTCACTTCACATAGTTCTTCTTAGATTGAAGTAAAGTTCAGTATTAAAAATTTAAACAAAGCCAAAACATAACCAAAGGCAGTGTTACTGTAACTCTAAATGTCATACATCCCTTACAGAAAGTATCTCTCAGATTAATTATGGAACCCCTGGATTCCAAGAAATCAGTTATAGAGGCAGGAGGGATGGCCCTCCAGGGGGAAATTAAAAGATGTTTCATGCCGGCAATAAAAAAATTGTTAGGCAAAATAATTGCTTAGAGAGGCTTTTAAAAAACAAAATAAAATACAGAGAAATCAACTTGAAGTAAGAATGGAAAATGAGAAGATGACTTGAGTGCTATTTAAAGAATTAATGGAAGAATAGAAAGGTTAGTATGGTTGTGTCTGAAATGGATGGCCAGATTCAAAGATTTTGCTCAGCCCTCCTCTGGACTTACCTCTAAGTGCTTCAGAGGTTTGGGACTTTTCCCCCTGTAACATAGCAGGAGTAGCTTGTTGCTTTGCTCTGACCTGTGAACAACACCAGGGCTGCATTCCACTTTGCTGGCCTTGTTTTTCTGCTGTCCAGCTTGAGCAGCCCAGCTGGCCTTTACCATTTCAGATACCACAGTTGTTAGGGCTCTTGGAATATAAAAACATTGTCAGACTGTGGTGAGGCACAATCACTGTGGAAGCTATTGTCTCTGATATATTCTGATATCTAAGTTAAAATTTGCGGAATGCTGTGCATTGTAGTTATAAATGCTTATTCTGATACACCTCTGTCCTTTCCCTTCTTTTTAAAGTATTGTTTTTTACTTTCACGATCAAAATATTTAAAAACTTTGATCTTATTCTGTTCCTTTAAAGTCCAGAAAAATCATGAACTGTTTTCAAGCATGTACAAGCACATGACAGAACAGGTTGCATAGATTTGTGCTGACTTAGGCTTGGGCCCTGGCAGGTTCAGGTCAGTGCTGGAGCTGGCTGCTGCCTGGGGTATGGAGGAACTGCAGCAGCCTTGGCTGTGCCAAGGGCCCAACTGTGGCAGGAGGAGGAAACACAGCGAGTTGCCTTTTGCTACTAGAGGCATTGTTTTACCAGGTTTGCTGAAAACTGGAGTTGTTACCTTGTTAGATGCAAGAGGAGTGTTCTTTTCTCATCTGTGTGCTGCCACGTTAGACCATTTCTGCAGTCAGGACATCCCTCCAGCCTTGGCCTGTTTCTTGAGCCTCTCTTCTTTGCCTCCTACACTCAGATAACAGTGGGGCTTCCTTCTGCTCCTTCAGGGTACAAGGGTACATGCTGTGAGAGGGCAAGAAGTGTCACCTCCTTGTTCTCACTTCTGCTGTGCCAGTGTACTGCAGTACTTTTAAGGGCAGATGGGAGGAGGTGTCAATTTTTCTATAGTTTTAGGATGGGGCTGTGTCATTTTCTGGAGACTGGACCTATTCAGTGCTAGGAGTGAGGCTGGAATTGTAAATGTCCGTAAAGGGTGAGCTTCTCTTCTGGTTTTGGGTGCTTAAATTTTGTTCAATTTGTGTGAAGTTCCACCACTCTCTGGGATTTCTGTACTTCTTACCCCAGAGTTGTCCTTAACACACTTTTTTTTTTTTTTTTTTTTTCCCCATGAGCAGAAGTCTGAGCAGCTGAAATGGAATTACAGTTTGAGCTGTAAATATAGCTGCCTGCTTGGTCTGTAACTCACACCTGATTCCATTTCTTTTACCTTTGGCAGCACATCAGGCCATCTTCTGTGCTATAGCTTGTGTTGCCAGTCCCTTTTTTCTGCCTTCACCTGTTTCTTTTGGTTGTTTGTTTCTCTTTTTTCCCTTTTAATGATATCTGCTTTTTGGAAGAGCTGCATCCATGTGTGTTACCAGCATATGGAGAGGAGTATAGCAGTGATAAGGCATGAAGAAAAAAATAGAGTCTTTCTACAGGAGATCTGGGTGTTTATTGCACAGGAATGATGGCTGTCAAGATAAAGGGTGAATGACTCCAAGGCAAATAGAGGAAGTGATCTGGGGAGCCAGGGCTGTGGAATGGCAGTGGTGCTACAGAAGGGTGCAGTACCCAGCACACAGCCTGAGGCAGCATTGACTCTTCTTTTTGATGAGGAAGTGCAGACTTCTGTGAGATGTGCAGAACAGGAGATCTCAGGTTTTCTACCATTTTTAAGGAGTTGCTGTGGCTTCCTGCACCTTCCCAGTTAGCCAGGGTTCAGGAGAGTGCTCTATTCTGGCTGAAAGGCTCTGGAAGAGCTCTGAAGAGCTTGCTACAAGTTGTTACAGGAATTGACACCAAGACAAATGACACCAAATGACACCAAGACTCTTTCAGAGCTGGTAATGGGCAGGTTTTTCAGCCTGAGGTTCAAGACTTTGGCTTCCTGGGACCTTTGGGACAACAGTGAGCTTCACCAAAAATAGTTTGCCAGGAATCCAAGATGTTTGGATTTTACAGGCTTTCTTTTTTTTATTGTGCCAGATTTCATGCTAAAGTAGGAATAAATGTTCTTATGTAAACAGGAAAGCTTGACTGCTTACTTTGTACTAGTTCTAGGTTCCTAACTGACCCTCTTTAAACCAATCTATTTTACCTTGAAATTCAGTCTATCAGATATGAGAAAAAGCAGAAGTATGGTATTTGGACATGTCTTCAGCATTTTTGATTCCTTCTCAACTGACTGGTACACATCAGCCAGCTCGGTCAGCATGTTTGCCTGGGAGCAGCCTTTAATTTGCAAATTCATGGCTGTCAACATGTCCTTCCTTCATTCCAGGATTGAATGTAGATGCAGTAGGCTGCCTGGGATCATCATCAGTGAGTGCAGGCTTGTGATGATGCTCAGACACATCAGTGTTGTAGGCAGGTGCGGTGCAGCAGCACCAGGGGCTGGAACCGGCTGCACCTGGGGGAGTGGGAGTTTATTCAGGCTTCTTCCTGGATAACCTGGTCACCAAGTGGTGCAGGTGGAACAAAGTTCAGAGACTCCCAACCTGTTTCTCTGCTGCTCCAGGAGGAAGCTTGGTGTGCCTGGCATGGAGCCAAAGAAACCCTGGGTGTTTCTCCCCCACTCACCAGGCTCTGTGTGTGGCTCTGGGCAGGTTACAGAGTTTGTGGCACAGTGGTTTGATACAGCCTGACAAATTCTGCCGGTACCTTCTGCTGGCTGCTCTGTTCCAGTGGTCTGTGAGCACTGGCAAAACCTCCTTGCAGGAAAGGGAGGAGACTTAGAGAGTTCTAGATCCTTAGTTTTTCAAAGCGTTGAGACGTGAAGCCGCAAGTGATGGTTTCATCAGTGTTTTGCACATAACCTGGTTTATGGCTCTCAAATTGGTTTCTACAGGGCTTAGGATAAAAGGCCGGAAGAGCTTTTCAGCAAGTGTTCCTGAGCTTGATGTGCGGGGCTGACTGGAAAAAAGAACAGAATTTTGTGTTTGAAATGGTTGACAGAAAAAAATAAAGCCCTTGCCAACCTCTCTGCTGCAAAGAGAAATACGACATGTGGCGATTGACAGATTTACGTATCCAGATAAAATCTTCCACTTTTCCAAAAGCAGAACTTTCTCTTTATGCAATGTTAGTTTCAAAGCTCCCAGCTCCTGCTGTGCCTAATGGCAGGTATGTTTCCAGCTACTTCCTTTTCATGCCTGAAAATGGGATCATTCTCAGGTCTCCTCATTGTCATCTGGTAGCTATTCCCTTTCACTAATTTCCCCAAATGAGTTGTGGCCCACTCCGAAGGCTACAGGATTCATTAGAGTGAAGAATAATAAGAATGTCCTTGGTGTTTGAACAGGAAGAAAAGATCCCAAAGGCTGCCAGAGATAAAGATCACCCACTGAAAGGATGAAAACGAACAATGCTTCTTGCAGGGAACCTAAAAATACAATACTCGACTCTCACACAGGGTTTAGTTACTGAAATAACAACTGGATTGTACAGTCTTGGGATTATTTTGGTCTCAAGGAAGCATTAAGTCTTACAAGTTAAAACAAAATACATATCAGGGGAAACATAAGTTCAAGTCTAAACCCCAGTGTTCTGGGGTTAGCCCGGGTTTATGTGTGTCAAGGTATGAGGATGGAGCTTGCAAGATCCTTTTCAATACTCAATTCTTCAACAAACTTCTTGAGTAGCTTTGAGTTGGTTGGCTAATGTTTTTATGCCTGTTTTCTCTTGGCAGGTTTTTTGGAAGTCAAATGGAAGTGGCCATGAGTTTCTGCTTGAGAAAGTGGGCTCTGGCTGGGTTGGCTGCTGTGTTATTTGGAGTTCTCTGTTGTCTATAAGACATACCAAACTAAGTTGAGCACACTGTGAAGTTTGTGACATTTGTCAGGCTGATTACTGTTACCTTTAAGCAGAGTATTTATTATGTGAACCTCTGCTTCAGTCCCTTGCTGAGTGGTAGTTCTGCATTAATAATTAAATTTTCCTTTCTCTGCTGTAATGTGAATATGTATGCCTAGTATATGTACACATATATGGAAATGACGTTTAGCAAATGGATCCTGCCTACCACAGTCCAGTTTTTAAGACACTGTAAAGAGACACAGCTCTGCATTTATTTTACTGTGTATAGAAACACAATTTCCTGTTGTGCCAATGTTTCTGAGTCCTGCTTTAGATCGTAGAGCTGGAGGTGAAAGAAGAAAAGAGGCAGCTTTTACGACTGCAGTCACTGCAACTAATTGTTCCTACTAGGTAAGGATGCATTCCTTTTACTGGCTCTCTGATGATGGCTTTTTGTTTCTAGCTACAAGCAAATCTAATTTGCAAATGAAAAATTTCATTATAGCAGAAGTTGCCTGCAAGGGAATTAAAGGAGGCACATTCAAAAGAATTCAGCAGATTGTCAAAATGCTTCTTAAAGAATGGATTTATGACCCCAATTCACAATTAAAGTAACAATTGCTTTTAAGTGGTACCTATTACTTTTAAAAGGTTAAATATACTGAGAACAGAATTTTAAGGGAATAAGGCAGTTTAAGTGAGCTAAACCTGTGGTAGGTAATTGGCAAAGCTCACTTAATATTTTTTGTTTGCTATCCAAGAGCTATTCACGATGCCACTGTAACAGTATGTTGTTGCTACAACAGAGCTGACAGTTTTCTGAGATGAAAAGGAAGAGAATGGAATTAATCACACAAACTTCATCATCCAGTCTGGCATAACTGAAAGTGAGTTCTGCTACACTTGAACTATTTTAAATAACTTCATGTTTTATTAATACAGTTTTTTTTCTGTTAACCTCTTCAGCACTTTCTGTCCAGAGTTTCTCTGCAACTTCTTGTCCTCTGCAAGGCTGTGCCCTGATCTCTGGCCAGCCTTGGCATGTCCTGGCTGTCGGGCACAGTAAAGAGGAGTGCTGGCAGTGCCACGTGTGTCCATCAAATCTCACACACGATGCCATGCCAAGGGTGGAAATGGGGGGTGTCAGAGCTGGGGGCTCCTGGCTGGGGTGGAGATGCTGCTGCTGCCCCTTCTGGGGAGCTCCCCTCCCTGGCACAGAGTGTGCAGAACCACTGGTGTTTTAGTATTGCCTGCCAGGAGCTAGAATGTGGGCACATTTTATTTCTTTTGTACACAGAATGGCTAAGAGAAATAGCAAACTGTTACTGCTTTATGTTGTGGTGTCTATTTTAACCTCCATTTCAGAAAAACTAAGATACATGCAGAAGAGCCAGATGATTGAGGAACATTTATCATCTTTAAAATACCGTATGTTTTAGGAATTGCCTAAATTTGAGGTAAATGCGACTATGTAGAAATAAGCTTGTGGTTGTGTATGAAGACACTGGCAGCATTCTTGTTCAGAAGAGACAAAATAATTTTCAGTATATTTTTCTCCAAGCCTGCTTAGTGTCCAAGTGTTCTGATACTGTCTGCTTTGTTTGACATTGTGCAGAAAGTGCCTAGCAGACCTCATGAGTCCTGTGTCCCTTGAGAGGGAAGAAAAGAAAGAGCACTAGGGATCAAAATTGCCTTGGATTTTAACTTGGACATCCATTATGATTTTTCACTATTTTTTACCTCTTCTATTGCATACTTAGAGGCCGTGTTTTGTGTCCATTGTTGGCATAAGGTTTTCTCACGTAAGGACTGGTGTCCTCTTTTTCTTTTTTAATTCAGTGAGTTATTATCTGACCTGTAAATACTACAGTTTATCAATATTTTGATGTGTTGGCTTCTTTGAGAGTGAAAGCAAAGTGTC
Organism: Certhia americana; assembly: GCA_018697195.1. Taxonomy (NCBI): domain Eukaryota; kingdom Metazoa; phylum Chordata; class Aves; order Passeriformes; family Certhiidae; genus Certhia; species Certhia americana. Next base: position 15,247,614 of record CM031866.1, on the reverse strand, counting down.
TGCAGAAAGATAGCATTGGTAGCTTCCAAGGAAATTGCCCAAGCTCAAATCTTTTACATATTTAATGTCAAGCCATGGATGTCTTTGTGCAGAGGACACAAAATGCTGGTCTTGCATTAGCTTGTAAATCACACTTTCCTCCAAGGATCACTTCGATTCCTTTCACTGTCTTTCCACTAAAGTTGCAAATTGCATCCACTGTGATGTAACCTTGGTATGCTTGCCCTGAACCTATTATGAATTTATATTTCCATCTGGACTTTGGGTTTGCATTATGAGACAGTGAAGGCTGGATGCAGCAGTTCAGTCAGGGAGGAGGGAGGCACCCTGAAACTGTGAGTGCTCAGCTTGGGGTATGTGAGGTGCACCTTGATACCAAGGAGCCTTTCACAGCTGCACCTTGCTGGTTTTTTCAGGGTTTGGTGTTCCTTCTGTGTCTCAGGAACACAAAACACAAGCACAAAGAGGAGGAAATGGGTATTTGAAATATTCTATTGAGAAATTCAAGTGTTCTGCTGTTGCATTTCTTGCAAACAGATGCACATCTGTTCCTCTACCTGTGAGAAAAAGTCTGCAATCAAGCAATGATTTTGTCTGATTACAATGTGTGAAACAGTATCATTGTTTAGAGAAGTTTTTACCTTTAGTTCATCTTTACAGGTTAAGAAAAGACTCATTTTAGAAAGGATTCAGACTTACAATAAGTTTTAGTTTGCTTAAAAATCCTGTCCCATTTTTTAGATAGTATATCCCTTTAAAGAAGAGAATGTGGAGTTGTGATAAATTGCTCTAAGCTGGGAACTACTTTCATATACATTGGATTTATGGAGCCTGATACAGAGCTTTCTGTAAAGACTGAGAGAAAAGTACTGGTGGTTGACACTGTCCTAGAACAGTCAGTAGGAACAGATCTGGTTGCTCCTCTTGAAAAATCCCAGTTTTACACAAGCTGTGTTCTGGGCTAACGTCATATCTGATTTAATGTGAAATTGCTGTAGCAAAGGCTTAATAGCCTACAAGGAGAGTGCAGTTGAATTGCCTGCTCTTACAGTTACTGTGCTGGCACTGTGTTCTAGGACCTGTTTTAATGAAAACAAGTATTCTTTATTCACAGATTATATTTCATGAACTGTGGCTTGGGTTTTGGCAATGAGATTTCATGGTCTGTATGTGGTCTGAGGGACCTCACTTATGAGAAACCAGGAAAGATATTAAACCTGACCTTATGTAAACTGCTGTCACGTGCCATAGGTGTGACCATGATTCGAGGTGGGACAGAAAGCATTTTAAATGAATATTTAGAAAAACCCAGCTGATTTCCAGACACTGAAATCTGCTGTATTTCAGCACTGGCATGTTCCTTTGCTGGGAAGCTGAACTTGACTTTCTCTCTCCTCTTGCCTTTGAGCTGCGCTTCTCCAGTCAGTGATTGTTCCTAGTGCCACTGTCGCTTTGGTTTTTCTTGACTGTCTTTTTGCTCATTTATCTTATTATAGTGCTTTAAGTATGACTAGTCAATTTGCTTCTTTATGTGAGGTGGAAATGTTTCATCTCTGCTTTACAAACACTGACAGTGCTTTTTGGCACAGGGATTGCCAGCCAGGCTATTTTTTTCAGACTCTTAGAGGCAGCGAACTTTTGAAACAAAAGTTTTCTTTTTTCATAGGCTCTGAACTTTCAGATTACAAATCACTTTCGACATGCTAATAAGCTTAGATAAGCAGAGTACATGTTAACACTGTTGTACAGATGGGGGAACCGAGATACAGGAACATTAAGAAACTTGCTTGAGGAAGTCTGTGGGAGCTGACCTTATTCTGCGAGAGACCCACGCACCATCCTTTTTCTTGTCAGATTCTTTCTTTTTACTTAAGCCCCTCCCTCCAAGAAGTCGTTGGTACATAGAAAGCACTTTTGGATTCTATCTATGTGTCTATATTTACCTACAGCTATGATAATTTATTACACGGCATTCCATGTGGGACTGCACTGCTCAGTCAATCGCAGAGCGTTTTCCAGTTTTAGAAAGCAAGGGCTGCTTTGCTGGTGATCTGGCAAGCTGCACTTCGGAGGCAACTGCACCAGGAAGCGAGTTCTGCAAAAAGTACAGCGGGTGTGTGGTGGTGTGGAGCTGACTTGCATAAAGAAAGTGTTCCTTCACCTCAAGTACCCTGCAGGTCGTGTGCCTGCCTGTGCTGAGCTGCACACTCTGTCCTCATCTTTAAATAAGAATCTTCAGTGTTTGGTACAGAGGAGAAATGGGTGTTATTCCTCTCCTGCAGGAGTGGATGTATGGAGTTAAACAGTATAGGGAACTAGACATTTACTATTACCATGGCAACTTCAGATGATGATTTATTAAGCCATATTTTTTTCCACAGTGGAGACTATGCATTTTGTTGGTTTGAGCTCTCCAGAGACTGTGCCTTGCCACTCCTTAACATGTCCTTTTCTCCCATCCAATGCTTTGCTTCTCCTTGCTGAAATTAAAGAATAATGGAAATGTGTTTGTAGCAGCCTTTTTGTGAGACAGGGAAAGCTTGGTACAGTTATGGCTTTATTAATAAAAATCCTACTGCTGGTTACCACCTTGACTGGGACACAATTCCAATGGCTGGCACAGCAACTGGGAGCAAAGGCAGCACAAGGGAAAGGGCTTCTCAAGTGGTAATAGAGCCCAAGATACTGCAGAAAGAGTGGGGGAGGGCTTTTGGCCTCGCTAGGCTCTGTCTATTGATCTTTAACTCTCCCTGTGGCTTTCATTCCTCTGTGACTGTCTCTTCCTGCTCTTCACCCTGCAGTGGTTGTTTCCATGGTCACCCCCAGCTGCCAGTCCTGGGCCATGATTCCTACAAGCCTGCCAGGGTTCTTGGAGCTGCCGTGCCTCTTTGGCGTCCGTGACCTGCTCTGCTGATGTAGCTCAGTAGAACTTTGCAAGTTGGGCTAAATCCGCCAGTTTTGTAGTTGTAAGGTGTTTGCAGAGTGAGGGCCTCAATGAGTTCTGTGCCCAGGATGGCATTTGCCAGCCCTGTGGTGTGTCAGTTCTGGGGCAGGGACATGGTGGGCTCTGTGGTTGCTGTGCCCAGGGCATTGCAGCCGTTCGGGGACAGCTCTGCAGCCAGGAGAGCTGGCTTTGTTCAGCCTTTGGAATGCCAGCTCCATAGAGCCCTGAGTAAAGGCTCCAGATGCAAATACAGGGAACTTGATAAATTATTCATTTTTGAGCTGCGTAGACATAGTTTGAAAATCTTGAGGATGATAGTCCAGGTCCAAGCAAACAAAACGAATGGAGCCGTTTCTGAATATAGAATCATGAAATGAATCTTTGGAGCAGAAAAGCTCCCTCAAAAATCTGTCATCTTACCATGCATCTGTCTTTACAAGCAGATAGTGATTTTTATGGCTCTGAACTCTAACATTAATCCACATGTATTCATTACTTATTTTAAGTCCTTGTGTCAGTGGGTTGGGTTTTTATTTGTTTTCATTCTTTGAAGTACAGAAATGTCCTCAAGATTCTTAAATATTATAGTTGTGGTACGTCTTGATGTGTAAACTAGTTGTCCCCTACCAGTTTCTGCTGGGTACTTGCCTTTTCCCAGTCAGATTTATTCATGTGGTGCAGTTTCATTATCGTTTGGCCATATTTATGATACTCTTTTTTAACTTGATTAAATCGTTCATTATGGACTTCCTAATGTGATAATTATGTAATTATATGTTCGTGTGTTTCAGTATTGATTGCATAAGTGTATAAATAGCTAATGCATAGCTTTGTTCTTCAATTAATACATCCCTGAGATAACTCCACCAGAAAGAGAATCCATACCTACACATGTGTGTAGCATGTCACTTGGATTCTTTCTGTAACTGCTTTTAAGTTATTTAAGCTGGTTTGATGATAGCAGGACCCACAGCCCTTCTCTGGGAGAACATTCTGCCTAATTTTGTGTTTTTCTCCTGGGAAATCTGGACTGCACTCTTCTAAGGCAGGGGGGTATTTTCCTAACATTTTCTAAAGCGTATTATAAAGTAATAGAACATAAATCATAAGAGCATTAATGGTCAACATGCTCTAAGCATGTGGATCAAAGTCTTGCTAATATTCCTTAGTTTAGCAACATAAGGATATTTGTATATAGAGGTTTTCTTGAAGTTTAAACATGTGATTCCAGCTCAATGAGTGGTTTTAGGTGTGCCTGCAATGCTACTTCAGTTGTGATAATGTCCCTTTGCATCCTACAAGTATTATTCCACACTGGTGTTTTTTAAATTGAAGACTTAGGTGTGGAGTAGAAAAATACCATCTTTTCAAAGTCTTAACTACATAATAAAAAAAGGTTTCTAAACAACATATAAATTTCACCCTCACATCTCCCCCCAGAAAATCATTCTGACATGCTGGACAGAGTTTTTAGGAAACATTTTTCAGTTTTAGCTAAACTGTGCTCCTTGCTATTGTGTGTGCTTGCAGCTGTCATGCAGTTCTATTGTTTGACCTGTGCTGCTAAAATAATTCATCGCTCAGTGTTCATCGCCGAAAGACAGTCATACATCTCCCAGCAGTACTCATAAATTAGCCTGCCTTTTGGATTTTCACATGAAACACAAGTTAGAAAGTGTGTTTGTTAGCTCTTGCTGTTACACCATAGAAGTGAGGTGCAGTAGAGGAGCTAAAATCTGATCACAGACCTAAGTTGAAAATTCCTGTTGTTGTTTTTAGAAAAGTCAGCACAGAATATTGCAGTGATGATACAAAAACCTATTCTGCCCAACTCACCAGCTGCTGCAGGGACACTTTCTGTAATTCATTGCCTATTGGGCACATCAGAGATTTGATTCTGGCTCCTGTTATACATCAGTATATATGCCTGATGAAAAAAAATCTGTGCTAAAAGCATCTAGGAAGACAGAGAAGCAGGGAAAGGGACAATTCATTGGCTGCCTTTGCATTTTATAATCCTTTTCTGCTTGCCAACCCGAATGAACTCCCTGGGTAAAAAAGTAAAGTCTTAAACAGTAACAAAGAGAAATTATTTTAAAAATCTTTAATAATAAAGAGAAAAGATTAAGGAAAATCCAGACAAACTCAAATACCCCAGACCACACAGGATTCCCAGAGAATCACTGACTGGACTTCACAGCAGGGTAGCTGCAGTCTGGATGTTATTATCATGTCAGAGCAGTCTCCTGGGAATTGCTGCTGCTAACTCAGAGGTGCCTGGGGAGACTTCAGGTAGCCAGGAAGGAGGGAGGTGGGGGGGGTGGAAAGGAAAAAAACCAAAACAGACCCCAGTCCCATAAGCAGACTATTAAAACTAGTGGCAGAAAATACCCTGCAAACACAAAAGGCTGTATTTGACACTCTTGCATCTCTAATAGATTTCAGAAAGGAACTTTTATAATTATCTTAGCTGAATTTGGTTTAACACCAGCCAGAAGCTTCTGTTCTGTAGATCCACAGATTTTTCTCCCTACCTGTGGGACTTCCATGTGAATTGGTGGTGTTGAAACTCTTGCTATAAGCAACACCTCTGGCCACTGTGCTGCAGGTGCTGAACAGAGAGTGGAAGTCTTAGAAAGATGGGTTGCTTTAGCAACCACTGAAAGGACTAAGTTTAATAACGGAAGTTCACTGCAAAACTGAAAAGTCTCTGAGTATCCCAGCACAGAACTTGTAGGCATCTGGCTTTGGGAGTATCCTCAGTTTTCCTGCAAACAAGTCCAGTTCTCCACGTGTGGAACGTAATGTTTACAGCTGGTGATAGAGACAGGTTAACTCTTGCAATACATTTCATGTTCTACAAGTGGCACAAGAGCCTCATGGCATAAAGCTCCCCATTTAAATGAGGGTGAAAAGAATAATTCAGGGATGGAACAAATTTTGCTTTGCATTGGTAACATAATGTGGGATTAATGCCCAAATAGTGGGGACTGTCTCGGGGCTGTTCTCCACAAAGGCATTCAGTGTATGTTTATTGCTGTGGAACGTGGCTGGTCTGGCCATGGAGAGGAATTGCCCCCTTGGGGATGCTGGGGATTGCCAAGACCTGGAGAGGGAGGTGTGTTCTGGAGCAAAGCAAGTCTTCAGTCACTTGCAGATGGAATGCAGGAATATGAAGTGATTTGGCAAATACCTGTTCTGAATGGCCAGTTCCTCCAGTGTCATGAGCCCAGTTGAATTAGTTACAGGGATGCTTTTGAATCCTGCAGATGAAATGATGCAATTCACCACAAACAGCAAGATATTTTCCAGTGTTTGGAGGGGAACAAGAAATTTGCCCCTTATATTTTTTTTTTCCCCAATGAGGACTTTTTTCAAGAAGTTAGATCAAACTCAGTCATATTAGCATGAGAGCAATTCATGCGAGGTAGGAAAGGTTGATTATAACAAAAGAGAATTATTAATAGGAGAATAATTTACATCAAGGAGATAGTGGGAGTAAAGTGAATTTTGATGTTTTGAAGGTTGATTGGGTAGGTGGGTGTGTTGACAAAAACAAGACAATCATGTCTTCTTCAGGAACTTAACAGGCTTCAAGGATTTAAAATAAAATCTATGAGCTCTGCGGAATGCACGGGATAATTTTTTTGTAAAAGTCCAGAATATAACTTCGGTTATATGTTGACCTTTCACATCATGCTGTCACCAAAGCATTTTCTTTTAAATAAAATTTTTCTTTTAACTATTCTAATGTTAAGCACTACAGTTCAGCTTTATTCGTCTATATAACTTTTCTATAGCTTCTGGAAACCTTCAGGATAATATTCCAAATTTCCAGAAAACATTCTTCCTCTTGCAGAGGTATATGTTGTGGGACAATCTTTGGTGTGAGTGATGGTGCATTTCAGTAATAGAAAAATGCAGACAGATTCTTTCACTTTGCTTTTGTTTGGGTTTTTTAGGAAGTGAATCTTAAAATGTATTTTTAATTTAGGTTAACTAGAAGTCTTGGTGTGAAAGCAACTTGTCTGGGGGAAAAGCAGATAAATCAGTGGTATGGTGGTTTTCTTGTACGGTTAAAATGTAAGTTCAGATCTTAGGGGTGTTTTTTTTCACCTCTTGTATAATATGGAGCAAGTCCTCAAGTGGATTCTGGGTTTTTCCTCTTCTCTGAGCACGGACACTAGAAAAGCTGTGTCTGTACCAAGGCACAGTTCCTACTGAAATGTAACATGGGAAGTTGGCCTGGTTGGAAAGCTCAGCAAACAGTCAGATCCTTCTGCATTCACACAGATGGTTTGGTGTTTTGCACTTCAGCCTTGGTTCATAAAATTAGTGACTTGCAGAGATAAAAAAGAAATAGGAGCAAAGGCACTTAGAGCATGTCTGTGAGAAAATAGCAAAAGGTCACTTAAAAATGAGCTAGCAGGGCTGGAAAGTGGCACATGGGGAGGCATCGTGGCTCTGAAGGTCCTTCCTCCCAAAGTTTCCCCCCTGTTTTTGCCATTCTACCTTGTGCAGGAGAGGCTAAGGGAGCTTTGGTCTCCCTTTTGCGTTTGCCAGCTCGCCCTGAAGCTGGGTCATGGAACTGAGAGCACATTTTGCTCTCTGCTCTTACTGCAGCCAGGTTTGTATCAGCAGATCTGTGGATGCAGTCATAGGTTTGTGCAGAGAAAAGAAAATAAAGTTTTTGCAGTGTTAATCCAAACTGATCAAATCCTACCTAGCTTCTACATCTGAATGTTGCATTAAATTGCTATGTACTTCCTAAAGGTTTAGAGGGAGGGGAAAAAAAGGGCAGCTGAAGGTGTTGATGACTTTGTCTTGGCACCGTTCTTTGTTAGGGAATTTCTAGTCTCTAGACCCTTTTGTAGAGTACTAAAAAAAATTAGTTTGCTATTTGCACAGCATTTTGGGTTTTGGTTATTTCAGTGCCAAATTTAGCAGCAATTGAACAGCAATTTAAAGAGAGGGAAGCTTTACTGATCTATGTGTCCCTTGCTCTCATCCAGTCCATAGTGTCCCAGGGCAGAGGCTAAAGAGAAATAAAATCAGGTCAGTTTAGGGTACCTGTACTCCCTTATTTCTTATTCAGTATATGTTTCTCTGTGTTTCTGTGGGTTTTTCCCCTCAATATGTAGTTAAAAGAAGCAGAAGATGGTTTCCTAGAGCAAGAAAAGAAAGGTGTTTATTCAGATTCACTCTGTCATTGTATCCTGTACTTTCACTGTATCAAAATGATGTATCTTTGTTGATACATCTCAGTATTAAAACCCCCTGTATTTCTTGCTGGTGGATTAGGCCATTTAAAGAGCTGACATGTCAGCCAATTGTTTTGGTTTTTACTATTATTACTTCTGTATTACACTGTTTTTGGTTACATAGGTATAGCTTTAGGTGTTTCTGGGCACTACCCTGAAAGATATTAAAGGTCAAGCCTCCAGGCATGTTTTTAAAGGTATGTAGTGTGGACATAGAGGTGTTAACCCATATTTATTTTTACAAAGAGGCAAAAGTCAGCCCAGTGACTGTTGTGCCTGGGGAAACCTCCTGGGGTCTCTGAGGTCAGAGAGTTGTCACCAGCTCCCCAGCTGGGGACGGGTGATCTGCAAGGGAAGGTCCCTTTGCTCTGAGCAGCTGCAGAGAGGGAACAGCACAGTCCTGTCAGCAGCGGAGGCAAGTACTGTGGAATGCCCTTTGGTGTATGGCCCCTGCAAGGATAAATGGAACAGTCATGCTTTCAAAAGCTCCAATAAATAACTGCTGGCACTCACAGAACACCAGTCCTCCATTTGGGAAATACCACTTGATGACAGAGTTGATGAAAGGTCCTCAGACATCAAACACATCAACTACAGCTAAAAAAAGCCATGCTATATATGGTCATTCCTCTCTTTAGGAAGACATTCCTTCTGTTGTTCTCCTTTGCTTATTTTAGTCACCCATTTCATACCTCCTCTTCAACACTTGACCCTTTAAGATAACCAATCTGTGGTGATGATCCATATTTTCTTCAGAAAACTGGGAACCAAGAAGACTCTTACTGGCTGTACTAGGAATTCCTGATTGTTTTAATTACTGCTTTACATCAGTTCCTCTTCACCTTTAGGTGACAGATGTGATTCCTGGATTTAAGACCTTCTGTAAACTCGTTTGTAGCATTTGTTTTTGACAGAGAATTCCATGCAGTGACAGGGTGTGCTCAGTGCTCTCTGGGGTTTGATCTGAAGCCCTTCTTGCTTCTTCCTGCAAGTTCTTTTTTTGCTGCAGCAGTCTGTGCACTAAATGCAGCTCTGGCTAAACTGCCTTATTTCAGACACACGTTCAGAGAGAATCACTGTGAGGTGCTACAGGAATTTGACAAGGATCAGAACTAGTTTCAACACTGTTCAATATTTTTGTCAATTACTTGGAATAATCTTTCTGAATAACTGCTGCTTTGCTTCCAGGTAGCACAAAGAGTGGCAGAATGTGAGATAAGAAGTTGGTAGACACTTTACACAAAAAACTCTGAATTGTTTTGCCTGTTTAAGCAGAAGATCTAAAATTAATAAATGAACTTGCCTAAGAAAAAGAAATATTCCAGTGGGAGACGATTCTATCAAGCAAAGCAGAGATGGTGCTCCTGACTAACAGCTGGCCACAGGCTGCTGGTGGAGAACTGTGATGCAATACTTGTTTGTGTAAATGGGAATGGGAGCTGGGAGGGAAGCTTTGTCTGCTTATATGCCTGTGTACCTTGGCAAGACAGTTCTAAAATAGTTGCTTTCCTTCTGAAATCCATGTCTTAGGAGGTGTGTTGAGGGTTAAAGGTTCAGAAAGTCAGCTCAGAATACTTGGGGTAGGAACAAATGGTTGGTCTTCAATCACTTAGAGCATCATCTCTTCCATTTGTCTAGGAGAAAACTGGGTGTCTGTAGAGTAGCAGTGTTTAAGAGTCTTCAGAGAAAGCAAACACTGGCTGCTAAAGGAAATAGGAACCAGTGACTGAAATAGATGAATTCAAATGAAGAATAGGTAAAAATATTCAATTCCAAATCTGGTTAAATATGGGGACGTGTTCCTGGGAGGAAGAGCTGCTGCACCATTTCCGGACATCTGCAGCTTCAGCTTGGATGCTTTTCTGTAAGGAAAGTTTTAATCAAACGCTGTGGGCCCCAGTGCTGAGGTTAATGATGTGAAATGCAATGACCTAGGATATGCACGTCTTAGGATATGCAAGAATAGATCATCCCACTTGTCTCTTTTTAACTTTAGATTCTATGAATTGATGGATGTCTGCTAGTGATACCGCTTGAATCTCTTTGTACTTTGCCCTAATTCTACAAGTCATTGTACAAATTTTTCTCATTATAATCTTAAGAATACCTAACACATTATTCTCTCAGTCTGTTAGCTACTATTAGCAGCCCATGTGAATCCAGTCATTGGTGTTGTAAGAATTACTTGGGAAATTCACTTTCTCATGCTGGATTTTGATAAGATGGAGGTAATCTTGACTTTTAACTACATTCTTGAAGATAAATGTTGAGACATTCAACTTTTTTCATGAGAAAATTATAATAAGTCTCAGTGTTCAGAAAATATAAGCCAATGCTTGCACATTGAGCAGCACAGAGAGCAGTACCTGGTAGCTCCTGAATTTTCTGTTCTTTGAAGATTAGGTATTGGTCCCTCTAAAAAGCCTGGCTACTGCAGGGGAACTATCTGTCTGAATTGGGGGTTGCTAAGGTCTCATGATTTTCTGATTTGTATTTAATGCCACTGTCTATTCATGTTGCAGAATATGAAAGATTAGATCCAGTGGCTATTTTTTTTATATCCAACATTTATGGGAAGCAAGGACAGCTTGTGAGTGTCTTCACAGAATTTCTAATGTGTGAAGTAGTATTTTTCTTTTGTTATTTTTTGTTTGATGCAGCGTAACTTATTACTGGCATGCTTAATACTTTTTTGCAAAGAGTCAAAAGGTAATTTGCTCTCTTGAATTTGGAAATGATTTTGCCTTTCTCAATATACATTTTTTCAACAGTATACTATTGTGTCCACACAAATAACCATTTCAGCATAACTTATTTTCTGAGTAATGAATTGATGAAATTGATTGTGTCTTTGTCTTCTGTGTTTGGTTGTGAAACTGTAATGAAATCCTTTAAACTTTGTTTAAACTTTGTGGGGGTTTTGTTCTGTGACAGATCCCTAGAAATAAAAAGAGGACTGAGTGAAGGAAGGGATAAGCCAAAAGATATTCTGATAAAATTATACTTTATACTCTTAAACAGCTTCTCTAAAGGGGGGAAGTATTTCTTTATAGTACAGGATAAGGAGTGTGTCAACATCCAGTGATGTTGACTTCATTAATTTAAATTCTGGCACAGGCTATGCAATAATGCTAAAGACATCTTTTGTATCTGTATTTGAATCTCTGATCTCTTTCAAAAGCTGCAAGATGAATGAGTTACATGTACCTAGTACTCAGTGGAAGTGGAATTGTCACTTCACCAATGGCTTGAAATCATACAAGAGCAATATGATTTGTGTGCTTTTGTTTCTGTAGACCTTTGCACTGGTATTTACCTCATTGGTCTGGTGAGCCCTTGATCTGAGGTTGGGAAATATAACTGCAGGATGGAATTCTTCTTGGTGTTCCACAGTGACAGCAATTTTTGCTGATGGAATTGCAAGAAGAGTATTGCAGGTCCAAATGCAAGGTCTCTTGATCTTTGATAGTAGCTGATGCATCATTCCTGCTTCTCTAAACTTTATTTTAGAATAGCTGATAAAGTAAATATATGTATCTGAAAACCCCCCTACATAACTTATTTAGGAAAGTTATTCCATTAATGTGCAATCAAGAAAAGGCTTCGTTTTACCTGCAGCCTTCAATTGGCAGTTGCGGAAATTGAAAATCTTTCCATGCCCCCTTTGTATCTTTTGATTTTATTTATGCATGCTTCTGTTCCTATCTTGCATGGATTTTGGTTAGCTCAGAATATGTCTGATCCTCTTCTGGGGAATGGGCCAGAGAAATGGTGTCTGTGTGGCCCCTCTGGAGCTGTGGGGGGAGCACAGGCATGTCCTGCTCTGACTGGGGTCAGGTGGGTGCTGCTCAGAGGGACACAGCAGGAATTTGGCCAGGAGCTGATGGTCCTGGGGCCCATGGAGATAGCAGCAGTGCAGCATCTCATCACATCCAGAAATTCCTACAGCAAGCACCTCCTCAGAGCTGGGAATGAGCAGGAAGAGCTCTGGGAAGGTGGGAGCTGCCCAAGCCTGGCCTGAGTGGAGCAGCTGATCTCAGCCCCACTTGGGCAGCGCTGGCAGCCTTGGAAGCTCGGCTGATATCTTCTGTGTAACTAGGCTGCCTGGAAAGGATCAGTTCAGGGCATTTGCAGTGGGGACAGTAAAGTGTGATTCCCCAGGGTCTGCAGAGGAGAGGAGGAGACATCCTCAGGAGCGATTTAGTTCTAAGGCAGGTGCAGTAGTGGCCACGGCCTGCTCTCTCAGCAGCCATGGTAGTGCAGGGAAGGCACTGGGGGAGATGTTTTTGCTGTTAAGTGGTAGAAGCAGGTGTATGGTCTGTAAGTCACAAAGGTGGTATTAAAGAGTGTGCATGATAGTTTTTTGTTTGTTTGTTTTTGTTTTGGGGGAGGGGTTGGGTTTTTTTTTTTTAATCAAATGCTATTTCTGAGCTCCAAGGGCTGACAGCTGTTCTAGTTTTGCTTGGGGATGTTTTCGCAGTGTGGATTAATCAATGTTATGAACTGGGTCCATGGGGTTTTGGGAATGTAATTGGTTTCAGATGACACTTTGCTAGTCAATCTGCGAAACAGCCGAATGTTGACACAGCTGAACAATTCCAGCTGTTTCCACTCACCCCTTCTTCTCTCCCTGGATGCACCAGCCTTCTCCCTCTCTCATGTCTCCCTTTCTTATGGTGACTTTGTAAAACAAATTTGGGATTGCAGTTCCTGTCATTTGTCTCCGCTTTGGTTTTGATTCTTCCTAGAATACTTCCAAAATACAATTTTTGGGGTACATTTTTTCGGGTCCATTTTTAGCACTTTGAGCCTAATTTGTAATGCAGACATTAACTCTTCAGAAGCAAATTTAGACGTTGCTTGAAGGTACCCTTTGGTCCGATAATTTAAGGGGTTTGAAAGTACATTTCCATTTGTGCCAAACTCACCTTTTCTTTTAAAAAACTAACAAAGAATGTAGATAAGCAAAGGCAGGAACAAAGTGGGAGGACTCTGCCTGGAGTTGTGCTGTAGACCCTGCTCCACTGCTGCTCTGCCCCTAGCTCATAGTGTGGCTGATGACATTTCTGTGCTGTGCATCCAGACCTTAATGACAGGAGAAATAACTCCCCAGAAAGAAGTGGCTCATAAATTGCCTATGCCATTTAAACTTCCAGAATTAATTTTCTCTTCCTTGGTTTTTTGCCCTATTGTATGATAAGTATAAGTAACCCTGAATATGTCATGCCACACCTGCATCTGGAGCTTTTTAATATGGTAGCAGTGCCTGTTCTTGATTTGTGGCAATACATAAGAAAGGAGATGCAATGCAAGACCAGGCACATTCATTTTCCATGGCATTTTTTGTGCTGACTGACTTTCAGGACACATTGCAGCAGGCACAGCAGAATGGCCAGGCAGTTGTTCCTTGGAAATCTCTGTGCTCAGACACCTACACACACTGCACAAAGGTGGCCCAAGCCACTGGTGGGGTGGTCTAGCTTTGCTGTGCAAGCCTTTGGCCATCATCCTTCTGGAGAGAGGCTGGTGGATGGGTGTCTAGTAGTAACTCCAATGGGGGCAATTTTCTGTTTAGTATTATTTCCCCATTAAGCACTTGGATGGCTTTTGAAGGATGTATGCTCCCTCTTGTCTGTGTTGCTCCTCCGATGGCAGACTATTCTAAATTAAAACTGATGTGTGAAAAAATCTGTAACAAATCTGCTGTTTTCAGGCAGCAGTCAGCTTTGCTAACTTTTTGAAACAGCAGAAAGCACCCACGTGTGTTGAGCCTTGTAAATCATCTGTCTTGTATTAAAGTAGCCTGTAATGGAATGGCTGATCCTGTACTACTGCTAATGCTTTACCTACAGAGGAGTCTCTGCCATACGTAAACATATGGCCTGTTTAGAAAACAGAAAATGTATATTGAAAACATGGTAGGAAAATGGCACCTTTGTGACTATCTCTCTTGGAATTACGCTGCACTGAGAAAATTTCAAATTTGTGCAGTTTTCAGAGAAAGTCCTGATGTCATTAATTGCTGATTTTTATTTTTTACTACCAGGGTATTCACTAGGAATACCCCATTCTGCTTCATACTGAAGCATGGAGTATGATATGTCAGACTTCATACTGACAGTGGACACTGTGAGGTTTTCTGCATTGTTTTCTGGGTAGGGAGATTTGGAAGGCATAAATTCAGGACCTAGATCTAAGTAAGCCTCAGAGACAGCATTTATATGGCAGGATAAAGCCTTTTAGATTTTTCTAGCTTTTCCTATCTTTATCCCAGAGATTTAGGATTCTGTCTAGCAGTTAAACCAACATTAAAATCCTCTTGTCGACTGAGAGTTAGTTCAAAACTTCCATGATTTTTCATTCTATAATTTTTAGAATCTCTGAGAAACTCTGGACTCTCTTGAAGGACTGTAGCATTCTTTCTTCTGTTTTATTATTGAAGACCAGTTTTCACCAAAGATAAAGGCAGGCAGCAGTCAGAGCAAACATTTAAATGCACTTGCTGCTCGTGTGTGTGACTCAAGGTATATCCTAGTGGTAAATTGGGTCTTGCATTTAATCAAAATGATATTTCAGGTAAATTGGGATTTTGTCTTTCTCTGCTGTACCAGCACACAGCTAGTTCTTAGTTAAGGAATGTCTACGCAGAACTGAGGAGAGAAAAGTGAAGGCTAATGCTTATATCAATTCAGAAACAAAATGACACCTTTCCTTTAAACTGAGTAGACATTAAACACATAGAGGACATGTATGCTATTCACTCTAATGTTCTTTTCATCATTCTTCAAACAACCTGCAGAGGTTTTCTGTTGTACAATCTTTGACAAATCTTTCTTTGTATCCCTAGTTCTCTTTTGTTCTCTTGAGCCACCGAAGGGACTGGGTTCCGGAACAACCAGTGTGGTGTGGGAAGCCTGTCTGTGATGTCGTGTGGCTGGATTCATGCAAACTTAGAGCTGCCACAAGCCCAGGTTTTCTCAGTGTGTCTCTTGTCTCCCAGTGGAAATTCTGCACAAGTAGAAAGGAAGGAATTGGGCTGTGGATTTGCAGATCTGCATGTTCTGGAGCAGTAGCACTGCCTGATGCTGCCTCTGCTCAATCCGTGCCCATGGACATAGTGTGGGAGTGCAGTGCATGGGCAGGAAAGAACAGAGGGCAGAAATTCAGAAATTTGAACATTTGGTAACTTCTCTTTTTTGGGAATGGTTTATTGTTATCATCAGAATCTAAACAGACTATTCTTCAGACACTTTTGGAAAGAAGTGTATCTTAGGCCACAGTATGTTATGAGCTGTTGTGCTTTGTCAGGTTAGTGTCTCTGGCTGTGAAAACCAGAAAGTTAAATTAACTATTCCAGTATCGTGTGTTGCAGTCTCTGGCCTGCAATAGAAGAAGCAGGTTCATCAGTAGAACTTGCTCTAAGTGTACCTGCTATAAACATGTGAAAATTCCTTCTCTTTCTACAGTGGAATATCCCTGCATTATCCATTTTTATTGCTTTGTCCCCCTCTTCCCACTAAATTATTTGGTCATTGAAGTCCACATGTCCTGGAGAAGCTCCTCCAATTATAACAATTTTCAGTTTCTGTAAAGGTTTCTATTAACCAGTCCATTTCCTAGTTAGCCTTTGGTAATTGCAAATCACCAGTTACTTCAGAAATTTAGGGAGAGCCATAACTTCCCCACAGCACTAGAGGCAGAGGTTTCATCTGCAGCAGGAAGAGTCCTTCCCCTGGCTGCTGTTAAACTGCTGAAGAGGTGTGGCTCTGAGGAGCAGTGACACCTTCCATCACTGCCTGCCCACAATTCCTGTTCCTAGGACTGGGGCCTGTAAAACCTTTTGCTGGGCCTGTGTTTTCCTGCGTGTTCCTGTGTCAGTCCGGCTCTGAGCAGCGACCCTGAGGACTGTCACTGAAGTAATGGGGTAGAAGGCATCAATAAAATATTTTGCTAGTGTGCACTCCTTTGTATACCTTCAGACATCAGGCTTTTAGGGGAGCAGGAGTGACGCTTGACAGTACAGCACTGTCTGATCACACATTCACGTTCCTGGTGCCTGAGTGCAGCAGAGAAGCCTTCATTTCTGTCTTCCCCCTCACAACCCACAACTGTTTCTTTTTTTCCTAAAACAGGGGCTAATGTAATCCTCCTATCTTTATTTTCTTTTTTCGTAATTTTCTTTATTTCAAAGTAAGAAAGGGACTTGATACGTATCAAGGAAGCTGGTTTATGCTTTCACAAGCCTTATTTCAGTCTCTTTTTCTGTTTTCTGGAACAAGTACAATAGCAACTTGCATGCATTCAGTGTCATGTTGCAGAAGTTTCTGTATAAGCACGGCTCTGGAGCAGATCCCTGGTGTTTGTCCCCGCCATGATTTGATGCCAGCTGATGCTTGTTAGGTTCTCTCAGAGCCCTGATTGCACTGCTGGCCCTGACCAGCCTCACCTGGGGCTGTGTGAGGGGGGAGCCCTCAGAAACTCTGCTCTGGACCATGGCCAGGCTTCTCTTTCTCCTTTCTCTTAGAATTTAGCAAGGCAGCTACATAAAAATTCAACAGCCCTTCCTTAGAGAGTGATAAGAAGAGATAATGGGACATAAAGAAAAATTCCATCCTTGATCATATCGTCTGTGCTGGTAAGTTGTTGCCATTGTGGTGTGCTATGATACTAAATTTTTGACTCATTGGAAATGCAGCTTGAGTCATAAAGTCTGGCATTTGCCTCGTTTTGGGGAGTTGTTTTTGTTTGGGTTTTTTGTTGTTGGGGGTGGTTTGTTTTTTTTTTTTTTTTGGTAGTAACTCTTCCTCCAAAGAGGAAAGCTGAAAAGGCAGTTTAGAGGAGCAGATAAGAGTAAGTTGCAATTCCAGTTGTTGTGCAATAAAAAGAAGAACTAATGCCAATGGTAGGAACCTTGGCTGGTGATTCAGTGTGTGATTCAGGTCTGGTGAAAATAGAAGTCTGTGCTCTGCTGCTGGGAGTTTGCTGATTTTGCTTCAATCCACCTAGTCAACACCTAGCTTGTGCCATTAAAATGATTTTGAGAGCTTCAGTGGTGCATCACTGAGCTTTTCAAATGAAAATTTTTTTCAAAATGTCACAATTCTGTGTTCAAGGAGGATAAAAACCTGACAGTTTTGATCTTAAACTTAACTGTTCAGCTTTTTCATGCATGAAACCATATCCTACCTTGACTGTGGCATCACAGACTCTGAGAAAAAAAATGATCATCAGAAAAATCTTTGCTGCATTGAAGTTATCATTGATAGAGATGAAATCAAGGTCAAGATACCACAATGTGTAGGAGGAAGCTGGGTGAGAATTAGCAGCTCCATCTATGGCTTTGTATCTCAGCTCACTTCCAAGTTGTCTTTCTTCCACTGTCTCTTAGTCACTGTGAAAGAGCCATGAGAAATTTTATCATATATATATATAATTTTCCCCATTATGTGAGATCTCAGGCACTTTTTGAACGTAAGTTCAAACAGATTCAAGCTGATTCAGAAAAGAGGCCATTTAAGAATTCTTGACTTTTTCACTTCATTTCATGTTGCTCTGGAAGGAGGTGAGAGATTTCCTCCTGGTCAAGGCTCCTCACAGGCTGTGTAAGACATTGGGTTGTGAAAAAGTTCAGGCACAGCTGAGCTGGGATTATTCTTTACGAAGAAGTTGTTATTAATTTGAAGGCAGTAGCAAGTTTCCCTTTCTTTACTCTCCTCCCCTCTACTTTCTGGCATGTTCTCTAATAGCCTTAGCTATCAAAATGTCATTAGTATATGTCAGACACAAGTTCCACTGTCTCTGGGAGGCTGGGTTTGGATATTGGTGTGGAGGTAATTTGTGTTACATCGTCATGTTGCTCTCTCTGAAGACCTCTCTGTTGTCAGGCAATCTGTCCTGGGTCAAGTGTGAGAAATGTGTTCTTGTTCTCTTGTGCAGACCTCCACTGCTCAGAAAGTCAGAGTCTGTGACTCAAACCCAAGCAAAATTTGGGGTTGCTCCCAGTTTTGCTGTTTACCACTCTGCCATGAATTCCCTAGGGAGTGTGCTGCTTCTCAGAGAGTGTATGGTTTAATAAACTTCATACAGCAATTTCAACTTTAGAAGCAGGGTGTCATACTTCCTTCTTTTCTATTTGCCTGTACGGTCTCCTGTGGATATTCAGAGCTGTTCAACCTGTGCTTCAACCTGTTTTGGCTGTGATTTTGGCCTTCTTCCCTTCTTCCCTTCCTTCTTCCCTTCTTCCCTTCTTCCCTTCTTCCCTTCTTCCCTTCTTCCCTTC
>CM031866.1:14968829-15229120 GCA_018697195.1 Certhia americana | reverse complement strand
TCCCTTCTTCCCTTCTTCCCTTCTTCCCTTCTTCCCTTCTTCCCTTCCTTCGCCTAATCTAGCCTTTTGCCATAGCACATTTCCTAAATAAAGCACTTGACTTGCTAGCAGAAAGAGGTGTTGACTTCCCACTCAGGTGCCATACCTGGCAAATTTAACCTCTTTTTGCATCAGAGTGCAGTTTTCTTCATGGCTTTATTGCTGAAAGGTGATACAGGTGGCTTGAGATTCCTCTGCTGTAGCTCTCAAGCACAGCCAGGAGGACCAGCCCAGGGTCCCTCTGAGCTGACTGACCTGGTTTCTGCTGCAGTTGGAGCAGAAAAGCCTCACTGTAAAGCCAAGAGCCAAACCCCAGCTCTAGCACCCAAAACATACCAGATGAACCTGGCTGTGTGGTTTGATCCAGTAACAGCTCACATTTGGTGTTTTCACTCTGACGGAGAACCCCATGAATAAAGGCTGTTTTTTCTGTCACTCACTGTGCTTTGTAACCTCGTAGGATCCAGTAGTGTACCGTTTTGATAACAACAATTTGAATTTTTCATGAGTTCGCTAGTCACAGCTCTCTGGGTCAGGGGCTTGGCACAGCTGGGTATGTCAAAGGTGCCCCCTTACCATAGGGGGAGCTGCAAGCTAAAAATTTGGCTGGCATTGCTTGTTATGCCAGAGCACAGGAGGGTCAGGAGGGGAACTTAGCAGGATTACCTTCAGGAGGGACTTGACTCCAGCAAGGCCCCAGTCTCAACACCAGGAGAGCATTTAATGTGTGTACTTGGGAGGAAGGACAAGAGCAGTCTGTGTCCATTACTTCTGTTGTTTGAGTTATTAGATGGGTACTTACCTTTTCTACAGCCCTTTGAAAGGCTGATACTGCTCTTTTCTTTTGCGCTTTTTTTTTTTTTGGTTTGTTTATTGCATAACTCCAATAGAAAGAAATTCCTAAGGCAAGAATGCTAAGGAGGAAGGAAAGAATAAGTGATGCCAGTTAAATTTTCATGTATTTATGCCTTATTATGGCCTGACAGTCAGAAATAATATTCTTTTCCTTTTATCCTGATCTTCTCTTTTGACTGTGTATTAAAAAACCACCAGCAGTAACAAAGTGTAAAAGATTGAATTAAATCCTAGTTAAAATGACTTCACCTTAAATAGTGGAATATCTTAGATCTCTTTCTCTTCCTTTTTTCTTTCTCTCTGTCTAGTCTACAGAGACTTGGCAGTCTCAGATACCCTTGGGTGTTCAAAGGTAGATCAGTCTGTGGCAGGGCTGCCTTTGATGTTTTCACCTACAAAAATGTCACATCACAACTTGCTCTGTTATTTCACATTGAATGTGAAAGATTCACTAAAAGGTTAATTTCAAGTCTTGTTGAATTTTATACCATTAAAGTCAATGCCTTTTCAAGGGTGCACCTGGAATGGTTTCAGAAGGATGAGAGAAGGGGCTGGTTTAGAGTTCCTGCTGCAGCTACAAGCACTTGATAACCGTGTGCTTTGGGTGCTTGTGGGAGCATAACCCTCCTGCAGGAGGGCTTTGCCCTCCATTCCCTGAGGAGCAAGGAGAACAAGGATTGCTATGGATACTTTAAATAGCACTACATCTACCAGCAGTACCTTTACCTACTTCTGCATGAGACCCTAATTTGGGTTGTGTTTGGTCTTGTGAAGGGAGGAAAATACTTATATACAAATCTTTTGGAGAGCTTGAATAATCCTGAATATTTGTTCTGGTTTCTGGAATGGACTCTGCAGAGTAATTACAAATGCCTGAGTGAAATATTTTTGAAACAATTTTACTCTTCGTTCTCCTTCCCTTCAAGACCTGTGTCTTGAGGCAATGCTGTACCTTTGTATGGGGACTTGAATTTCTTTTTGGATGCTGTAAATGTGACTGGAGAAAGCTAAATGTAGTGGTTTTCAAATGTTATTTTGAGTAAGAAATCTGTTTTTCAGTTTGGAGAGAACTGCTTGTTTATCAGTCATACTACAAATAGTGCATGTGAAAGAGTTCTGAATGGACACATGCTGAAGGAATAGGAGATAGAAGTTAGGTTTTAAGTTCCTTGGGGTGTTTTTAAAACAATTTCCAAGTAAGTAATTATATTTTCTGTTTTCTCTTAGTACAGTGAAACCTTTCAACTCAGTGAAGGCACTTAGAAAAGGAGGTGACCTTTCTCCACCTCTCCTTCTCTTTAGCAGAACTCAGAGAAGTAATTTAATTGGTTACTGAGCTCGATGCTCTCCACCTCCTCTTCCCCCCACAAATAATTCTTGCAAGTGAGCAGTGAGAAGTCAGGTAGCTCGCTCCAGTGTCCTCACATTTGTCGTGTAGGAGAGCCTGGGATTATGTGCTTTGTCAAGCTGTGCTCTTAAGGATGTGTCACATTTCCTACCGTTTTAACACAGGAAATGTCTCTGTCACCAGGCAGCCCTGCTTTTCTCCGCATCCCCTAATTGTGTGTGAACTGAAGGTGCAGCTGGAGAGCATTTCATATCTAATTGGTGTGTGAAAGCTGAGGGCAGAAAAAACAATTAGGAAGTCATGGTCAACTTCAAGAAGAGCCATAATTGAGGCAGAACTGAAATTAAAAATTGGATTGCTACCGACCTGAAGTGGAAGGGGTGTAAAGGAACAAAGCTGTAAACAGCAGAGTAGCTTAGACTCCAAAGTTCCACTTGCTGCAGTGGCCTCAGGGACCCAAGTGCCCCAGGGGTACCTGATGTGGAACTTGGCTTCCCAAGCCCCTTGACATTTCAAAGAAATGTCTATGGGTTACTGTGGCTAAATTTAGTGTGTTACAGGATGTCTCTCTCCCCCCTTTTAATCAATTGCAGTCTATTGATAGCCCTGGAATAAGGGCTAACTGCTCTATTCAGCTGCCTGGTTTTGTCTTCATTTAGCAGCAGATAAAGAGATAGAGGTGCTAGGCATACATGCGAGTGCTATTTTAAATCCACCTAGTCAAGAGTTTGAAGTAATTCAACAAAGGAGTTCACTTTACTGTTCAAACTGTTAAGTTTCTGTGTACACTATGTGATAATAAGGCCATTTAAAAATCCTCCTCTTTTCACTTCTAATAACAGGATGTAGGTTTTCTAAGAATGCATTAAAATGTGTATCACAACAGCTCGTTGCCATTTTACTGTTTGGCTGCCAGGTAATAAACTCTGGCAAGTTCTAATGCTAGAAGGTTATATCCAGCCTGTCACTTTTATTGTAGCATATGTACATGTAATGGCTGATTCTTATCAGTGCCTTAACACTAATTGTACCAACATAAATTTAGCTTATAGCTGTGCAGACAGAGGGGTGGTGTGTGTAAGGAGCCCCTGTGTCAGAAGAGCAGTCCTTACCTGAGACACAGCGACCTGCTGAGGCTGCAGGCAGGCACAGGGGGTGGGCAGAGCACTCCTGAGCATCTAGAATGCAAGAAATGCCTGATGTGTAGAATGAGAGTTTCTCTTGCTTTGCTGGGTTTTCTTTTGCCGTTACCTTTGTGTCAGAGGAAGATCATTGGATCTGTCAAATTTGCCAGATGTTTATTAAGGTGGTGTGTCAGTGTTTGCTAGGGGAACTCCCATGCTGCTGGGAGAAGCTGGGAAGTAGTGATTTAAAGTTGTTATTTGGGAAGCAGGTAGGCAGCCTGTGTGGAGGATGGCCTAGCTACCAAGTGTGATACCACTGGAATGTTTTCCTTTTGATTAATTAGCTATTAAGTGATCACTAGCTTGATTTTTTTGAATTCCTGTGACCTTAGTCTCCTTTCCTAAAAGCTTTCACCTCTTGCTTGAGCTAAGGAACAGCAAGGCTCGGGCAGTACCTGGGTTTCTGTGGTGTTGGCATGGTGTGTCGTGTTAAAGAGCTTCTTAGCACAGCCAGACGAGCAGTTAAGAGATTTTTGTGTGTTACTTTTTTTCGTGTTCATTCCTGATAGGGTTATTCCTCTACATTCACTTGTAAGCTCATTTAGGATCTCTTTGGACAAAACGCACTACTGAACATGCTGAGGTTTTCTTACCAAAGGTGCTGGGTTTGATGGGCACTATCCTGCAACTTGGAAGCTTTCATAATTTTTTTAATTGAAACAAAGTAGTTACCTCTCACGTAAAAGACAAACTCTTCAGTTTGCAAGCAGAAGAAACCAAGTCATAAATAGTTGCTGGGATAATTTCCGCCTTCGGAAGTAGCTGACGATCCTGCCCCGGGGGTGTCGGCGCGGTGGCTCCTTGCTCGTGGTCGATGGAGGCTGTCCTATGCATCTGCTGGGACATTGCCGGAGGCTGGGAAGCCCGAGGGCTGTTTGTGTGGCTCAGGAGCTGGAGGAGAAGGGCTGTCGCCTGCTCCTTTTCCCTTTCTGCCGGGCAGAGCGTGCCCCGAGCGGCCGCGGAGCGAGCGAGGGCCGCTGGTGCGGGCCGGGCCCGTCGCTGCCGCTCGGCTCCGACAGTACATGGCAAGCATCACTAGGTGGCACAGCCACCCTGGTGCACTGCCCGGGCTGCAGCGCTCCGAGCCCCGTGTGCAGCCAGCCCCGTGTCCCCGCCACGCTGCGCCGGGCTTTTCCAGCGCATTCCTGACACTTCATCACTGGGCCGGCTCCCGGGGCAGCGGCCTCAGCCCAACCCGGGCACAGCCGGCCCGCCCCAGCCCGGCGGCTCCTGCCGCGCCGCTGACAGCAAGAGCATGACGGGTTTGCTTACTTGGGGGAAAAAAATGGAAATTGTGTTTCCAAAGCTTCTTGAAATCTTGTTTTGCCAGGCATTTACCTTAATCTGCCTGTTGAGTTACCGCGCTCCCGTGGAAGTCTGTTTCGGCCTTTCGGAATTTGTGCCAGTATATAATCCAAGTTTAAATAAAGCATTTTGTAGTAGGTGCTTGCTTATGTTTTAAGCAAGAGTTTTAAGTGTTTGCAGTACTGAAATGAAGGATAATTCTATAAAATCTGCGTTTAAAATTCAGTACCAGTTAATCATATTGTTGAGTTGGGGCTTCTCTTGGTTTTTATTTATGAAACTGGTAGGGGAGCCTTTAAAAGGTTTATGATGGTTTCTGTATTCGTTTCTCCTTTGGTAGAAATTGAAGTGTGGGTTGGACTGTATGAGAGAGGTAGATGGATCTCGGTTTATTTTCCTCTGAGGTGTTTTTGTGTTTTGTTTTTTTGGGTTTTTTTGTTGTTGTTTTGTTTGTTTGGGTGTTTTTGTGTGGTTCTAGTCTTTGGGGGGTTTTGTGGGGGTTTTTTGGGTTTTTTAGTTAGAATGTCTTTAGTCTGGAAGACTCAGAAAGTCGTCAGCAACTGATGAGTGTCTATTTTTAAAGTAAACTCATTGCGCTGTGATGTGTCAATTCAATTCTCTAAACCAACATGAGTTTACAGACAGACACACTTGATTTCTCAGCACTGATTTTAAGTGCAGCGATAGGGATGTTTCTAAGAATAAAATGTGGGTTTCAATTTACGAGAAGGAGTTGTGATTTAGAAATTAAGCAGGCAATAGTTTTCTTTTAAATAATGGGTATGGGTTGTATCATTGTGTATGGATTGTATTCGTACTTAACAGCCTCAATTAGTGTTTTCAAGTGCAGTGACAGTTATTTAAAACATTTCTGCTGTTTGAAAAGAAAGCATGGCTTCATTTGTAAGGGAAGATGCTGTGAGAGGTTGTAGTGGCTTTATTGTTACTGCTGTTAATGTAGCTTGAAACCCATTCTGGCCACTAGCAAAAACAAAATAAAAGTCTCTTCCAGGATCTCTCATCAAAATAATTCCAGAAAATCAGAGCAGTCTGGGTAAAATAGATGCCAGGGCTGTTCATTTGATATAGAAAGGACGGGAGATAACTTGTCTATAATAAGAAATGAAGAGTTTTTTCCAAGGGTCCCATTGCCAGAATATTGCACAAGTGCCACATTTATTTTCACTGTGAAGATAAGATTTCTTTATTATAGCAGAAATATTTCTGTTGGGACAGTGGACAATAGTGGTGATCCTAGAGTAGATTGGGGGCGTGGGGGGAGTTTTATGTACACATCCCCTTGGTACATGTACTGTTCTCTACACGGAGATCACGTGGACGTATTTGAGATGGACACACACGCATTTCCTCTGGGTTCAGTCCCATCCCTGGCTCTATGATAAATATTGCAAGAAAGCACCAGGGTAATCTTGGGTCCTTGCTTAAAATAATGCTGTAGGCTTCCCACACAGGAGAGTGTTGGTTGTTGAAGGGGATTTTTATGGCTCTCACTGGGACTGACGTCAGACTCGCCCACAGCTTGGGACTAGAGAAATACTGAAGCTGTGCAGATGAGCAGTTCCTTCCTCTTGAGCAGAATAACCACAAGCAGGTTTGGCTCCCTGGATTTGATGAACTGGAGATTTTTGCAGTAAGAAAAGTAGCTCTTCTCACATCATTCTGTGGAAATAAAAGCTTTCCTGGTGGAAAACATAGCTCTTCCCTGTGCCCGTCCTTTATCCATGTTGGTATTTTGGGGGTTTTTTTTATGTTTCTTGCTGTTTTGGGGTTTTTTTTGATGTGTCTTGAAAGTATGATCTGTCCATTTTCCTCTTCCTTTTTGCTTCTGGACTGATGGTACTCCCAAATATGTATTTCTCTGTGTGTGCTGCTGAGTATGTACTCAAATTGTGGTTATCTGCAGTGCTCTATGCCTTATATTTCTTTGCTTTGTTTCCCCTTTTGCATTGATACACAAAGCAACATGGCCAAAAAAATCCCACAGGTCAGTGAGAAACACAGATGAAATCTCCAGGTAATTTTTTTCTTCAATGCCTGTTAAAAAATTGAAAGAGCTCCATCCCCTGTCTCTTGCTCCAAAGTCTTCTTGAAATGAGAAGAAACAGAGAAGTTAAAAATGGAGAATATATTTTCTGGATCTTACTAGACAGCCTAAAGTCAAACCCTCTTAGCATTAATCCCTCTGGAAAGAGAAGTGTTTGCTTTAGAAATGCTGGTTTCATCTTGGCAGTGAATGTGATGTAAAGACGACAGGCAACACCAAGCCCAGCCAGACATCCTCTCCTTCTCTGGAGCAGCATGGAGGAGGTGAGGACAACACTGAGGGCAAGCTTTCTTCTTTTCCTTCCTGCAGTGGAGAGGTCATGTTTAGGTACACCATCTGCTCCTACTTTTTGCCTTAAAAATTTCTGTGTAGCACATAGCAAAAACTATCTATGAGGAGCTCTTAGAGTGAAGCATTTGCATGGGTGGTGCCAGGAATTGTTCTCACTTGGGATGCGGAGTTGCTCACACAAGCAACTTGATAAATTCAGCGTTGATACCTGTGTGGAATTCGGCTGTACTTGCTTTGTTCTTGCTGAGGTTCAAGTTCATCTAAATGAGATTGAGATGGGAAGGACACCAACTAACTGTCATAGCAATCACCTCTCCACATATCCTTCCAGGTTCTACTTTTGTCAAAAGTTTTCAATGGCTGAGTGGCTGAGGACTTGTAGAGCTCAGAGCTCTAAAGAAGGTTTTAGATTTTGCCTTTTTTGTGTGCTTTCCTGTGGATAGCACTGTTGTGTCTTAGTCTGTCAGAACCTCTTGATGGTGTAGTGCAGTCCCTATAAAAATAAGTTTTGAGTAAAACCAGTAGAATTTGAACCTGTTACGGTTTGATCGGGGGATACTACAGGTTAACATCATAGCATATGATAAATAGAATCTGAAGGTCATCTATTCTAAACTAACTCTCTGAAAGCACATGTGAAGTAAACACTCTACACATTGCCTCTTTTATTTAAGGAAAGTACCTTTAATGTTCCCTGATTTTCTACCTCTCTTCCCAGGCACATTTATTGTCATAGATAACAAAGCTGATCAATATTCATGGTGGAAATGTCAGCCTAAATAAGGACAGACTTCCTTAATGCTGATGCTTCCAAAGCTACTCAGGTGAACATGGGGACATCTATGTGGTCTTTCCAAAGTGAAACTATTTTGTAGGGTTTCTTTGAAACCACTCAGACAAAATCCCCTTTAATAGGAAATAAGATGTAGGGCACTGAAAAGAGAAGCTTTTTCAGGAAAAATATTCTAAGCTGGCCACAGAAGAATAATGTGCTTCAGAACATGCATGGGAAGAAAAGCTCAAGCAAGAGTTGTATTATGTATTTCTAGTATTCTTTACAGAGCTGTCTTGATGCTTTTCCAGCCCCCAAGATATACAAATAATTTCCTGTGGCTGACCAAGTCTGTGCACTCTCCTGTCACTAAAACAAGTACAGGCAAATGGGTGCTTTGAAACTGCTTCCAACATCTTTTTTTCCACTTTTACAAATGAAAGCTTTGAAGATTCTGTTATCCATAGCATGCTTCATTTTTATTAGAAACAATATGAAAATGGTCAGCTCTACCCAGATGCCTGAAAATAAAGGAACACTCAGAAATACAATTTTTGTTATACTGTAGTTTGGTATCATACTATAAAATTAGTTAAAAATTCCAGGAGTGCTCTTGATAGCAGTGTTAACATGTATTTTACATCATGATTTTACAGCCTGTTTGCTGTATTCAACATGAGAAAACATTTATTTACTTGTATATGCACAGGAAATCAGTAGGGATTTCTGCATGCAAGTCATTAATCAGTTAGAAATCAGGGAATTCAGTTAGCTGCTGGTTTTGCTTCATCTTGTGATGGTTTTAAATCTGTGTTAGAGTTTTATTGCTTTTAGGATGAAGATAATACGCATCTCTATAATGTGTTTCAAGATGTCCTCTGAAAAAATGCACTCATAAATGTGATTTTTAAAAAAAAACAACCTAATAAACAAAAATCCTGAACGTGAGTGAAATGAGAAAAATGAAGGTGAAATTTGAGATGATACCTAAAGAGGGGAATATGGATGTTTAAGGAGGTATATTTTTAAGATAGTGTAAGGGAAAGTATAAAGTAACAGTTATCTAAGGAAATGACTTGTGAGATGTCCCAGTGTTGATGTCAGTTTGCTGAAAAGCCACCAGACAATGCTTCCTCTTTTTTGCCCCTCTCCCTGTTATTACTGGTATTTAGTCTGGGAGGAAGACCTCTGTGGTTGAAAGCCACCAGGAAGAGTATGTAACCACAATCATGAAAGCAATTATGGAGGAAGCAAAAATCAGCAGCTCCTTTCTAGGAAGGTGAGATTGTTTATCCTAGATGAGACAGGCTGGCTGATACAGGTCAAAGTGCTAGATAAGATGTAGAAGAAAAAATGGAATTTCTGGCCTATTGACAAAATAATTCTTGATTGGATGTGGCTGAAATTTCTCTTACAAGGTACTATGGTTTGAGGGCCTCCTCAATGTTAGTGACTTAACTGCTTTTTTAAGAATTTCTTTAGCCCTATTTGTTTCAAAATTTGTAGCTTTTTCCTTCTCCTGTAACTAATTCAGAGCATGTTCTGTATACCTGCAGGCAGCAAGCTCTGCTTTCTGACTTGTGAAAAACCCTTGTTACTACTAAGAGACAGCTTCTTGAAGCCATGAGTCGATACAGGATTTAGACCCAGGGCTTTACTAATATTCTAAACCCAGGGTAAGTGGAATAAGAGGCTGTGTTACCATTGGCAGTGTAAGATATGAGCCTGGTGTTTGTCTGTAGTGAACTCTGTAAGAGGCTATGGAACAGCTTGGGAAGGGAGATGGTGAGAGATGAATTTGTGGCAATGCAGCCATAAGCAGAGAGAGTAGGATGGATGGAGATGGTGTTAAGAAATTGGTCGAGCTGGTGGCTAAATATACGATGTGAATGAAATGAGCAGTGGTGTGTAAGCCCATGGAAAGATAGGAGATTTCCGAGAGAATGCAAATGAGTGTTAAAAAAAAAAAAAAAAAAGGATGCATGAGTAAAAACCAAACTTGGGAGCTGAAGGAAGGATGTTACTGAAAGATAAGTAGCACAGTTGGCTACACTGAACATGGCTGACATGTTGTGGAGAGGAACTGCAAAGTATTGATTCCGAACTGTGCAGCAGAGTCTGCACTGATTCCAGGCTTGGCCCATGTGACAGAGAATTCATTTTGCAGTTTCTGTAGTGCATGAGGGCAAGAGTTCTTGGCAGTAAAAGTCTGTGAGTACTAAGGTGATAATAGTGAGTTAAGTCAGTATTTCTAATATGGAAAAGATTAAGGCTTGGCATGGATCTGAGTCAAAAGACAAGACGAAGGAATAGAGTAGACAGGAAGGAAAGATAGTGGGCACCAGAAAGATAAAGTGATCAAGTATTGCCATCGGGAAAACAGATTGGAGGAAGAAAAAAGTTGAATGTGTCCTTTATCTTTGGTAGAAAAAGAGGGTGACATTAGGCATGTGTCAAATTGAGAGGAAGGGAAAGATTGTTACGCTTACGAGTATTCTTTGAAGAAATCATTAAAATCCTGTGCATAAAAACAGTGGAGATGGACAGATAAGGGACAAATGCAGTTAAAAGACAAGAATGATGGTGATGCAAGATTCAGTGAAATCAGAGAAAAAATTGTTTTGCAGGGAAGCTGGCCAAACAGAAGGAATGTTTATACTGGAAGAGGTCAGCCTCTTTTTTTTTTTTTTAATCATTCAGTTTGTGTTATTGTAGTAGAAGGGCACGGTGTGAAAGAGAGCAGGAGCCAGATCTGAGACTGAATCATCTCTGACTTTTCTGGTCTTGCATTGCAGTGAATCAGTGATATCAGTAAAAGTTAAGAAAGAATAGGAAAGGGAGCTCCACTGCTTCATCTACTTGTTTGACCTGTCACCATGACAAAAGTATCATTGAATAAGAGAGCAAACAAACCCAAAGAAAGTCTGTCATCTCTTTAAAAACAAACTGACAAAACGCCCAAACAACACACTCCTCACCCTAAACAACACAAAAAAACCCACCCAAACCAAACCCAACAGCAAAACACCCCAGCCTGTAAGCTGGAACTCTGGCTCCCTGTAGCTGAGAGGCTGCTGTAGCTGTGCTGGACACAAAGGAACGGGAAAATGAGGGCTGGACTCTTTCCAGCTGCTCCAGCAGTCCTTGCTCCCACAGACTCCCTGACCACATAAACCATTTCTGAGGTTTTAAGGTTCTAGTAGTTGGTCAGAAGACTATATTTCCATTCATAGGTGTTAAAGGTTGGCGCAGATTTATTCAAGTTCTGTGAATTACAATATCTGAGAGCCTGGCATACCACACACTTGGTGCAGAACTTGTTTCTAAATATTAAAACAGTCTCTCTTGACATGACTGTTCCACAGAGATGTGATGGAAATGTGCCTGATGGAACCAGTGACCAGCTGACTTGCCATGTGTGATGACAGTGGTTGACTCAGGGGGTCATTTTTGTCCTCACTCAAGCCCTTGCACCAGACACTTTCTGAAACCACAGAAAGTTGTGACTACCAGCTGTGGTGGTCAGCGTGTGTTTCCCAGGTTGCTGTTGAGGTAACACCAACCATCCAATGGGAAAAATATCAGAATTCTTTTCTATTTTTTTCTATAGTAATGTTTTTTGCTTTCCGTGGGTAGGTGAGTTTGGCCAAGCTTAGCTCTTTTAATTAAAAGCTGTCTTGTAATGAAGATAGAAAGGTGTAAAAGAAGTGCAAAAGGAAGTTGTGTGTATTCTTGTATATATTCTTGGCTGGCTGTGAAGTGTTCAGAGCAAAAGTTTCTTCATGTATGTCTAAAATAGCTGTCAGTTGATTCAGAAAATGTGGGAAGTACCAAACTAAGCCATTTCCTTACAGTAAATAATTCTTTCCCTGCCAGAAGCGGAGTAGAAGGATTTACAAGCTGAACAGAGGTGGTTCTGAAATTCTATGAGAAGAAGGTCTCTCTGCTTTTGATTCCCCAGATGAACTCTTTGAACTGCAAGTAATAGCAAGTTCATAGCTTAACAAATTTCCTCGTGTGTTTGGGTCCTTAATGGGATGTTTTGTACAGAGGCCACTAGGTCACCTTGTCCCAAGTGGTTTCTTTCCCTGACAGCATAGCAAGTGGCCTGTCAGAGGCAACAGCACGGAGGAGTATCCTTATTTGCCGTTTTGGTTGTTTTACTTGTTGACTGCCTTGCAGCTGGCCTGAACTCAGAGCTCCAGAAGAGCTAGGCCTTGAAGGGACACATGAGTAAAGCAGCCCTCAAAAAGCTGAACAAAATGTAAGATTTGTGAGACACCAATTCCTCATAAAACTCGTAGCTGTGGTTTTCATCCCTCTTCAGAGCATTTGCTTTCCTGCTTCTCAATGAGTGTGTTAAGTGAGCTCTCCTTCTTTACTGCCAAGCGACTGCTACTGCTGGCTTCTCACTATCTCAACTTCCTAGAGTTCAGATCCTCTAATAATATATATAAATTGGAGCTCTGCTTGATCCAGGCCTGATTTACAGTCCATAGTGATTTGAGTCGGGGCTGGTTGTATTTACCTTTGGAATACATGCAGGGCCCTATTTGGAATATTAGCATTGACATGAGACTTGAGGTCTAGCATCTGGATGTGAATTTACATTTTATGAATATTTGCTACTGCAGTGAGTCAAATGAAAACCTCAACAGAGAGAACAACCAGCACTCCCAGGGTAAAAGTCTAGGGTTGGTACCAGCTTTTTTTTCTTTCTTTCCTTTTTTTCCCCCTTCCCCTCTAGAGCCTCCTGATAGCCTACATTACCATTTAGTTGTCATTTGCTGCTCCCTGGCTCTGTTGGTTTCTCAGCTTAGAAACAGCTGCCATGTGATGTGAATGATATTTTAAAGTCTTGTGTTTGAGTTCTTGTGATAGCAATGTGCAGGGAATTGGCAAGCTCTCGGAAACAAAATGGCATGCTTTATTTTGTCACTAGAAGTATGTTCAATCTGCTATTTGATTCTCTGTAGCATTTTGATTAAGAGCTCCAGTGAAGTTATGTGAAAAGTGAAAATCCTCTTTATTCTTTCTCTCCAAGAAAATGAGACGCACAGCATTGTCAAAATATTTGCCTAATCTTGCAGATTTGGATACTTGTCGTAGTTCTTCTGACAGACCAAAACAATGGTCATTAAATGAGAAGCAGATGCAATAAGTATGCAAGCAAGCTTACGGGGAGAGACTGAGGAGAAGCTGCCAAGAGAACTCACTAAGCACTGGAGAATAAAGAAAAACAAAAACTTTTTTTGCTATTGTACCCCATAAATAATAATTTTCCTCTAGTAATCTAGGCATTGTACTTTTCTGCATTGGTGTTTTCATATGTTCTGGTGCAATATTGACTTCAAATCCAGATGCTCCTTTTGGCTTACTTGTATATCTTTCTTGCCAGGAAGTGAAAATGCCAAAGAAATGCTTTAGCGCCTTTTTTTTTTTTTTTTTTTTTGGTGCATTTTTGTTTGTTTGTTTGTTTTGAGGTTTCTTTGTTGGGTTTTTTGGGTATTTTTTTTTTTTTTGGCTGGTTGGTAAGTTGTTGGGTTTTTTCAGTTTTCATTATTTCCTTTTTGTTTTTTTCTTTTCACTGCAGCACTGTTATTTTAGGACTAAAGGACATTGTTGAGGAAGAGAATGGTTATGTTATGTTCACAGTTTTGTATGATTGGGAAAACAGAAACTGCCTGTATGGCTGGGAAGAAAGAAAATAATGGTAAATTCTCTATCAAGATGTAGAGCATGTTTCTTGAGCAGGTAGCTTTTAAGGTCTGTTTTGTGGTTGCAGAGCTGTGATACAGACTCAGGACATTGGTCCAAAACCTGCCTTAAATTATAGACAGAATTAAAGCTTTTCAGCTTTATTATTGCTCCAGCTATTTACGCAAACCAGAAGCATTTAAGATTTGCCTTTAAGAAAGGGAATTGAATTATGATCTAGGATCTCCATTCCATGATCTGTATATAGTCAAGCTCATCTCTGTGGTTGCTGTTAGTCTTTGTGTATTCTAGTATGTCCTTAAAGCTATCCATAAGTTACAGGTTTTAACTGGTATATGATAATTCTTCATCCTTGAGTTAAAAATAAAACTAAACATTGGCAATGTGGTTGTGTAACGCTATGCAGTTGAAACTCTCCCTGCTGCCCCACCCTCCAAATCCTTGCATCTCCTCTGGGGTAGTGCATAAACACAAGCATGCACACACATGTACATGTATGCGTGGACAAGTCCCTGTCAGTGAGAACATAAAGAAAATGCTGGGGTTTGTGCAGGGGGTGCACGATAAGGATGAGGATATCAATGTTTAAACAATGTATTGCTGACAGATGAGTGCAGTGGGCTGCCTCTAAGCCAGACCTAGAGTAGTGCAGTGTGTTGTGTTACACTGGTTCCTTGTTTCTAGAGGGAGGACTGGGGTGTGCTGCCCTCATAACAGCTCATGTTGATTTGGTTTGCATGAACCTGTCTTGTCTCAGTTGTGTCCCTTTCTACTCCAGTCCAACAGTGGGCAGTCACTCGGGTCAGATGGCTACAAGGTCTGTCTGCAGACACTGAGCACCTCTGGCATCAGGGTTTTTAAATATTTAGTTATTTTTTTATATTTAGTTAGTGCATGCAAAGTGTGCTCAGGGCTTTGATCTAAATCAAGGCTTTGCTTGCAGGCTCACATCACATTGACTGTGGCTTGGATTTATTTGTGTACGAAGTCTGGACACTAGAACAAGGCTTTGGAAATGTCCATGTGTCTTGTACGTTCTGCTGTATCCCTGTCTTGTCCCACAGTAAATTGCAGCTGCTGGTAGAAAAGCTATCATGTTAGGCAATGCCTGGCACTGCTAGAATTTTGTTTTCCCAGACTTTGAGGGCAGAGTAAGGCACTGCATGGTTGATCCTCCTTGCAGATAGTGCCATAGGAGGCAGTGATTTTTCTTTGATATCAAGGGCATTGAGCTCATCATTCTCAGAGAATGGGATCTTGTCAGTCCAAGGTTTGAGATGCAGAGTGTTTTACATGCTTCTGGTGCCTATTCACAGATTCAGTGTTGCCATGCTCTAGATAAAGAATAGCTAAAAGTGTCTGCTGTTGTATTTGACTCTTGGGTGTTGCTATAGTGTTTGCTTTAGAATCTCCTTAGTTTCTTCTTTTTCCTAATTTATAAAGCGTTATGCTTGATTTTTGAGGTAGGAAGTATTGTAGATACCATAGTGTGGATTCTAGAACTAGAGGTATATATTTCCCTAATCACTTCTTTAATTAATGTTTTGTCTTGGGTATGAGATATTTGGAATCTGAGTACCTGTGAGATACCTGAAACAATCTATTTTATCTTATTTTATCTATTTTTCTGTGGAAAAAAAAAAAAAGATACTGGTAAAAAGAAAAATTTGGAAGCAGCTAGTCAGATAATAATTTTCTTCCTGCAGTTCTATGTCAATGCAGAAGTGATTCTTTTGGCCAAGGCTTTAAACCAGTCAAAATAACCCAATACCCAGGTTTAAACATCTGGAAAAAATACTGTAATTCTTGAGAGAGGGACAAAAATGTTGATCATTAACTGTGGTTTGAGAGACTTTATTCACACATGCACCGGTCCAGTGTGCATAGATGATACTTCAGTGGACAGCTGAGTGTAAATTTTGGATCTCTGTAAAGGGTTTGCGTCTTTCACTGTGTCTGTTCCTGCTGATTAGCTGGGTGTCCTGGTTTGAAAGACAGGTGTCTGCCAAGAGAGGTTGGAACCTCCCTTGGAATGGAAACATATGACCCCGTTCCCTCCGAATTCTTCCGTGTTTGTGCCGGAGGGTCTGTCCGGCAGTTCCCCCGCAGTGTCTGTGTGTGTGCCGGCACAAACACAACCCCCAGGGCACTGCCCGCACCCAGCGGCACAAACCCGGCACAGCCGCTCCTGCCTGCAGTTCCGCACACGGCCCACAGGGGCGCTGCTGGCTCCCGGCGGGCAGCGCGGGGGCGGCCATTGCCCCGGCCGCCAGGGGGCGCTGTGGCGCGGGCACCGCTCCCTCACACCGAAATGGCGGGATGGATGGATGGATGGATGGAAAAAGCGGATTGCAGCAGCAACCTCAGAGTGGCGGCTGGCATGGCAGGGAGGAGCAGATTCTGGAGGAGCAAATGATTACAGTGCACCAAAGACCCGGACAAGTGGCAGAGAAGCGGCTGGGTGGTGGCAGCCCAGCTCCCGAACACAGCCGGGAGAGGCTCCCTTGGAGTTCAGGGTCCCGGGTTTTCCCCTGAGGCACCCAAGTAGGTGTTGAGGGTTCTTTCCAGTGAGGTAGGGTGTTAATACGATCCCAGTGCCATGGCCACTCCCACAAGCAGAACCTCAGTCGCAGTAGAAGGCAGCAGGAGACAGAACTCCTCAGTGGTGGTGAACTCTCCCCACAGCCTCTATTCTCTAATGTTGAGAATTAGAGCCGGAGAGGAGCTGAGCCCAGCCCCTCAGCCAAAATCTCGAGGTGTCCAAGGAGAAAACCCCCCAGGTAAGAGAGTAGTGAGCTGCACCCTTCCCTCACCCTTGACCATTTCTATTGTCTCATAAGTACTGGTTGCTATTGTCTCTTAGCAACAGATGGGACAAAATTCAATGAGAGAAGAAAAAGGAAAAATCCTAACCTCCAACGCTGGGGCTGGAAGTACCATTCTGAAACCAACTTCTGCCCAGATCTCTCTTGTAGGTTGGTTTTTACTCCCCCCAGTGTACTTTTAATGTAATATAATGTGTCTCATCGTTCTGTTGCCTGAACTGCATAACTTGGGTTTATTTTAGGCCGCACCCCTGAAGTCCCTGGCACAGGTAGCTCTGAGTCTCAAGGGACACTGACACAATTGAAAGAGCTGTGGCACAGAGCAGGGCACTCCTCATGAAGCCCTTCAAATACAGGTTGGATGAAACAAGGACCTTTGGAGAAGGTTGGCTACATTTGATGGCTACATTTGGCTACATAATTTTTCATCTATTCACGTTATTTTGCATTTATTTATTTTACTTTATGACTGTTATTTGTCTTAGCATAAGAATATTTTTTGCATGTAGTGTGATACATTTTGATATCTTTAGAATATAGGGAGGAGCAACTGAAGCACCAAAAGTGATCTGAATTTTCCATTTTCTGAGGATTTGGTTGTGTAGCCTGAGCTGACTGATGCATCTGAAAATTGGACCACTGGTGTAAGTACCTAAGGTTGAACTCCTGAGTTACTCTTGCTGAAGGGGTGACGAGTGAGAGTTTTTGTCTTGTCACAGCTGGGAGAAGATGCCTTAGCTCTTCCTATGAACACTTCAACCACCAAGAGCTCCTATTCACAGTCTTTTGATTGGTTCCAAATTCAAGTTTAAAGCTAGTCATAAGTTAATGTAAGAGATAACACGAATAAGTGCTTCTCAGATGTTCAAAATGCTGAGGGTTTTTTTTTTTTTTGCTGGGTTGTATTTTCTCTGTACCAGCTTCAGCTGGCTTGTAAGGGGACTGTAGCAAAACAAACTGACTTGAATTAATATTTTTTAATCAGTGAAATTAAGCTGAGGGCCAACTGGAATACTTTGGTTCTACTGGAATAACAACTCTGATTAGCTTGGGGCTAAATTACTAATTCCAGTGAGGGATTTTGAAGTTTTCATTGGGCTTAATGTGCAAAGCCTTTAAATATTCTGTCATATTTAGTAATCTCAAATACCAGGACCTTGTGAATCTGTGTCTAAAAGGCTAAACCCCACAAAAACAACGCTAAAGTTTTTGCCTTAATATTCTGAACTAAACAGATGTTGCCTTTAGTGACATTTTCAAAATCTTTACGGAGCAATAGTATATTATTTGAATATTTTTAATGTGACAAGTTAAGATTTCAATGCAATTCAGTACACACAAACTTAGAGCATTGACGCCAATTAACTCTTAAACAAAAGCTTTAATGTTTTCTGAATATTGTACTCTAATGATGGCAGCTTGGTGAGATGCTATTTGCTGTTTAGACATGTATCTACTGAAATGAATATAAATTGAGTTCTAGCTCTTGATTAGTAATCTATACAGCTGTTAGCTTAAACTCTGAAATCTGAGGCTTTACAATTCAGGAGGGGGGAAAATGGACAATTCCAGCAATGAGAAGAGGCAGTGAGCTAAATTAAATGGCTGATGATAATTGCGATAGCTTACAAAGAATGATGCTATGTTATTTACAAAAGCTCCTTTTTGCATGGAATCTGATGTCTTCTCCCATGAGCTTGCTTATAATTCATATTCCACTTTAATATGCCTGCAAAATGTGCTTTCTTTCTGTGTACGTATTATTTTTAGGATGTTATGTTTCCTTGGTGCATACACAATGAGCCTGAAATCCTGTAGGAATGTGTTTAATTTGAAAGTTTTATCCTCTGGGCCTGGTTAATTCAAATAGGAGGCTCAGAACAGTGCTGCAGTGCTGGCAAGAATGCGGGAATGGCAAATCATCTCTACAAAGGCAGCAGAGAGCCCAGGTGGCTGTGGTGCTGCTGTCCTCAAGATCTGCTCTCTGAAGCTGCTCTGCTTCCTGCTTTCCGCTGTCAGTGCTGGGAGATGAGGGTTCAGCCAGCTTTGCTTTCCTTTCCACCCTTAGTGTCGTTCCTTGGCATTTCATAATTACAGCCTCCCCAGATCTGCTCTCATCCCGTGGCATGCTGCGTAGCAGGGAGCTGCCTGCCTCCTCTGCTGCTGAAGCAATGCCTAGACAGGATTTGGAGAGGGATTGCTGGTATCTTTTAAAGCTGGAAAGAAATGGGACTGTGGCCAGTTCAGGCCTCCACTCTGTATTTTTTTGGTAGATGGAAGGAATACACTTGCTGAGTCCGTCCTTCTCTGAGATCAGTAAACTGTGTTTGTTCTGTAGGAATGTGAGAGCCCAGGAATTCCAGTGTGCAGCCTGCTGGAAAGCGCTGCTGGCTCATGGGCAGCAGAGGGGAACGGGCCTTGCAACGATGGCTGGGGGAGAGAAATGAAAGGCATTTTTTATAATACCCTGGGCAGCATACGCAGGATGTTATGTCTGGCTTGGACTGGGCTGACGTGGTGCATCGGATTTTTTTCTTATAAAGCTGGAAACATAGCTATAAAGGAAATTCAGAGATAGAAATGGAACAAAATTAAAATGAAAAGCAGGCTTTATATTTCACAGTGAATAATTTGTAGCATCTTTTCTCAAAGAAATTGGGCTGCCACTAGAGATACGAAGCAAGCTGCATAACATTTTCTGCAGATTTATAATCCACTGGAATATCCAAATTATGGCAGCCCCATTCAATGACTTGGGAAAAGGCACAATTGTGGGCAGCTGTGGGGTGGGGTTGGGAGATGCCTCCAAGCAGCTCAGCTAAAGGAGGATTCCAACTGTGTGTTAGAGAAGAGGGAGACAGTAGGGTGGAGAAAACGGATGAGAACTTCTGGCTTGTAGCTGGCCAAGGTTTGTACATGCTGTTGCAGAAAGAGAAGGTATGAGCTACTTCCTTTAAAGGGGATATGCATTTACTGGAGTCATTTATCCTTTTCTTCAAGTATCTCTGGAGGGTGGAGTGGCTCTTAAACTTTTCCATTGCTGCTCATGAGCAGCTGGAGTTGAAACTTGCTTCCTTTCAGAAAAGGGGTTGCAGTCAGATTTTTCTCTGGTGGTAGACTTGTTTTCAATTTGAGGCAGCACTTGCC
This sequence comes from Certhia americana, assembly GCA_018697195.1. Taxonomy (NCBI): domain Eukaryota; kingdom Metazoa; phylum Chordata; class Aves; order Passeriformes; family Certhiidae; genus Certhia; species Certhia americana. Next base: position 15,209,571 of record CM031866.1, on the reverse strand, counting down.
TGTACCTTTCCTGAAATATGTCTGTCTTCACCAGCTTTTATTTTGATGTGATGCAGGATGGGTTTCCTCTCTGCTGGAAGTCTACAGGCTCTGTGCAGTCCTTGCCCTCTGTGGAATTCACCAGTCACACCCCAAAAAGTATCCTCTCCTTTCAGGAACAGAAGCGTTGAATTGCCAAGAAGTGTGCGTACGTGGGGGAAATCCCAGTCAGTGCTATACTCCTGATCAGTGGCTGTCAACTGCCTCATTTATTTCAGTATATTAATAATGCAAGTCCCTGAGGTTGATTATTGTCTCTGGCATTTTCTGTGTGCAAATGATTTTCTATTCCGATGAATTCAGTAATCAAAGTCCCATTGGCAGGGCCAGTGCTGAGCAGCCCTTGGCTTAGAAAAAAATAAACTGTATGTGAAAATCAGGAGTAGGGACACAAAAATTCCTGGGCAATGTAAGTCTCAGCCTGAATAAAAGAAAAAATGCTCAGAAAGCCACAGCTGATCTTTTCTAAAATGTATTTGTATTGGCATATACTGGCACATATATATATATATATATATATTTATTTATTCTTCTAGGTAAGAAATGAAGGATTTCTTTAATAATTTTAAATACTAGGAGATGGAAGAGAATGAAGAAGCCATTACATCTGCCTCTTAAAATGCTTTGTCTGAAGAAAAACCAGACAAATTGTTTGAGTTCGTTGCCTTCTTCAGATTTTAGAAGTCGCAGGGAAAGAGTTACTCCCTTTGCTTCCCTAGGAGTGTACACTGGGATTTCTAGCTTACATTTATTTTGCTGAGACTTTGGAGTCAAGTTTTTATATGTAGTTTTTGATGTAGGACCTAATTAGGCCCTACACATCTTAATACTTTTTGCTACATCTGCATTAAAGATGGCATTGCATATATTTGCATACAATTTACATTTAAAAGTTGGCCATGCTGTGTGCAATAATCATTTTAACAAAGTACCATTGACAGTCAATATACATATCCATGCAAAATATGTGGGGGTTATGGGAATAAGCATACAAAAACATATGGGTACACACTGCTGTCAGTGTCAAGCAGTTTGGAGAAATCAGGTGTTCTTTCTTAACATCATAATTTTGTTGGAGTATTTCCTACAAGAAACCAAGAGGAGCTTAAAGATTAGATCTCCTACTTTAACTACATGCTAAGCGTGCAAGACTGTGAAACTGTTGTGGTGCTCCAAAACATACCCCAAAGTCTGAGCCCATGCAATGTGGTACGAGTGCCATCGCCAGTCAGGGTGCCCAGATGTGACATTCATTTCTGGTACTTCAGCTGTGCCCAATCAGAATTGAAATGGTAGTTAAAAATCAGATGCCTGGCAAAGTTTGAGGCTATTGTGTTTTCATTCTGGCACGTAATAGATAGTTTGTTTACTAATTTGTTTTCAGAAGTACTGCCAATGGTCAATTGTGGAAAATCCTGAGGGCTTTTTAGTGTTTTCCTGTGGAAGCACACTGGCTTGTTAAATTTTTCACTTAAATCAGAAAAGGAATCTACTAGTGGCAGGAAGTCAGCCAAAAACAATATGAAATGAGTTACCTTGCGGGGCAGAGAATCTGTGTGTTGACACTTAGGCCAAACATTTAGTTCATGAGATGCAGATTTACATCTTGAATAGTCAATTTTAAAAACATGCCAACAGAAGTGTCTCTGTTTTACTTGGCAAAACTCAGCTTGTTTTTTTGTTTGAGGGGATCAACATTTGTCATTTTATGATTGTGATGATGTCAAAACCTTTTCAGGCTTTTTTAAAAAAAAGCATGAAAAGAGCTTGAAGTCAGCTGGTGCTTAGGCAAGTCAAGATCAGACAGAGGCATATTCTTTTCAGCCAGACTTCAGAGCCGATCTCTGGGGTGGAAACTGGGAGTTGGGCTTTCATGCTATGGATGAGTCGCACGAAGCAGCAGAGTCAAATGTTAATTTATGTCTTGGTGGTTAAGTAATAGGAAAAATCAAGAAGGATTAATAAAATCTTCTCATCTACAGGCAAATAGTTTCACTTCTTGGCATTTACTTATCTGCCTGCATTCATCTGTGTAGACATCACAGGCTAGTGTGGTTTGACAAGTTGGCAAGCTGATGAATTAAGGATTTGATTTTATACTACTGAAGTTAACTGGCCTTTATCCATTGTGTTGGTCAGATGCTGTAGAAACCTATGTTCTTCTGTTAGGTAGGGAACAGAACGAATCCTCACTTTTGCAGTATTCCCAGATAAATGGCAAGGGTTTCTAAATCATGCACACTCTAAAACTTGGTGTCACGAGTTTCTCCAGTCTGTTTCCTCTGCAAATTGAGCACAATTGAACTCCTCTGAGAAGCTGTGAGCTGACTACTGTTCCTACAGCAGTGTGAAATTGGCTGAGCCAGTTCAGCACCGTATCTGCCCTTATCAAGCTGCCTTGTTAACACTGGGTTAACCACTGTGATACTGGTGTAACTAACTGGGGATGACAATTGCCATGTGCAGTTTAATCAACTGTGAATCTGTCTACACAGTGCCTTTATAAAATCTAATAACATTTCATGTTAATAGTCATTATACTGACAATTAGTACTTTGGATTGTCAGTAATGTGAATGTTTATGTCTCAAAAAGTATGTGGGAGAGAAGATTAGCAGCAAGGTAAATACTTCAGAAATTCTGATGTTAAGTCAAGGATTTTGGCCCCTTTATATCTTACTGGTTTCCTGCTCCTTCTCTGTGCTGGGCTTCAGTTTCCCTGCAGACAATACAGCACCTGAATGAGGTGTCTGATACCTGCTTTGCCTTTGCAAGTTTAGGACAGCACCAGGTTGTGAGTCTTGATTCAGCTCCTGGATCTCTTAATGGCTCTAATCTGTTGTGGCTGTGGGAGAACTTACCTGAAAATAGCTTGATTAACTGCCCCCAAAAAATCCTACATTGTTTAAGTAATTTAATTATATGATAACTTTGTGCTTCCTGACATTCCCATTTTTTTTTCTTTTTTAATAACATCACCTCATCCAAAGGAATCAAAGAGCTTTTTCTGAAGGGGCCCTTTTCAGACAAAAGGCCTTCAGAGCAGCTTTTATGTCATACGCATTCTGTGCCATATGAATTCTATAAAAATAAGTTCTGAAAATTATTTTCATATCTACTTAGTAAAATATGAGCTTAGTTTCAAATCCCATGAACTCTGAAGTTTCCCCTCCTTAGAGAGTGCTCTTCTGAGGTAACATTTCTGCTTTTATATTTACAGACAGACATTCTAATTATCTGGATGATGATCATGAATGTGTTGCTTATAACCTATTCTGTGAGGTTTGAAAAAGCTGGAGGGTGATTGTAGATACTGCTCTTGTCTTAAATGATGAGAAACTAAAACATGAGAGAAGAATGCAGAAAACGGAATATAAAAAATTCATGTTTTACTAATGAAAATCTTCCAGATTAAGCACAAAAAGGAAAGGGAAAAGGAAAAGAAACTCCCACAGTAAACAAGTGAGAGGTTTGAATCCAATGCAGAATGCTCTATGTATAATTGATGATTAGAATTTATTTTGATTGTGCTGCTCTTTTTACTTTGTAGTACTAAAGCTTAACTGCACTGTAAAATTTGTCAGGAAGGAAATGAGTGGCTTTTAGGTTTCTGTTTTTCAGTGCAGAAATACTAAATCTTTGTGGGTTTTGTCACCTGGAGAATTTTTTTGGAAGATTAGTTAACATGAGTTTGCTGTTGATGCCAGCTATAAATAATTACACTGGTATTTAAAATGCCATCCTTACAGGTCAATTTTAGCAACCCCATGAAATCAGTTAGACCCTTCATGGTGTGCAAATACTGTTTCAGATGTCAGCAGACTTAGGCAGGTGCCATGTATGTGTTGACGTTTCGTGCACATTTTTCTGTCCTACACATTTCTTAGTGCTGCCATGTGCCTGGGAGGACTGGAAGTATAAATTCAGACTTCAGGGTAGGATTTAAGAACTTAAGAACCAAAGAGAGAGGAAAGGGTGATTCCCAGATGCTGCCTCAAGACTTCATAATTTTCACCATTGTATAATTGTCAAAATTAAGATGTTTCAAAGTCTTTCTATGGGAGGAATGTAGGTGAGATCCCTTCCAAACCTCAGTTACCAAGGGGTTCTGTGGCCATTGAGGTGGTCGGGGGCTGCAGCACGGGTGCATGGGGGGAGGCTCAGTGAGCTGGGTATGCTCAGCTTGTTAAAGGAAAAGGGGAATTATAGTCTAGGGTGGGACCTCAGTGCATTCTTCAGCTTTTGTGGAGAGCTGTAGAGGAAGGAGGCGGCCTTTCCCAGGTGCACAGCAAGAGGATAAGAGGTAGTAGTTGCATACCTGCAGCAAGGGCAATCCCTGTTTAGGATGGGAGTGCTCAGAGCCCTCAGTGGCTTTTCCAGGGAGGGTGTTGTGTCACCAGAAATCCAGCCGGCTGTGGCCCTGAGCAAGCAGAGCTAGCTTTGGATTTAGCCCAGCCATTACTGGCCTATAATGACATAAAATTTTCTTCTTATGGTGTTTATAAATGACATGTAATCTTTTTCAATGTCACATGGCTCTTTCTGAATGGAAACCACTGCAAATTACTGGGTTTTATTTGAATTTATCACTGAACAGCTTTGGCATTTAATAGCAAAGGAATGTTGTTGTTGTAGTAGCACATGCGTTCCCAAATGTTGGAAATATGGTGGCATATGTTCTTTTAGTGCATGTTTTAAGAATTGCTATTAACTTTTAAAAGGCAATATTTTGAAATTATGTGAAATTAAGCACAAAATCTCATGAATCTTTTGTACTCGTTTCATGTGCTGTATGGAGATCCTTTGGGAATGCTGCCATTATTTCATAATTGCGTCGCTTGGCTGTTACTCACTTGACCAGAGAGCCACATTTTTCCAAAATAGTTACTCTGACCTTTGAGCAATTCACATATAGCTTGTCAAAGAGGTGTTCACCATTCCTTAGACTGCCTCTGATGCAGTCTGATGTGCTCTTAATACCGAGGGAAAAATTAAGTTTGTAGTGTATTCAGTCTATGCAACATGCAGATCTCTAGGAGCTGTGGATAAATGTGTCTGAGGAGGGGGACTGTAAGGCTGCATCTAGCAGAGCTGTAATGGAAAATAAAAGCAATCTCTGCAGTGAATTTATGTTCTGAAATGATAGAAGCACAGGCTAAGCTGGGAATCTGTAAAATACTTGACAGCCTGTACATTACCAGTCAGGAAATATTTTAGAAGTCAGTCGTAACAGGGAGATTTTGAATAGCTGTTTTCTACTATTAGCTGTTTAATGCTCAAAATTGTTCCATGTTTAATTAGGTAGATTTGGGTTCAAATAAAAATCTCAAATAATTTGAGAATTTTACATGGAGAGGGAATTACATAGGAAATTGTGCTCAGAGCAGTGGCATTTTATTCTATCTGTTGGTCACTCAGCTAAAGCTTCTGAACATTTTTTGAGTTGCAATGGGCACATTGTTCCTAAAAAGTTCTAAAGAAGATAAGTTAGCAGCGTTTGCAGTTTATGTGTTGATTAACCTGCCTGCTTTTATTTATTTTTCATCCATGGGGCAAATTAATAAACTGGTAAACTTTCCTCGTGGTCTGACCTGCTACAGCTGTATCTTTCAAAGCACTTCAGCAAATACATCAAAATGCAAAGCAACACTGGCAAAAGAGGCCTTGTGACCAGAATCTGCCCTTGCAAGACACTACTGTGCTCAGGACAGTCAGAGGCATTGGATCTTCTAAATGTACTTCTGTTCACCATGTCTTGGTATTCTGCATGTAGTTTTATTGTTCTTTTACTGACTTTGAGCTTTGAAAAAGACCTTGTATTAATTTGGACATAAGTTTTATTCTGTTACCTAAGAAAAAACAGAGAAACTGCAGTGAAGGGAATGCATGTAGTTCCGTTCAGAATTCAACAGCACAATGCTTTTTTTGCACCAGAGTTAATTTACTTGTGCTTTTTACCTACATTTTTGTTGTATGCATTGGTTTTATAAAGATCACTCTGGAGCTGGCTTGAAAGAATTTTGCTTGATCCTTGCACCTTGCATTGGCCTGGGGCCTTTTCCAAGCAGATGTCCTGACTTGATGCTTGTTGAGGCATTTGCAGGTGTACAGGATTTTTCAGAAGCATAAGTAGCCTTGAGGAGGAGAAAAGGTCGCTCACTCTACAAAACAAGAAGAAAAGATGTATTTTTGCATGTTGAAATAGTGGGAATTCTTCTTTGCCTTCATATTTTCTTTGTTAATGGATGCTATATCTTCTGTGTTTAACAGTAAATTAGTCTTTCTTCTGTCAAGAAATATTGTCAAGACAAGTGTGAATATAATAGGTCATTTACGTAATGGAAGAAAATAGTGGAAATAGGGAAGAAGAAAAGGTGGGTTTGTTATGTGTTATGAGGTGAGTGCCTGTGAGATATTCATAAGAGTTGAAAAATTACCATGTTTGGTCCTGTGACGTCCTGCAGGTCCAGGGTTGTGCAGGCCTTGGGACAGGGCCATGCCTGAAGGGTCTGTGATGAGCTACACTGAGAGAAGGCAGCGCTCAGAATTCCCTGTGAGTGTAGGTGGGACACTCAGTGCCAAAGGCATGGCAGTGTAAAACAGCTGATGGTTACCAGGGAGTAACCATCGTGTGATAGAGAAACAGCGCGGGGAGATTCTGCTCAAAAGAAGGAAAATACATTTGTCCTGCTTCCCTTACTGATGATGATGTGGTGTTCCTGCTTTTGGTCAGTGGGGTGTGATGAAAATGCATCAGATCAGCTCTCTGGTACGTGTGTTTGTCTGGGACAGCACCACTTCAGAAAAAGATCCAGAGACAGTGCACAGCAGTTCATCTCACCTCGCTGTCAGGGGCTACATTAATTATCTGTGCAGTGTCCCAGGGTTTCTCCTGCTTTCTTGGCCTTTGTGGTAACCTGTGGCACTTGAGTTCTGCCAGTTGTTCTGTGAGTTTGGCTGGGTCCCCTCCTGGTCTTTCCTGTATAAAAGCATAAGCTGTTATATATGCTGTACCTTCCATGAACTGACAGTATTTCAAAAATATTTCTATTCTATTGGATTTTTTATTTTCACATTTCAGATTCCCAAATTTCTCAGGCATATGTGGCATCCTACAGTGAAATTTCATATTGCAACTCTCATGAGTTTTGGGGTTTGCTCCTGCTGCAGGTGTAAACAACCCTTGATAAACTGTTTCTTCTGTGTGAAAAGCCTCAGAATGAAGGATATGTTACTTATAAGTGGTCTTATGATACTTTGAGGGTTTTAGAGTTAAAACCAAAATGTAGCAAGAGAAAAATCAGTATGAAGCTATTTCCACTAGAGACTGGTGTTGTACCTCTATCCTACTGTCAGTGTTCTTCCTCCCTGCTCTCCGCTTCCTACTTTTTTTCTCTGCCCTACCTCAACCCTCCTGTACCCATTGTACCAGAGTCACTTCATTCTGGTCGGCTTTTCTTAAGCTTTCTGTGCATCTCGACTTAAAGAAGAAGTTTGGCTGTACTTGGAGACCACAGTAGGTGAGGCCCATCACTTTAGCTCACAGAAAAATCCTGCTTCACAGTGTGTCTCTTTTTTTTTTTTTGTACTCAACAGCGCTTTCTCAAAAATGTCTTTGACACAAAATTAGAAGCTAAGAGGAATGGTGTTCTATGCCAAGCGAGCAGGGGATAAAAGGACTCAGAAATCCAGGCATCTGTTAATAGCTCTGCGACCAGATTGTTACATGACTTTGTGAAAGGCTTATAACCTGTCTCTATCTCCCTTTCTGCTACTAGAAAATGTGTAAATAATACTTTTCTCACCAGCTTAATTAGTAGATGCCCACAATGCATGAGAAAAAAAATTGCTGTGTTTCTCAGAGTTAATTGCAGTGATGTGCCAGAAGCCCATAAGCTCACCCTTCTGAGAACTGTCTGTACTGACTGCTGCCAAGTGTTTTCTTCAGGTTGCAAATTTATGAAAACTCACAGCTGAATTCCTTATGTTGAATATTGCAGAAGATTTAAACAAACTACTTATCATGTCTGTATATCTCAGGAGATTAATGGTTAATCCAGGATCTAGCAAAGGTAGTCTCTCTCTCTTTTCTTCCATCTGGTACTATCCATTATCAAAGTCAGCTTGAATTTCATTCCAAAAGGACAACTGATCAGATCACCAACTTACATGGAACCCCTTATACTGTTGTTAGTTTGTTGCAAATAATAAAACTGCAGTTTCTTATGCAGTTAAGCATATTTGTTCATTAAATTTCCATCTTGAAAATATCATTTGGGTTGGATTTGTCAGTTGTTAGAAATCTGCCAGAATTGTGATCCTGATTGGTCTATAAATGTGTCTTTGGGATCATCTACATTTCACCCCTAGCCAAAAACTCCAGAGGTGTATGGTACCCTGTCAGGGGGGACAGCAGGCAGGTGGCCATGGCTGATACAAGTGTCATTGGTAGCACTGACTTGAGCTTCTGTGTTAGGGCAAGAAATGTGCCTTTTTCTCATGCTTCCCTTTGCTGTTGTTGAATGGTACTTTACATCACAAAGCAGCATTCCACCTCAGCACACCATCCCTTTCACACCACCCTGTTGTTACTTGGGGAGTGCAAGTGTTTGGATCCCCACAGGTATTCAGGGCTCAGCAGTTACCACCTATGTGAAGCAGAGGAAGTACCTATGTATGTAATAATTATGTGTGTTTACTCTCCGTTTCCCAGTCTTTTCTTGGATCTGCTTATGGAGAACTTTGCTAATGCAAGGTATGGCTGTTTGCCTTGCTGCTGGTACTGCTGCTTTCAGGGAGTGGCAGGTTTCCTGACTAGGTGAATAAAATAGAAAGGTGGAGGATGGATTGTCAGATACTTCAGGGTGCTTTACCAATACAGAAGTCAAGAAAGACACAAATTAATACAGTGGAGAAACCAGTGGAGATTCCTGTAATCCTTATTGAAGTAATTTAAGAATGATTTGAGTTTCAAGCCAAAGACTCTGTCACTGGTAATGGAGGAGGAGACATGAGTGATGATCTAATAGTTCCTGTCTGAGCTGGAGACAGTTATGCTTTGCACATTCAGAGGAGGAGGAAGAATTGCTGTTTTTCCCTGGCATTGCTGGCATTGCTGATATTCCCCAGGTGCTAACCAGGGGTAGAAGTGGTGTCTTTTTATGGCAACCACTATATAGGATTTCTCTGTACTAAAAAGAAAAAGTAGCAAGGGCTGTACTAGGTCAAATCAAGCCCAATATCCTGTCTCAAACAGTAACCATATGTCTAAGCCACTTAATATCAAATCAGACATGGCAGTTTTAAATTCAGTATGAGCTTTCAGAGGAAATGGCAGCTTCCTTCCTTTTTATGAAACCATTCCTCCATTTCCTTCTCTGTGTATTCTTTTAGCACCCTCAGAAGCTCTCTGATGTTCAAGACAAAATTAACAGGATTCCCCCTGCTGTTCCTACTGAATTCAGTTAATATAATGATTTTGTTGATAAATTAAACAAAAGGTAGCATGCCATGTCGCGGAAATACCACTGAGATCCCATAATTTCCACCTAATAGCCAGTGTCTGTACTACGGGGTTATAATTCAAATGGTGGAGAGTATGCGTCGGTCAGACAACGTTAGGTATTTTTCATAAGAGCTTTGGACACAACGATCAGTCAGAAAAACAACATCCCTGTGACATAAAAGTCAATAATTCTATCTCTAGTGCAGTAAATTAATTTCCGTGGGCCTTTCTTACTTTGCCTGTGTGTGCTTAAAAATTCTCAAGGTGTTTTCGTGACTCAGATAATGTGCAGTCTCTCTGTGTGCTGAACACAAATACTTTTGAAGAGCTGTGGCACAGATTTCTGGCTCAGTGGAACATTCCCTGTTGTGTTTATGGTAACACAAAAGGGTTCTGGTAGGGGTTGGGCCACACCTTCTGGCAGCACCAGCCACTGCCGTCCCTACGTGTTTGTCATATCTACTTTTGAATTCTTTTCTACACCTCTGCACTTCTATCCTATCATAAGGAAGTTTTGTCTTTTTTAAATGAGATTGTTTTGTTCTGCCATCTGTTACTTCTCTGCCCACAATATTCATTATCCCAAAGTTTTTATGGTTTTTATTTTGCATGTGCACATCTCCTTTGGTGGCCAAATGCAAAAGCCAGCTATAAACAAAATGTTTTTGTGTTCTCATGTTGATTCAAGTATCCAGAGCTTTGAGGTCATAGGACACTGATATCCATCAGCAACTGCTGGATTTGTACCAAGAGACTGTCACTGCTCAACATTATAATTGGTTATTTCTTAATTTAATTTTACACACTTGTGTTCGGGTTTTTTTTCCTCCTCTGCTGTTTTCTGTGATATGCCTGCAAGAACTGCAAAAATTTTTGGCCTTGGGACTTGTTCAGACCTGGAAAAAATGCAAGACTTAGTTTTGCTGATTGTTGTACTTGGTTCTGATCTCAAAATGAGACAGGCCTAGTTGTGGGTTTGTAGGCTTGTTTACATTTTGAGAGGATTGTAAGGCTTGGATTTTGGTCCATCACTAATTGAAATCCCATTAAATGTAATGCCTGCTTTTGATGAATTTAAACTGTTGTTTGGTTGGTAACTTAACTCTGAGACATGGGGCTTTGGCACCAGAACCTGAGGTGATTGCATAAGCCCCTCTGAAATGAAACTGCTGAGTTACTGCTCATGCTTGCTCTTAAATGGTAGTTTATTTAATGTTTGGAGACTAATGTGTAGCTAATGTCATTACCTTCTTTCAGGCTTTATTTTTATAAAATACTAAAAAACCACCCTACTCAAGCACTACTTATGGAAACTTATTTTTCTTTCCTATGAAAGACCTCTGCAGGTTTCATATATTTTACAATTTTCCACCCCTGGAGTGGCACAAACATACTAGCTCTTAACATTAGAGGGTTGCTATTCCAGCTGAAAAATGGTTTGAAACATTAACTGTGGTACAGGAAGTTGCTTTTCTAGTCTCTTAAGTGTTTCTAAATCTTTGACAGATTTTTGGTTTTTAAAAAATTCTTACCTCTCTTGCCCTCCCCAGAAATCCATCTGCAACTCAGCTGCTTGCAACGGTCTTTGCAATCAAGGCCTGTTTAGATTTTGCTCATGAAACCAAGTGTGAAATCTATGGCCACAAGCCAATCCTTGTCCCATAAGGCTGAGTCTGCTGAAGTCTTCACTGAAGCTCAGAGAAAATGGAAGAGGAGAACAAGCCTGTATATTCATAAAAGTAGATCTCTGAATGGATTACTTTCAACCCATGTTGAAGAATGGGTTATTTGCAGGATTTAAATCTTGCCTGTGAGGTTCTCTTTTCTCCCCTTGAGAGGTTCAGAGCTGCTGAGAGTAGAGTGTGCAGAGTTGGAAACCTGGGGCTTCTCTTGCTGTCTTGGCCACTTATCTGCTGGGTGGCCATGGGTGAAACATCTGACCTGGGTTTATCTCAGTCCCCACGTGTAGCTGGTGTGGTATTCTGTAATATGTGAAGATCATTTGTTGGGAGTAGAAGTTGGCTTGCACTGTGGTGGAGTGTGAGGTTAAAATCACAAGTGCATGACAAATTGCAGTAACTCATAGAAATTAACGTAGCATCCCCAAAGGAGCTTCAACGCCATTTGGAATACTAAAAGTCTTGTCTTAAAAGTAGCATTGTAAATTCTTTGAGGCAGACATTCACTTACACTGGTACAGTGATTAGCTCCAGTGCAGCCTTGGCATGTTTCCATTAGTAAATAAGTTGTTTAGGGGTAGATCTCCAAATAAGACGGTCCTGAGCATTCATGTCAACAGCAAAGGCAATATGGAGAATTTTACCATATCTTAATGGTGTGAGATTCAATTATGTCTTATTTTTGTCAAAAACTTTCTCACCAGACCAAGTCTATCAAACAGCCTTGCCAAATTCCTTGCTATTGCCATGGAAATCATGCTGGTTTATTCCTTGAAAATAGCATACTCCATTATGTGTGATGATGCGGGTGTTTACAAAGGAAACCACAGTGCAGTCTGAAAAGAGAAGGAGGTTTGGAGTAGGGAATGTTTTACAAGAAGCCTTGGAGCATGGATGCTGGCCCGCTGACCTACCTAGGCCTGTCTTTCTGTACATGCAGCTACTTTTCTCTTAGTGAAGTTTGGCCCTTGAAAGAAACTTCCTTGGCCCTGTGCAGTTTTTCAGAAGCAGACAGCAGGCCCCAGGTTCTGTTACTTCTTTGAACTGAAATGTCTGGTCCTTTCTCTCAGGATTTAAGGAGTTTTATGCTTTTTGCTTTTTTTTTTTTTTTTTTTTTTTTTGTATGTTGTCCTCCTCAATTCCTTCTATATTTTTTTTTTTTTCTTTCAAGCTTTCTTCCTCAGTACTTGACAAAGATTGTTCTGTGTGGCTCCTTTTACTGTGGAATTAGGAAATTAGCAAAAGATGATGTTCTTTTTGTAAGACTTTGTAGGGAAGGGTGGGTGAGCAGTCCTAATAATGTGGTGGTTGTTTACACCTTTAGGGGTGTCACTTGTTTCTCTTCCTTGGGGGATAAAAACTAGTAGGTGAAGCAAATATTTGGGGAACAAAACTGCCTCAGTGAATGTGCTGCCTGGAAAGGGAAGTAGGCACAGGGACAGGCATGGACTGTTCTCCACATGCTGTTCCCTCACAGGAGGCCCTCAGCTCAACTGAGGAGAGACAGACGAGAGCTCTGGAGCCAAACTGGGACTCCTGGCAAACATCAGAGCAGGCTGAAAATACCACTTTGAGTTAGACACAGTGATACAGTTGGAGGTGTGACAACCCACACAGATCAGTTTGAGCAACTGTGCTGGGGAAAAGCGTTGGGTTTATCTACTGTTAAATAAGACAACATGTCTAGCTCTGAGACAGGAGGAAGGATGGAATTGGCGTGGGGAGCAGAGAGCATGAAGAAGAAGAAAATCTTCAAGGTCACCTTTTACCACAGACATGGGAAATCGAAGAGGACTTTCTTGCTGCTTTTGATGGCTAAAAGCAGCTTCAGTCCTGGCAAATCTCTCAGGAATGGTTCAGGAAGTTCTACTGCCATACCTGGGGTAGACAGTCATTTATCTGAGATGCAGTGCTCTGACTGCTAACAACCAGCTCGAATTGGCTTATTTTTTTACAGTTGTCACAGAGCCAGCCACATTGTCTCAGCTGTGTGCCTCTGAACAGGGAAGTACGAACCCAGAAAAAGTTTTGGAGTCATTATTCTTACGTGTTTCTTCTGTCATCTTGTCCTTTTTCCTTTTTTTCTCTTCTTTCCTTCAACTACACTTATAACACTCTTTTCCTTTGTTACTTTGAAAACTTGGACTTTTTCCAGTCTCTTCTCCTACAGGGAGATGCTCTGTCCTGACAGTATCATGTTATGATATCCACTGATAAAGACCTGAAATTACCTAACTCTTACATACTCTAAATCTCACTGGAGCCCTTACTTAAGTCTAATATCTTTAAGGCACCAAAGAGGATTTTCTGCTGGAGTTGGAGGGGAGGATGAGTTAAAGTGACTGTTGAAGCTCAACTCCATGTTGGGGTGGTGATGATTGAGTTTTAAGTCTCACAAGCTGCTTCGTCTCCTTCTTCCCACGAAGGCGTTTCTGTCAGGGTCTGCACAGGAAAAAAATCTACCAAGAATGTCAGCTGACTTCTGCTTTAGCTGTGTGGGGTGCTATAAATAAGGACCAACACTGCAGCTGTGCTTTGACACCTTCACCTGCCAAGCACCCTGTTGTCTCCTAGGTCTGGTATTGCTAACAACTGCCTTCTAGCTTGTACCCAAAGAGTAAGTCTGTCACTGAAAGGCCATGTATCACATATCCACCACATGGTACTTACCAGGGGGGCAGTTACAGGTGTTTGCACATCACTTTGTGACAGGTACAGGTGCTTTCAAAAATCTTATCACGTAGGTGACTTGTCCCAGGTTAGCCAACAGATTAGAGACAAAGCCAGGAACTCTATAGAAACCTTCTTGGGCCCCAGACCAAATGCTTCTGGGCATGAGCTAAAGATCAGAATATGCCAAGTCTCCTTTACAGCTCATTTTCCAGGCATCAGCAGGGATGCCCCTTCCCTCCCCTCTCCCTAAGTTGGCATCAATTGCTCAGAAATGGGAAACTAACTGTTTGGAGTTGATGGTAAAGGGGAAAGTTCCTACTTCCCTTTGTGACTGCAGTCAGAGATTTCTGACAGAGCTCTTGGAAAGTAATGTTATCCTGTGTTAAGGCAGTAACATTTTCTATGCTATAATAGGTGGTGAGTGAGGTAGTGGTAGAACTGACAGGGTGATGATGCTGGTGGTGCCTGGAGACAGCAGCTGTACAGCTGGCACAGTCTCTAAAACAACAACTGAACGAAATCATTGGGAGAAGCAGATCCAGTTGCATGCTTGGGAAGATTTCCTGTGGAAGATCTGTGCTGTAGGACATGGTCACAGGTGCTGTGACTCAGGTGTCACACAGTCATGCGTCAAGCCCCAGTTTTGACATCACATTGAATGGTCTTGAGGAAGCTGTGTTATAATGGCAGTGAGAACAGAAGTTCCTCCATGTGGAAAACATTGTAAATGTAGGTACATGAAGCTGGAGATTTATTGATGAAGTGAGTCTTAACTATAGAGGAACTGTAATAAGAGATGGTATTGTGTTTCTTCTCAAATTATTTCCACTGCAGTTGTCCCTCACCAGCGCTGATGTGCCATTCTGCTGTCCTTGAAAGCACCTACCACTTTTTCTTTACGTTTCCTAGTGGCTATTTTTGTTTCTTGCGCTCACACTCCTGTAAGTAAGCCTTTTATAATTTGAACAGATAAACTTACACCAAGCACAAAGGTTGTTGTTGTTAAAAATAAAAAAATACCAATTAGGTAACTTTTGGACATACATTCACATACTGTGTCTGTTAGGCAAAAAGCATTTATTACCACATTTTATTTTAATTCAGTAGATAGGTAAAGGGATGGATCTCAGATAATGTTTCTAGTGACAAAAGTCCTGCAAGCTTAATATTTCAATCCAAATGACTTGAGTTGTGAAATCCAGCTCAGTATTGTTGGATACACTCAATAGCCAACAGTTTTGTAAAGATCTTTGCTAAGTAGCAGGATTTTTTATGATTTTGATTTTGTGTGGGAAGGAGTTAATGAGATGATCCTTCTAGGACTTTTCATATTTACAACTAAAAATGAACTATTCTACTCAAAGTCAGTAATGAATGCTTACATTTAAAGAGAAAAAACCATTTTGATTTCCTCAGTAAGGTGAAATTCTTATTTGAGAGATTGTATTTTAATCCATCTTCCCTTCTAATTAAGGTGATTCTGAAAGCTGTTCAATTTCTGAATGGGCATGTATTAGTCAGTAAGGATCTCATTATAGAGTACTCCCACTCCTAACTATATGCTTGGCAGTCTGCTTTGCATTTCAGCTTCTTAGGTATTTTTATAGCTTATTGCTGGAGTGTTGCAGTGATGGAAAATTACTCATTTATTGGCTACTACTGATTAAATTATTAGCCAGCCAGAGCAAAAAATGAATATAATATGGCTGTAGAGCAGTTGTTAACAGAAATGTTGAAACATGGGCTGGTAACTGAAAGACTGGTGCTTCAGGCACACACAGGGACAGGTTTCCATTTCCCTGTTCATGGCAGGGGGTTTGAAACTAGATGTTCTTTAAGGTCCCTTTCAGCTCAAACCTTTTGATAATTCTATAACACCAAGGTCATAAAGGAACCTGTTGTCTCACAGAAGTAAATGGAAGTTGCCTTGAAGTGTACCTGAACAGTGGTTTGGGATGTGTGTGGGATGTGCTTCTGAAATGTTTATGTCCAAGGCAAGATCTTGATATTGGAGTTGCAGTGATCTGTGGTGGTATCTGGTGGGCATCCTTTAGTTCTTTGTGGGATCCTGCTGGGCAGGGAGGGTACAGGCAAAAAATACTTTTGTCAGGTCCTGGGACAGAGAGAAGGGATGTGCACAACCAGATTTGGCTCAGGCCTCCTCAAGACAAGTGTTTTCCTCTTTTTGATAGCCCCTTGAAGAGAATAGGTTGCTCTTATTTAACAGCTCTATTTATTGGTAAGGATTTGTAGTAGGTGCTACCAGAATTGTTTGTCTTAAAACCTTGAAAAATGAATTTAAATCTGTTCACAGTGAAATCAGATTTTGTTGTTGTCCTTGTTATGATTTGTGGCGGAGGAAATCAGTGTGATTTAAGATTCAGCGCAAAGGAAGACAGAGATGAAAAAGATGTAAAACAGTGATGTGGAAGTGTGGAATAAGTCTGTGCAGTGAAGAGTGCAGTCAAAGCCTGCATATGAGGAATACATACAGGGAAAGGGAATTTTGGAACTCCTTACCCATTAACTCATTTCCAGACTCTTAAAAAGGTCTTAATAGGTTTTGCTCAAGCTGACTTCTTGAGGGATTGATAGAGAAAAAACATAATTACCACAAATCCAGAATGGTTCTGCATGTTGTAGGCTGAGTACAGGTGACAGAAGGGTGACCCTTGTCGTAACTGCTGTTCAGCAGGATATGGCACCTTTCTCATTTCTGGTCATTTTTGGCTGTGCACATACCCCTGGGAACAGACAGAGCCAGGTCAGTGTTGCAGGACACAACCAAAACACACGGGTGCACACTGGGGTGGAGAGCTTCCTGCTCACATCAGAACTCTGACTCTAATATGACTCTTTTCACATTATTTTGTTCACTTCAGGTGTGGTGACATCCAGTAGCATCTTAGGATGCTAATGATGGAATTCACTTTCTTTTTCCACTTACTTCTTCTGTGTCCTGATGCACTGGGTTCCCATCACCGAGAAGTTACTTTTTTTTTGTAGGGTATGGATGTAGGGCAAGCTACAATAGAGTAACACTTATTATGCTACACAGACCTTTAAAAATAACTCCTGTGCAGACTCAGACCAAACAAATAAAAATGATATGCTTTAAGCGGCAGCTAAGGTTTTAGGTATTGAGAAAGCATAAAGCTTGTTTCTATTTTTAGTGTCATTTAAAATTGCCTGGATATAATGAGGGTGTTTGATCACAGGCTAGAAGAGTTTGCTAGGTGAAACAGTCTTTCCTATTTTCTTAAACATGTAAAATCTGGAGGAAAAGTGAAGCACTTTAGTGGAGTCATCTGACACAGAAACAGGGTAAAGACTTTTGAAAGTCTGGTTGTAAATAGGATTATTTACCCTTTCCTACCTCAGAGGATACAGTTCATTTCATAGCCTTTGAGCATGTCATATCTTAAATAGATACTGAATTGTTATATTAAATAGTAGGATACTATGTGGCAGTAAATGCAATATAATGAATGTGACCTTGAACTACCTTTGAGGATGCAGTGTTCTCTGAGAAAAGCTTTTTCTTTCTCTTGTGATATTAAAAATGATTTGTGTAGTGGAGCTATGCTGTAGAATTATTTGTATTGATATTCCATGTGTTGATTCTTTAAGCACATGCTTACACCAAACTCATGGGAAATGAGCATTTACAGAAGAGAGTGAGTGTAGTGAATATTTTTTCCTCCCCCTTCTCTTCCAGTAAGTAGATTC
The DNA here is from genome assembly GCA_018697195.1 of Certhia americana. Taxonomy (NCBI): domain Eukaryota; kingdom Metazoa; phylum Chordata; class Aves; order Passeriformes; family Certhiidae; genus Certhia; species Certhia americana. The sequence goes on along the minus strand of CM031866.1, from coordinate 15,191,947 downwards.
TGCCAAAGAGCATACATGTACTTCTCTATAATCCTGCTCTTCTGGGGTCACCTGGAACCAGTGGCAGAAGGGGAACTTTGCATATTCTTTACTGTATTTGCTGGAAAGTCTTTTTTGAAGATTATTTTGATGTTATTTTGCTCATACTTTGGGTTTGAGTGGCAAGGTTTTGGCAGTGGGAGAAGGTGCCAGGATCTTCCCCTGTGTGACAGAGCCAATGCCAGCTGGCTCCAGGATGGAGCCAATGCTGGCCAGGCCTGAGCCCATCAGCCACAATAGTTGTGCCTTTGGGACAGCAGATCCACCAAGAGCAAAAGCCCTGCACAACAGCAACTGCAAACAGTGAGAATATCTGAGAAGAACAGCTCTGCAGACACAGAGATCTGAGGGTGAGTCTCTCTGGCCCGTGTGGTAAATGAGGAGTGATTTCTCCCTGCCCTTGTCTCAGCCCTAGGGGTTTCCACTCTGGCACATTGGGACCAGTGTGATACGTACTATCCACTGAAATCTGGATGTTTTTCTTTGCACATTGTGAATTTTCATTTCTTAACTATACAGAGGCTAACCCAATTCTTTTACTTTTAAGAACACTAGAGAAATAATCATTTAAATACACAAAATCTTTAGTTTTGTACCTTGACATGCAGATAAAGATGGTAACTGAGCTTCCAGAAACCTTTCCAGTATCTTTTCCGTTCTTGGAAAGCAGTGATACTTTACAGTCCAGTAAATTCAAATTAGATGTTTCCAAATGATCAGTGTTAGCAGAAAGAAGAGAATTCTGTGTGGCTTTTCTTAAAACTACTTGGTGTTTCATAATTCAATAAACTTAATATAGCAGGGATGCAAAGTAATTACTAAATTCCAGATGCAAAAGTATGTGATTTCCTGAATCTCTCATAATTTAGAAGATTTGTCTATAGTCTGTGATCTATAAATATGTGAAAGATACTTTGAGAGGAACATATAATATCTAGCAAAATACTTGCAAAATTTGCTTCAGATACTTCTTACCTAATGGGTTTCATCTCTGATTATCTTGGTGTATTTAAGTTATGGAGGAGCTAGTTTACCAGAGTTGAATTCTGATTGCCAGGATTGGGGAATTCTTCCGTGTGAAAAACAATGACTTTCAGTCAATCCCAAAATATTTGGCCATTTGGAATCAGCTGGGCAGCTGAAAGACCTTTAGCTTGTTCAGATCCACAACCCAGTGCTGTGTAAATACACAGCTCTTCCTAAGCTGGCATCACAATATTTTAAGAACAATTTGTATTAGCTGTGCACTTCAACCCTGATCTGCCATTGCAGATGATACTGTGGGGAGAGCAGGCAAACTCTTGGCCCTCTCTGCAGTTCAAGATGGGTTTTTTTGATGTACCTGCTTCAAAATATGTTTTAATTGAGCCTTGATTTAGATGATTGCCCAGGACACCTTTAAAAATCAGCTTTGGCCTTGGTAAGGAAGGGTGAAGGAAATGGGAAAAATCTTTTATTCTCTTTCTAAAAGTCAGAATGTTTTAGCAAATCCAAGCCTGATTTGTGTAGGTGGTGGACACTGGGGAGATCCCCATAAAGTTTCTGTAATACAAAAAGAACTAATGTGGCATAGATTTTATACAGAGTGAAAAAAGCTGCATATAACCCCTGCCTTGATGATAATCTACATCCATTAAAAATAAGTTCCATGATTCGCATTGTATGTAAAATCAGAGTGGGCTAAAGGGACTTCATAGCTAGAAGAGAAGGGCTGTAGTGAATCAGGGGGAATCAGGATTACAGCAGGAGGAGCAGGAAGAGGGAAGATACAGAATATCACAGTGTCCATGGGTGCTGATGGATCGTAGAGCTCCTGAATATCATGGGCTTCTTTTGTTTTGTTTGTTCAGGTAATCCACGGGCTTCAGAACTGAAGATACTCTCATTGTGAATGACAAAGCTAGTTTAGATCAAATGTAGAGATTTCTGAAGTGGATTTCTCTCTCATCATGCTGAACTGTTGGTAATTAAAATGTGTATTTTCCAGCTGAGAGGAAATGTGGTTGCTACTTAGGCTTAATTATTATACCATATTTGTTAAGTAAAATATTTGCCTTATATTATTCACTACTTTATTTACTTAATGGTGTTAAATAACCTAAGTACAGCTTATCATTGTCTGTTTATGGTGATAGTAATTTATCCTTATATGACTGCCTAAGCAGCTCCTTGTATTTCCCCTGTTGGAGGTGAGGGTGGTTTGAAGGCGTTTAATGTTGCTACAGTGAACCTGTAGTGTAACCGTTTCTTTTATTTGTGAAAGCAGAGTGATCATCTGTGACTGAATTCAGTTGTAATCTGAGGGTTTATTAGGCATATGAAGTCATTAGCAAGTGATTCTTTTCTAATTACCAGTCAGGGATGAAAGACTGTTTACATCTTGGTCTACATTTATTTAATGTTGCAATATTTGGAGTGTGTAAAATTACCATGCTGATTTTATTTTCCCATTGTCCCCCTTTGGGTTCCTCATGGTAAAAGGCCGATTTCTCTCTGGGAAGGCAGCACTTGGATTCCTGTGGCTGTGTTGGCTCATGTGCACTTGTTAAGGAGGGTGTGAGTGAGTGTGCAGCTCTGAATGGCTGGGAGCTGATGGGGCCTGGCTCCCTCCCTCCTGCTGCCAGTGCAGTCCAGTGCTGTGCCTGTAGCCATCCCTCCCTCCCTCCATGTATCCATCCATCCATCCATCCATAGATCCATCCCTGCTGCAGCTGCAGCAGGAGGGGTGACTGTCAGCCCCCAGCCACCCCCCTGTGCTCTCCCCCCTCAGTTAATCCCACCATGTGCCTGCATGCTCAGCAAGGGGGATTACTTTAAGTCTGCATATTTTCATCTTTGCTGGGTCCAGGTCAATTTACTGGCTGGGCACAGTGAGCCAGGAACAGATTGGTGTGGTGCAGAAGCAGCCAGCTGAACTTTGATGAAAGGCAACGCATCAATTTGAGATGTTGTGGTGTTTACAGGTTCTGCTGGATAAATCACACAGAATCCAGGCAAAATAAATAGCCAATTTTTCTTCTTTTCCTGCTTTGTGGCAAGGTGATTATATTTAAGAGAAGTGTAGGAATTTCCATCTTACCAGTGACACTATATGAGAACCCGCTTAGCTGAATAGTGACAGCAAATGCTGAAGTGGAAAAAATATTTTCATCCATCTGCGCTAATCTTCTTTTTCTCCAAGATTTAATGGGGCAGGGGGTGGGGGCGAATGAGAGAGAGAGGAATCAGAAAAATCTTAAAAGCTTGGCTTAAGCTTTTAGCTTTGCCAGCTCATTCTGTAGTCAATGAAGGAAGTGCCAGACTTCTGCATTTGTGGTGGGGATATTGAGATTTTATTTGAACAGTGATGCCTGCAGACTTTATTACCAAAAATAAATAACTAAATAATGGTCTCTTAATGTGAAGGGAGTAAGAGAAGAAGTCCCAGCTGAGCAGAACAGATTGTTCTTTTTAAAAAACAGACCAGAATTATTGAAAAACTGTAGAAGTCTCTTGGTTATTTCTGTAGCTACATAATTTAGGTCCTCCTATGTCATCAAATCTGTGATCACCCGTGTTATTATGAACTGCACAAGTCTGTGCCCTGATGATCAGATTACAAAGACAGAAGAATTTAAATCATGCAGCTTGTGCTGTCTTTGCTTTTACCTTGTTAGATATCACATTATCAAGTTTTTCAGCTAGGAACATCTAGAATATTTTACTTTTTTAGGCATTGGATTAGCTCTGAGTCTCATCTTGCTTACTCAGTAAGAGTCTTTCCTACCCAATGGCAAGGCTGTCTTTGCAGCCATAGGGTAGTGTTACATTTTATAGTGGCATGGGCAAATCTTGCAGAATTCTTGGAAAACCAGCTGCTGGCTAAGAAAGGTTTTGTGGCTGTGTTATACAGTGAATTAATAACAAAATTTCTGGGAAAGAAAAAAAAATTGAGAATAGCCAACTTTTCAGAAGTCAGTCTCTCTTCTCCCTCAGAGTGGGTCAGCTAAAAATATTTCCATGTTTTTCTCCTTAAAGGCCCAGGCAAAGAACCAGAGGTAGGAGAACAGGAACAGAAACATCCATTTGAATTGATCTTTGGCAAAATAAATCACCACTCCATATAATATATTTTAAATGTTGTTTTCGTTTGGATCTTTTCATCTTTCCACATCTCTGCTCTTTTCCTAATGTTAGCTGGGGGGGATTTTTCTTCATTCTGTTTGGCTGTGTGTATTTCACTGGATATTTCTGCTTCCTCTTTCCTTCTGGCAAGGAACACAAGAAGACTTACCTTGAAATTCAGCTTTAAGGCCCCCAGGCAGTTCTGTTGCAGTTCTGTTGTTTCTTTGAGGGTTGTTTCGGCTTTTTGGTTTTTTCTTGCTTTTATTAAGTAGATTTTTTTCATCCCTACTAATGAAGAAGTCAAATATGGCTCAGATTTAATAAAAAAGAAATAGCATAATAGATACATAAGTGTTACACGTTTAGACAGAAGTAATAAAGCAGCAAGGCAATGTAATAGCTGTGTTTCAATAGGCTTGAAACCTGAAATCATGCATGTGCAATTAGTCCTGATGAGTTTTGTGATGGTTTGTTTTTTGAAGTGATTGTCAAGTAGTTGTGAAACAAGACTTCTGGATTTTCCCATGTGCAGCAAATATTTGAGCTTGAGGATTTCAGCATCTTAAGCTATGACAGATTGTACATGTAGACTGGGAGGTTATTTTTGGAGAAATCTCTTATTTCATGTTACTAGTTAAGTTGCAATTTTCGTCATCATTAATATATGTTCTTACTTGGCTGGATTTGGTACAACCAAAATAATTTCAAATCGGTTATGCACTAACAAAGTGGGCTGATCTTAACTCAGTCTGAACCAGGTGTGTGAGACTTTGCTGTGTGATTACAACCCCCTTAAAAGAGGGGTACTTCTCTGCTGCAGTGCCTGTTAGCAAAATGCAGTCCTGAGACCTGCTTGATTTTATACATTGACTACTGGTTTGAGAATTTACATTGCACCACTACTAAGATGTACAGTTTGAGGGCACAAAGGGGAGTCCTTCGGTTCTTTCTGTGCACTTTGAGACACAGAGAAGCATTTCTCATTTTCATGCAATAATAGTTGCTGTTTAATTCATCTTGGCTTTAGAAGTGTCAATATTTAAAGTGCTGTTACTGTTGTGACCCACAATTGGTGGGCCACACTTTCTGCTGTGTATTTTCATTGTACTTGTTGCAGTAAAGATCATAGCTAACACAGGATGTAGAATTACCAGTGCTGTCCTTCAATTCACTGCATAGCTGGTCCCACCTGACTGTTGTTTTCTGAGAAAGTTAGAAATAAAATGTTTTCCTGTGAATGTTTGAGGGTGTAGTTTTGTATTTATTGCTATTCCTCTCTGAAGAGGAAAGAAAATTGTCTTGAAATCAAGTTGTGAGGCTCCTGTAGCTCACTACTAAAAGTAGGACCACTCACATCACTTAAGTGCAGGAAGAGAGTCTGACTGTGCACCAGAAGGTAGACTTCTGCTTTTTTGTGTTCTTCTTCCCTTGCCCTGGGAGCCTTTTGTCTCCTTGGGACTGAGTGTTGATTGTTTGCTGCTCGTTTTTGTTGCCCAGAGAACTGAGGTTGCCATCCTGACAAGACTAAGACAGCCCAGCAGTGCAAATACCTACGGGACAATTTCACTTGATCATTTAGAGGCATCTTACTGTCACTTCAGCTGTTACTTCAGAAATCATTTGTGCCATCTCCCAGCCTACCATCACTTCCTTCCCTTCCTTTGGATCATACTCAGAAGAAAAATATTGTCATATGTTCAGGACTTCAAGGTCCAACTTGGCAGTAAAAAATGTAATTGCATTTGAAAGAATTTGTATTCAGGACATAAACAGAGGGACAAGGTGTGTGTGGGTTTAGCTTTTATTCCAAACCTACAGCAGGTGTGAAGGATTTGTTTGTTCAATTGATTGGGGGGAGGTATATTTGTTTCTCAGTGGGGGAGTTTTTTGCTGGTGTTTTGTTTTGGTGGGTTGGGATTTTTTTGTTGTTGTTGGGTTTTTTGGTCGGGTTTTTTTGGGGGGTTGGGTTTTTTTGTTTGCTTGTTTTGTGGGGTGTGATATCAGCCCTGGAAAACAATCTTAGTAGTAATTGCCATGTTGTCTTTGATAAAACCACTGTTTGCAATATTTGTTTTCTTTTGCTGAGAGCTTTGTGAACCTCTATTCTCATTCTTTGAGTTCTAATCTGAGTCTTTGTGCTTTTGGGACAAATAGTCTGAAGGTTGATGTTTTGCCAAAATGAACACTAGAGCACTTGTAAAACGAATTAAAATGAGAACTAATGAAAGCCACTTTGCTTCTGAATGAGGAGTCTTTCAAAGAATTCAATGATCTTTAATACATAGTAATTTTCACTTTAGTTAATTTGATTTAACTTGAATTGAATGAGGCTATGCAAACAAGCACCAAGTCCCATTGATTTTCTGTGGGACTCAAGCTCTTAAAAGTACTTGCAAAAATGGTAAGGGTGAATTTGAAAATGTTGACTGCTCTTGTCCTTGGCTTAAGAAGCACTTCAAAAATATCGTGTTTAGCTTTCATAGTACCTTCAACAGTTATCCACTTCTATTTTATGATTTTCCTTCTCGTCATTATGGGATCCATCACGGTCACTCAGAAGCTGCTGATGCCACCGGCTTGGAGTTCAGCTCCAAAAGTGGCAGCCCCCACATATCAAAGGAAGTTAGCCTCATGTGCATAACATAATTAAGCTGCTGGAAGAAAGTGTAGGAGAGCCTTGGTACATTTCCATCCCTCATTCTTGTAAAATTAGCTGGGTTCTGATTTATGTACACCACTGATAGAGATACTTTTCAGCTGAAAAAAGGAATTGCACATCATCTAGATAATGTCTGTGTCCTGTCTGCTTTCTAGTTACCTGTAGGTATATGGAAACTTTATTCATTGCCCTGTTACAATTAACAATGATTTTAGTGTTTGTAATAGCTTTTGTGATGGATTGCACTGGAGTAGAGTTGTAGAGAGCTACAACTGCACAATGACAAGAGGAGGAATGAAGGCAGGGGTGTTAGAGCAAATGGAGTTTGTGGTACTGTGTGTAATAAGGCAGGAAATCCATATACTGTTAGTTAGCTCACAGTTGGCCATGGGTAATTGAATAATTGGTCCAGCACATGGCTGGAAGGCCATGCTGTTAATTACTAATTTCTTTGCAAGATTTAGAGCATCTGCTTGCTTTGTTTAGTTTTAATAGTCAGTGGTTGACAAGAACACCTTCTGGGTTGTTTGTTTAGCTCCCTGAGATACTTATCAAAGCCATTTCTGTTCTAATAAGCTATGTATCTAGATGTAGTGATTTCAAGATCATTTGTAGGTTGTTGCTCTCTCCAGTGTTGTTTTCCATGGCAAACACAAAAGATAATAGTGAGTACACTCAGGAGATACCTTTGAGAGGTCCTGGTAGCCATTCCTGGGCCTGAACATAGAAACTTCAACTGGAAATTATTCCAGATCTGACTAGCACATGTGTGCCCACCTGAACTCCAGAGATGGACAGTCTGTAGTGTTCAGGTAATCCACGCCAGGTACTTCTGACATCTGATCAAAATTTACTCTGTTGAAGTTCAAGCTCAGTACTTGCAGTGCTGTCTTCAGGTATCAGGGAGGAAAAGGTGATGACCCTTTGGCAAGCTCTCAGTTATTCAGAGGCTCATGTAATATTTATCTAGTCTTGTGGTATCTAGACCATGAATCAAAGAGTTTTTTTGATGCTTCCTTATGTCCATATTTCCCTACTCCTCTGAGATCTTTCCAGCCAAACAGCACCTTTCTTTCAGACGCTTTTAGAAGCAGGAGATCTTACCCAAAGGGTCCCTCTGCAGCTGCTTACACCACCTAAGCTGAGCTTTTTACCTTCATCCTTGCTGAAATACCATTCATTTCATATTGTTCTCCAGTTTGTGATAATTTGAATTCTCCTCTTTATTCACGTTGCTTGTGACCCATCCCACCTTCAGACTGTTGACACAGTAAAATTATTGTGAAATACTGCTGCTGACAGTCTCCTAAACAATACCAACAGAAGACTTAGTCCAGCTGGTAAAAACACATCTTCCTAGCAGGCCAGCATTTCTTTTTCCCAGACGGTTGTTATCCTCCTAAAAAGTTCATGCTTTAAATAGTTTCAATCTGACCCTTCCCAACCTTTCCATAGTTTCAGTTGTCTAATTGGAACCAGTGTAGGACTGGTACATAATTCATATGCAAGGGACTGTCTCTGGATTTGGTGTATATCTACTGTTTCCTCCTGATAATGTTAGGATTGATCAGTTGAATGGATCTGTCCAGTGCTAAACCAGGAGGCCCTAGGATAACATACCTGTGTGTTGCTTCTCAAGACTTCTCTTTTAGAGATGTTTCTCTCCTCCCTTTTTTTTGCTCCTGCTTTGTACCTTAGGTGTCATTTAGCAAAATTACTTTTTTTTTCCCCTGCATTGACACTGTAGGGAAAAAATATCCTTAGGAAATCACTTTGAATACATTGTTTGAGCAGAGAAACCTTTCACAGATGATTACTTGTTAAAGGAACTTAGCATTCAGTCTTAATATTGACATCAATATTCATAACTCAGAAAACCTGAAAAATACATGATGTATGTTAGCTTGAAGCATCTTGACCTCAATGAGAATTGAGTTGGGCTTTGTAACTGAAACACAGAGGAGAGATCATAAGAGCTTTAATACCACACTTTTACATGTGCTTATGTATCACTTGTAAGCTTTTACAGTGTAATATTTGTAAATGCCACATTACTAAAGGAATATGAGTCTCCATAGTTTCAATTTCTAAGTAATTGTCTTTTCTAGATAATGACAGGGAAATAAACGTAGAGAGCGCTCCTCTGTGGCCATAAGCATTGCTCCCTGCCAGCAGAGCTCTCCCTGCATCAGATTCCAATGAGCTCAGACAGGCAAATAGTGCCAGGGACCAGGTACTCCCCCAGCTCTTGGCAAGGCACCACTGGGGGTGGGAAAAGAGAAGGCTTGGGTGGCTCCAATTAACAGTGGACTGATGAGGTAGCTGGAAGAAAGCAAGAGACCATGACCTGATTCTGTGCTTCATGAAGGAAGTGGATCTGTAAATAAAATACCCGAGGTTGGTCTGTGATTGTTATCAGTGAAGAGAGAGAAAGGAAGAAAATCCCCCAAACCCAAAAACCAACTTGAGCTGAAGCATTCATTTAAACACTCTTAAAAACAAAACAAAATTAAAATCACTCCTTGCCATGATTGTGAGATAAGACTAAGTTGGTATTTGGGAAAAGCACGTTTAGTAGATGTTCTATGAGAAAATAAAATAATTGAAACTACTACTCATAAACTGAATTCTCGATTTATAATTAAATAAATTTAAAATTTAAAATTAAAATAAATTGTTTATATTAAAAGTATAAGAAAATCTATTGAAATCTTAGTCATTAAAAATGTAAATGCAGTCAAGAAAGTAAAAATGCCAAGGCTTTTTCTGAGGCTTCAGATGAATTAGTTTTGCAATATTTAGTGTTTTTAGGGCCTCTAGAGCAATATTCATGTGCATGAGCACTTTAGTCATAGCAAAAGTCTGTAGATTGCAGACCTTCTTGTGTTGGATTTTTTTCAAGTTATAGTAAATGAGGACTTATGATTAGCAAGTGGCTTGTTGGAATTACTGCATGGCTTTCTAGAGAAGCTGTGATTTGTAAATGAGGCAGGTGAATATGGGAATGGACCCAGTCTGAACTGTACTGCTGTAATTAGTCTGCAGAAATGCACGCTGTGATGCAGCATAGCCCAAATCAGTGTGTTTTGCCTGTCTTGCTTTTTTTTTGTCTTGCTGGTGATTGGAAGAGGCCCAAGTAAAACCTACATTGATGGTATGGCATAGAGTATTTTACTTGATTACAGCTTATAATTGTGCAGAGGCATACTTTTTTTTTTTACCCCCTGAAGGTGGGTGATGTATTTGGGAAAAAAGTGCTGCATTAGAAACTCAGAGCTGACAGCGCCTACATTTAAGAAGTAATTAGTGCAGCAGCTGATAGGCCTTGCCTCAGCTTGTGTGTAGGTTACTGACCACAGATGTTTGGCTCTTGATGGCATGATTGATAGGTCCTGTCTGTCAGCAAACCTTGGATGGGGTTAATAGTAGAAAAAAAAGAAAAAAAAATTACATGTTCTAATATAGTAGTTCTGTTAGTAATTAGATAGGAATTAAGTTGTTAAACAGTTATTAAAGATTTGTAGGAATATCTGCCAGGTCTGCTGGTATCATGGATGGGGGAATCAGGCCTTCAGTACTGTAAGGAAAAATTTGTGATCTCCTGCATATATATCATCTCAGTCTCAATTTAGTAACTTCCTTTACTCAATTTAGTAAGCTCCCTTACAGCACTCCAAACCAATTTAGTGTTCTCTGGAGCCCTTTCTGGATATGACAGCCATACAAAATGCGGGCCCTGACAGCAGAGAGGGTTTTTCTTCCTGCTCAGAGGAAGGGCTGCCTTCTTCATACTGCACAAAGCTGAACAAGGAGTGGAAATGCAAGAGAGGAAGTCTATAGGGAAGTTTAATGGTAAATGCTGACTCGAAGCAGAATCAAAATTATCACTTAGAACTGAAGGAGATGGTCTCCAGAAAATGTTCCATCCTGCTGTTATAAAGTCACCTTAATGAGCAGCAAACAAAAGGTTGCCAGGGATGGTTGTGACTGATTGCTGACAGAGTTGTGGTTGCTGCAGCTGGCCAGGCTCCTGCTGGCAAAAGACATAATATGTATTGCTACAGGTCATATAATGGTAAATGAACACTTACTGCCTCTGTGGCAAGTGGATTGATTGTTGTGTCCACCTCCAAACAGGTCTGCCTTTGTTTTACAAGTAAATGTATTTGCTCCTGCTGTGCTGAAGTCAGAAGATGAGTTCAGGTACACAGAGCTCAAAGTAATTGTGATATGTACAGGAGCTTGTTTCAGTTTTTACAAAATAGCCTGTCATGTACAAACATAAACATGTACAAACATGTATATAAACAAATAACTGTGTGTAAATGTGTATTATTTTTTCTTGCAGATGTGATTTTATTTTTCATGGGTCAGTGTACATAGAACGTTGATATAAGTTAACAGACAATATTTGATTGCTAGGCGCTGGCTTCACATCATAACCTGTGGTCTGATAAAAAGGTTTCTATTGATAAATACTATTCTTAATACATTTTAGCATTCTTAGTATACTTGGAAAAAGAGAGAAGTGCAAGAAAGGCTACTTTAAAAAAATTTCAGTTTGGAACCCAAGGTCTGCAGATCTTGTTTTAACTGAAATGCAGCATCCATTGCCTAAAATGGGAATTTGACTATTTCCACAAAGACTAGTCAGTGCTGTGCAACAAGAAAGGAAGGAAGGATGCTGTCACCTGGGAGCATGGCAGTGAGATTTCTGGGGTGTGGGGGAACAGGTGTGCTTAAATTAGCACCAGCTTTGCTACCACTCAGTCTAATTTGGGGAATAAACCACTTGAAATCATGCTTAATCCTTCACTGGGTTTAATATAGGTGGTAATTGACTCTCTAGCTATAGCCAGTTTAGGAGGTGGGCTGGTGAAGGTCAAGGCCCAGCTGTGCTTCGTTTGGCACTTTTGTCTCAGGTATCTGCTTAGGCTACCAGACTGTCAAGTGTTCTACGAAAGCACCTCTGCAACATTTTCAAGTCTTTCATCTTTTTTCCAATACAGAATGGAAAGTATTTTCCAACTCTTAAATGAAATACAGTTCTTGTTTTTGTGCCAGCCACATCCGTAACTTCTGGCAAGAGTCAGTTTGGACTCCAGTCAGCACCAGGATCACGGAGGAGAGAGAAGTGGCCTAAAGCTTTATCTGCCACCCACCTTCGGAACTGTGTCAGGCATGCTGGGACCTAAGCCCTGCATGTGTTGTGCATGTGCTTTCCTTAATTAAATCTGACAGGGGGCTGAGAGTAACATGCTCTGATCAGAAGATTTTCTTAGAACATGGTGGGGCTTTTTTTTTTCCAGTTAAGGGCGTTAGTACATATCCTTCACGTGTTTATCCCTATGCATATTTACATAAACCTGATATGTATCCTGCAAATCCAAATATTTTTGCAGATTGTGTCTTCGAGCAGTTTGTAATGAAGCATTTGTGGAGGTTTTTTTTGGCTCTCTCTGGAAATCCTTGCACAGGATCTTGCATGTTCTCATATGCTAACACGGAGCATATTTGCCTTGTGTGAAATCAAACTGAGGTGCTTGTACCGTGGTGAAAATGGCCTAACACTGAATTATCAGAGGTGTACAAGGAGCTGATGCCCTTGCTGTGTCACTGGAAAGCAATTTTTCTCCAGAAATTGTCTGCCAAGTGATTTTTAAATTGTGTTAGGTAAGAAGCAGGAGCTATATCCAACTTCTTAGATTTAATTGCTTTTAAACGTATTTCTAATGTGGAACAACTCTGTCTTGTAGGAAACTGGTAGTAAATTATGTGAGGGAGTGGAGACTCAAATCAAGGAACCTTTAGAACAAAGCAAAATAAATGCTTGCCTGGATCTGTGTCAGTGAGAGGCCACTGTGACCCCACAGCAGTTAATTTGTTTAGCATGTTGCTGCTGTTATGCTAATTAGGTATTTCTTGAACCAAGAGACTGTCAGCTCCAAGTCTCAAAACTTCTTTCTTTCTCTTAAGAAAAAAAAAAAAAAGGAGCAGGCAGATGAAAGTTTCTTGCAAGTGTACAATTCTAGACTGCCTGTGCCTTTCTCTGTGCTTGGCTTTTGCAGCCACTACAAAGCTCATTTTCTTCTAATAAAAACACTCTGGTAGCGCTAGGTCAATCTCGAAAGCAGAAAATTAACAGAACTGTATTAAATTATAAGGATTTTAATGCTTAAAAGAAATGGACAGTTTTGCTGAGGAAGGGCCTCTGCTTTCAAGCTGCATGTTGTTCAGAGAGGTGAGGGAGCCCACTGACTTCAAACCTGTAGGAAAACAGGTTAGGGGTTTGGCATTTACAGAACATTATTTGGCCAGTCCAAAGATCAAGGAGTAAAATGCTTTGGTCTTGTTTTTGGGTTTTTTTTTTCCCAGCAAATATTTCTATCATATCCAGGTAGTTTTGAGGGATTTTTTTATGTTCTACTGTTGAGCTTTCTGCTTTTCCTTCTGTATTACACTGAAAAGACTGCTAGGAACATACCACTCCAGGATGACAGTTTGGAGGGGTTTTTGTATTAGCGCTCTAAAAAGGAATTACTTTCAAGTTACCTTTAGTCTCAGTGCTGCTAAAGTTGTGCTAGTTTGCATTCAGAATGTCAAACTCTAGTTGTTGGCAATGAGAAATCTTCATGCCTGGTGCAGACTGTTACAGGCAGCATGCCTTCTTGCAGACATCTGAATTCAGGTGCAGCTGAATTTGCCTTCATTCTTGCAGGCTGAAAATTCCAGTTGGGATCTATGAGTGTCTGTTTCAGGCCACATTCAGTAAGTGTTACACTTCATGTTTACAAGGAAGACACAAAACTGCAGTTGGGTTTTGAAGTAGTGTAAATCTGGAGCAGTGAGACTGGTTTAGCTTTTTACCCTTTCACAGGGGTAAAGCCAGCTCTCAATCTTGTTTGAGACTCTCCTCTGCCTCAGTCTACTGTCTTGAAGTGCTGCCTTGGGTGTCCAAAATGGCTTTAGTAGCTTCATATCCAGTTGGGCTTTGTAAGAACCGCCTTTAAGCTGATGAATTTTAATTTACCTAAAGGACTTGGCTGTAAGAAAAATTCCCCTCTATAAAATGCTCTGGCAGCCAACAATTGCCCTTGCTATTGGAGGCAAGTGTGAGGCAAAAGCAAAACTAAGCAAGACTGCAGAGGTAGTAATTGCCTAGGTGCTTGTTTAACCAGGCAGCAAGTAATGAAGTCAGGAACTGTAGTGTCACATCAACTACATTACCTTGTTTTCTTCTCTTGCAGACACAGGGAGGTTAAAAATAATGAGCCTGTCTGCCTCTTCCCATACCCCTGAGCACATTGAATCACAAGCACCTTCTTTCTAAAACAAATTTATTTCTTGCCGGCCTCCTTCCCAACAAAGACTTGCCTGTGATGAATACCAGACTTCACAGCATATTTGTCAAAGTGGTACACCTGTGAGGGTTCCAGCACAAGATAAATTTTGGCAGGCCAAGGGAGTAGAGGGAGGTACTAGGCAAGGAATAAATCTTCGTGTGTTACACCAGACTGTGAATGAGCGTTCTCCTCCTAAGAATCGCTCCTCTGACAAGTTATGATAAATTACGCTCTTTGTTGACACCTTCATCGTGTTATTTATGGCTCGTTAATTGAACTGAAAAGGAGACTTGTAGCACAGCAGGGGATCGTACAATACGTTTCCACTAGGCTGGAACCTGAACCAAAGAACAAAAAAGAGGAGGAAAAAGGTAAAGTAATATATGCATGTGTGTACTCTCCACTGAAAAGAGCTGGCTGCTATAAGAGACCAGTCCAGAACTGTAGCAACTGCTCTCAGTTCTCTCAGAAACATTCCCGTTCAGTCCTCCTGGATCTGCCAGTTAAAAGTCTGGATGTTTGTCTTGTTTCAGCTTTAATCCTTGCATCTGTGCATTGCTGAAGTGTGGGTTATCAATCCCATGTGAAGGCGAGCATTTCGCCTGTGTTTCTGAACTTACTTCCCTAACAGCAGTTTTCCCTGCTTTTTCCTAGTACTCTCTTTGCTGGAGTGACATTTTGATAGTGAGTGAAAAAGAAGGATGCTGGTGTGACACCACAAAAATATCACATTTGTACAGCAACACAAAATTCTGTTCTTTTGGGGCGATATATGCCCAGTTCAGAAACACACCACTCATTTGAGGAACCTTCCAGCTCACTGCCAGTGCTAAGGGCAAGGTCTTGTTACCAAACATCCTATTGTGGGCAGCATAGGCGGGCATTTTCTCTGAGAAGGAGTAGCGTAAACAGGAAAGGGAGAGGTACAGGATCTGAGCGGGTGGCTCTCTACACTTGTTGTGCAAGAGTTGTCTGCAGGAAATATAGCTGTAAGTCATTGTGGGGGATGATAAAAGAGAGAACAAAATCTTCAGCAGATAAATACTGAGGCAGACAGGCTTGTTTCTGTGAAGAATTATAGATCTGATGCTGAGTCTGAAATGGTTCTAACAAGCTCTGTCCTGAACGAAAATTAAGTAAACTGATGCCTGAGAGTATTTATCATGCATGAGTATTTTGAGAAAAAACAGAATGCTCCAAGAGAAGAGCATATTTTGCTATCAAAGGGTTCTGAGATAATCATTCAGCTCCTTGCTGGAGAACACCATCTGAAATTCTCACATTTCCAGAGCAGTATGAGCAGCATCCTTTATGGATTTGCTGTTCGGCCTCCTCTCAAGGGAGCCAAGTCCTCCTGTAGTGCCAAGGTTGAGAGTTAAAATAGTGAGTGACAGGTCCCTTGTTAGTAGGGTCTAGAAGAGGGAGTAGTTGGGCTGGGTGTCAAGAGATCTGAGATTCACTCTGGCAGAGTTCCTTAATCAGCTTTGTAGGTACAGTCAAACTTCTTGAACCTCCTGGTTTGGGTGTGTGCCTTTTTTTCAGGTGTGAAATAAAGCTTTACTTTTGCCTTAGCTAGAGATTGAGCAAGTGGTTTGGCAGGGATAGGATTTAACCAGATGATGAAAATTGATCCTCTTCTGATAGCTTTCCAGCCTCCCAAGTGGAAGATAGGTGCAGTCTTTATGTTCCCCTTTAAGGATTTCCTGATGCAGGGACAGCCTCTCCTGCATGCCATTCTGTCAGTGGGGACGACACTGTATTTTGCCAAGCTCTTGGTAAGTGACGCCCAGTTCCTATGTATTCAGCTCCCCACTGCTGCTCCTTTGAAGACTGGGCAAATCCCTGTTTGGAAAAGTGGCCTCTGTGGCTGGGCCTGAGATGTGCATTGTCCATAGTTTCCACGTGGGCCTCCATACTGTGTGTGCAGCCTGCGGGCACTGCTGTTTGCTGAGTGCTGGCTGTGCTGTTGGCTGCAAGGCTCTGCTGTGACAGGGACACTGCTGGAGCTGCACAGGAGCTGGGCTGTGGCTCACTGGAGGGTGCCAGAGCTCTGCAGTGAGTATGGAAACAGGATGGCAGCTTGTGGTGGTGAGGGCCTCACAGCCTGCTGGCCCTTCTGTTCCCGGCAGAGCCCACTCTTCTCTCCAGGGCTGTGGATGAGATCAGCATAAGCACTGCCCCTGTCGGGTTTGCTTCCTCTCTGCTGTTTGTGCACGGAGTTGATAAAGGAGTTAAAGCAGCGTAGTGGCACGGTGCGTGTGGAGGCACTGGGAATACTCTATTTATAGCGCTGCTCTCCCTTAGCTCCAGGGAATTGCTGCCTGCGTGCTGCAGAGGCGGCCTCAGAGCACACTCCAGGTGCGGGTGGGTACAGCAGCCAGGCTGTCACCCAGCCCGGGGTGTGGCCTGTGGGGCGTGGAGCCTCCTGGGCAGTGCCGTGGCCGGGGATGGCAGTGCCTGCTGGGCAGCTGCCGTGAGGGGCTCGCTCCTGTCTGCAGGTCTGCCCAGGAACAGATGCTGCTCTTTCATTTCCCTGGAGATCTTTAATGCCTTCTCTTCGAGGTATAGAAAAGCAGTACGATTTGGCTTGTAATCATAACAAAGATGGAATTGTAAGGGGTTTGTTGCAATTGTTTGGATTTAGAGAATGGGGTCTTTAAGAGCAAGGAAGCGTCGGACCCAAAATACAAGGTTGGTTGCTGGTTCAAATAGCAGCCCAGCCCCATGGCAAGTGGCAGCAGCCTTTGTTGGTTACTGGCCTGTGCCTAATTCCTCAGGAAAGTCACTGCTGCCAATCAGGATATCAGCATAGCTTCTGGTCTGAAAGGGTTTCAGTTTCTCACTTGATGTGCTACCAGGGTCCTTCCCCTGCCCTACTCCCCAAAGCACCCCCAGCAAGGGAAAACCCTGAGGTAAAACTTGCACACACCAGTTTGCTTGGGTTTGCTACCTTCTAGAGCAGGAGTTCCACATTGGATAGGTTGCATGTTTAAATATTTAAAAATGATTTTAGATTCTGTTCCGAGCAGAAATGTAGTCTGGAGGCCCGATGAACTGGTTTCTTAGGGATCTGTCCAGTGCTGGAAAGCATCGTGCTGCTTTCTCGCTCACCCTGCCTCTTCTGTTCCTTTGTGTAGTAACTTAAATGGGAGTGTTGCCTACAGGCCTTTTTATGTGCTTCACACCAGAGGCTGTATTGCCAAAATATTAGCAGCTACTTCTGGAGCCAGGAAATGGAACATTGCAGGTTGAGTGGGAGCAAGGAGAAGGAAACCACACAGATAGGAAAAGTCGGAGAGAAATAAAACAAGTAGGAAAAAAAGTTTGCTGCAGGCTAGTTTCAACCATCACTTCTGAAAACAGCTGTAACTAACATCCAATTCTACCAAAGTAGGACAGAACAACCTCCAGCACAGCATTCTTCTCTCTCTTCTCCATCTTTTGGTTGGGAGCTTGGTGCTTAGAAAGATCTTGTTTTGCATTTTGTAGTTGTGCCTTTCCTATAACATTTTCTCCCCAGCCAGCTGGCTTTTGTTTTCAGTTACAACAGTATGTGATTTTTTTTTTTCAGTATCAAACAAATTGAGCATTAACCTATTTCTTCAAAGTTTTCACTGACAGATCATCTTTCCCACTTCTTAACTTTTGATTAAAAACTACTTGTAATCATATAGACCACATTACTAGCACAATAAACAGGTTCATGAATGAGGGACTTTCACTTAGATAGCCTTGTGGGACTGCTGTTTCCTCACTGCTCCTTCAGTTTTCCCTGGCTGTCAGTGTTCCAGGATTTTTGAGTGAGTACACTCATTTTGGCTCACTACTCCAACCATTGGTATACATTTGCAGCATGTCATGGTGAATGTGGTAGAATATCTGTATGAGATGAGGAGCTGTAGTGAAATAATTCTAGTTTAATACTGCATTCAAGTTAATTTATGCCAGCTATTTTTCCGTCCTTGCTGATGGGACTCAAACTTCACACATGGTATCCTATTATGTCTTTGTCCATAATAGGCAGACTTTGAGAATACTTTTTTTTTGTTTGCTATGAATTTTCAACCCTGAGATGGTTGTGAATTTTCCAATTTTTAGCTTCCATTTTTATTGATTGCTTTTAGCTTTTATTTTTATTGGCTCACTTGAATTGATATGCTGCATATTTGCATGTGCCCAGTGCTTCATTTCCAGATGTTCATACAAAGGCTTAGCCATCTCAGCACACGAAGACAGCACCATCTCTTGGGCTTCAATACTCTAACCCTGAATTAACTCTCTCAAATGAGACCATGAACTGCAAACTGAAGATAACTGGGGAGAAACAGCTTACAGAATTCATGTAGCCTGATAGGCCCTTTAATTCCTGGACCACTTGTACAAAAATGAGGCAGATACAGCAGTGACATGTCCTTATCTCAGATACTGAAGCAGCTTTTTTCCACAGCTACCTCTGTGTTCTTGCCTCTATGACACACGTAGAAACCAAGCGCTATGTGGTAATGACTATAGCAGAAAGAAGGGTGTTAACACTTGTGTCTGTTTTCAGATTCAGCAATTAATATCTAAAATAAAAATGATTTTTCTTTTTAATCCATTAAAATTCTGCAGTGGAGGGGTAACATTTGGACAATTTTGTCATCCTTGATAACAAATGTGAGTAGAATCAGTAACTTTAATCAGCTCATGGGAGGTAAATGCCACCCACACCACAAAATATTGGCTTCGGTCTCTGAGTTTCTGCACTGTTGTTCCTTGTTGATTATAAGGCTAAAGGAGGAGGGAAAAACAACCTCCAAGTCACTCTTACATAATACTTTGTTTTGTGAGGGTTCCACTAATCATGTCAATACTGAGCCTCTAGTTTTTGATAATTACATTGGAAATGCCCAGTTTGTACATAGTAATTCCAACTATAATTACCATGAAATTATATAACTACAAATTACCCTGTCATGTGGATGGACTAAATAAGCATGTACAGTACCTGCTCTGTGATAACAAATTAGAATTACATGGTTGGTTAACTAGCAGTAATATGAGATTTTTGAAGTGGCCAAGCTGCTAGTTATATGAAGAGAAAGTGTTGGATTTTCTTTCTGATGCTTGGTTAGATTTCAGAATAACAGATTATTTATTTCCTGATATTTCTGTATGTGGGAAAAACAAACCAACTATCTTTTGGCATTTGTTTTGATTGGACACTTAGATTTTATTAAATCGTTTGCTTGGTCACTGCCAGCTGCTGTGTTCATTCCCTGGGTGCTGGTTGCTGCTTGTGAGACATTGCTGGTTTGATTTGGGTTTTTTTAGGGATTTCTAACTTAATGTGTTAGAAAAAGATTGCTTTGCCTTTTCTGTTTTTTTTTTATTTTTTTTATCAAAGAGCATTTTATTTCATTTGCAGCAAAAAACCCTGTTGATTGATAAAGAGCTGTAGACATTATATACAGGTGAAACCTTTCCCTTTCATTTGAGGAAGGGGTGAATCGTGTCTGAAACTCATATACATGACATATACAGGCTCTTCATTGTGTCAGAACCTCCTTTCGAAACATCCATAATACAGTTCTTTCGCACAGACAAACTAGAAATAACGTCGGTCTGTCTTATAGCTGCTCTTAACCTGTGACAGGACATGGTGGGGAGGAGAGGCGCGGCTGGAGGCCGGAGATGGCAGAGCTGGGTCCTTTGGGAGCCTGGCCGTTCTCCAGCTGTGGCAGCCCGGGGGCGGCTGCTCCTGCCGGGAGCTGGTGCTGCAGCGGGCGGGGAGGCTGCGGCTGCTCTCCCGGGAACACGGGGGTCACCTCGCCGAGCACCAAGCCGAGCCGCGCAGTTCTGTGCTCCGCGAGGGCCGCTGTGCTTTTAGGATCACACAGAAACAAAGGTCCAATTAAAAATGGTTTCTGCGTGTCGGCGGGCACTCTGGAGGAGGGGAGTTGGACCCGCAGCCCCCGGAGCCGTGCGGGGCTCCGCGGCGGGGCCAGCCCGGGCCGCTGCTGGCCGCGCTGCCGGCGCTGGGCGCCAGGTGGCAGCACGGAGCACGGGCGGGCAGCGCCGCTGTGGCGGGGCGGCCTTTGGGGCACGGCCGGGGCGCTGCAGGCAGGGCCGGGCTGCCCCTGGGGTTTATTGTCTGAGCCGGCCTCTGCCCGGAGACAGCCCGCGGGACGACTTCAGCCCTCTGCCTAATACCCTTGTCTCACTTTTCTTTAATTGCTTTTAATCTTAGAGCATCAAGTAATCCAGGCCACGGAAAAGGCTCTCTTTCAGCGCCTGAAGTTCTTTTATTGAAACTTAGAATTTCTTGCATTGGTAACTGGAGCTTCATGCAAAGGTCTGGGCAGCTGTGCCTTTAATCTGCTGGAGCTGCTACAGAGAAATGTGTAACTGAGAACAAAATGTTTGTCACTTTTTGCCCTAAGCCATACTATTGCAAGAGCTGAGCTTTCTCCAGCTGACTTTAAATTAATTTTCATGCTTTGATTTCTGGTTTCTTTGGTCTATTCTTAAATAAATTACATAGCCACCTACATGAGGGGGGAAATTGTTAAAGAGGTTTACAACCTCTGTTCTTTGTTCTTATATAAGTTCGGTTTTTTCTATGTTTCTTACTGCGTCTTTTGCTTATCTGGCATCGCCTCTTCTGAGGGATACACTTTTATAGGAACAAGTAGTTCTGGCTGAAGCTTGCCTTGTTTACATGCAATTGCATCTCCAAATGCATGGCTTCAATTCACAGTAGTTAATTTCTGACAGCCTCATTGGTTAGTAGCTGTGGAGATGAAAACTAATAGTAACAGGTTTAAGGAGTGGTGGCAGCTCAGAGATTAATAATGAGTTCTAGAGTAATCTCTGGAAATGGTCATCCTTTCTGTCCAAATCCAGGATTTGTAGATTTCTTTTCAGATGGTGTATTAATTACTTATGTACTGTTCTTTTTGTTTCAAGCAGATGTGAATGGTTCCATATGTAGATAGATATCTGTGTTTGAAGAAGAAAAGTAACACAGGAATTCTTAGCCTAGAAATTATTCAGGGTTGTGGTTTTTTTGTTTGTTTGTTGTCTGTCTTCTGATTTTCTCATAGCTGGGTCCACCATGTCCCTTTGGTCTGTCATTCAATTAAATATTGTGCAAACCTGTAGGAAGCGTTCAGAGATTCATGCTGGGAACCTATTTCAAACAAATATCCTGTAAGGTATGAATAAACATAAGGTATATTTCAAATTGCACAGGGACTCTGGCTAGTGTGCAGTGTTTATGAACGTGAATAATTATAATTAAATGTTTTCTGTTCTCAGATTTTTCTATTTCTTTGTGTCATCTCTAAAAAATCCATCTTTCAGAAGGTGCTGACTGGGAACATAGCAGCAGAGCAGTTTCTCATGACTGTTGTTTGGTAATTGGAACATCTCAGAAAGCTTCTGTGAGAGTTTGTGGTAATTTTGGTCGCACTGAGTGAGATAATTCAGCAATCAGCCAGTTTTTTTAGCTGGCTTGGTGCTCAAACTCTTAATAAGGTCAAGGATTGAATTTGGGTAGTTTCAACTTTAAAAAAGTCATAATTATTTAGATTATATAAAGTACTGGGGGGGAAAGCATAATTATTTAGTTATTTCAAGTGTTGGAAAAACATTTTCAGACAATCAGTTTCATTGCATAGAACTAATTTATAACAAGAAATGTTTGATTTGTGTGATTACCTGAAAGCTGTTGAGATGTGGTGAAAAGGTAATTGACTGATGGGGTTTTAATCTGGAAGACGGGGGATATTTTCATCGCTTATTTTGCTTTTTTTAGTACAAAAGTGTCTGTTAATTCAGATATCTGCTGATGGGACCTTTATGTAAAAGCACAAGAAATTTTCTTCCACAAAACCCATCCCATTCTCTTTACATGCGGAAGATTTCTGGGCAGCATATCTCCCTCCCTTCACTGAAGGTGTTTGTAGGACATGCTCTTGGTCACTTCTGCTCAAAGACAAAGACTTGGCTATTAGTGCTCCTGAAATCAAGAAAAGTCCCCTGAAAGAGCTGAGTTACTCGTTTAAGATGACAGGTTTTGTTCTGATCATTACCTGAAGGAGTTGTCTGAACTCCCTGTGCAGCCTTCAGTGAGCTTTCCAACTGGCAGCACTGAGCTTCCCCTCCACAAAGGCAATGTTCTGGTATCTGGGGGTGTGTTACTTAACTTTGCTATTCCAAAACTTTCCCTGCTCAGATTTAATAGAAAGCTTCTTACATCATGGGACCGTGTAAATAACTGTACAAAGCATCCATGGTTTAGTAATCCCAAAGTAAGCCAAGGCCATAAAATGTATTTTCCACTGGTGCAGCACTTTCCCATTCCAGATATATTTAGTGTGGTGTGGTAGTTCTTTCCATAACTTCAGTGCATCAGCAGTCCCATTAATGCAAATAATTTCTTTCTTATTTAACTCCCTCCTTCTTTTGAGCCTAAATATCACCAAAATGAGACCATTAGCCAGCCCATTTGAAATTTAGTAAATTGGGATTTAAAAATGGTAGATGAAATGTGAACAGGGAGCCTAGTAAATGAGAACAGAAATAGAAATGATGATAAGTAGAACACTGTTGGTGTTGTCAGAGGATAAGCTCTGTGGAATGGTGTGGTTTGTTTGATACAAATATTTATGTCCCTCGACAGTTTTGCTCTTTATAATGTGCCAAACCCATGAATTATTGTACTAAAACAGAGAACTCTAAGGCAGCAGGCAACTGACAATGTTTGCAAATTGGTCTGGAGTCTGAAGGTTACTGTCTGACAAAACTCCTGTAACCAGCTTGAAAAACATCCGAGCGCACGTAACTGGCACAGGAAGAGAACCAATATCTGCCAATCCCTACATTGCTTCTGCAGTACTGTACTTTTCATTTTCATCATTTGTTGCTCTTTTGGACCAACAAAGATATTCTATAGTTCTTCTTCTAGGAGTTAAATTTTTTAGGTTGTGACTTTGTAATTTTGATGTTCCACTGTGTTTTCTAAGGCAGGTGCAAGAGTTCAGAGTGTCTGTAAATGCCAGTTATGTGCTATTGTTGTCGCTGAGTGTATCTGTGGTGTGAATCTGTATCTGTTGGTTCATAGCTTTGTTAGATAAAATTCATGCTTTTCCCACCTGAGAAGCTTTATAAATGCACTCCAGAGTTCTTGCTCAGTACATAACCCCATTGCTTCAGAACTCACTAATGATCAGAATTTATTCAAGGATTTTATTGAGATTTTTCTCAGTAAGAGATGACAATTCATGTAAGACTCTTCTGTTCAATTTCTGGAAACTATTTGAATTTCCTAGTTTCTTATATTATGGCTTCACTTTGAATTTGTCTGTTCTTATTTGCATTCTTTTCTGTGTTCCATTCTTGCTGTGCACCTGATTGTCTGTGCTGATCCCCACTTGCAGCCAGACCAAGCTCGGCTGGGGAAGAAGCTCCACTGCACTCTGACAGTAACTAGAATGCTGCTCAAGGAGGGCACAGCCTACGCTGCAGCAGCACAGCGCCTGAGCTCTGAGAAGGTGTCAGAATGGTCTCAGCTTACTGGAACACTGAGAGGTGCTGCTGCAGGTCAGAGCACAGCAAAAGGCTCTGCAGTTCCTGTAGGGTGAGGGGTGCAGGAGCCTGAGTGAGTTCTCTGAGGTAGCTGCTGTTCCTGATCCAAGGCAGTTTAGGGAGAGAAGTGCTCATCGTCTGGGCAGAGTCCATAATGAAAGTATGATTTAGAGAGGCTGGGAACTGAGGAGCTGCCTGCTGATGCAAACAGGCCGGTTCACATTCGAAGCCTGACTGTGCTTCGCTAACTCACTGCCTATCACAAGATGTTTCATTTAAAATCTAGGACGGTGGGGTTTTTCTCTTGAAGTCTGTGTTGGAAAACCATAATTATTAATGCTTTAGAGAATTGTTTATCAAATGTTCTGAGATGTATGTTAACTTAGTGATGAATCAGAAAAATATGTGAAGCTTGAGATTTATTCTGTAGACATAGAATCATCTTATGGACTTACACTAGGAGAATTTCTGTTGATTTCTTGTTTCTAAAGTAGAATAACCAAGGAATTGTCACTGTTTTGAGGAATGCTAGTGACTTTTTTTTCTGTTCAGCCAACCAGTGGCTTTTAGGGGCAGGGCCATGTGTTGCCTCGTTAAGGGTGCAAGGTGAGGTTTTGAAGTATATGACGTTATGAAGTATCGTCTCGAGGAATCAGGTCCTTCAGGAGAACTCCTAACTTGTGAATCTAAAGTTATGCCACTAATAAGGTTTCGGAATGAAGCTTTTTATTGTAAAGATAAAATGTCTGAGCAGTTTGAACTTGGAACTTCTAACTGGCCAAAATTTACATTGTCAACATCTTTAACCTGTAAATGTTGTAAGCATTTTAATTTGATTGCCCTTAGGGATGCCTGAAGAAAGGCACATCTTAATATGGAGAAACATGTATGGTGTGAGTGGAAGTAGAGAACTAGATAGGGAATGTACTTTGCTTTTAGAAGGGTCTGTTTGAGGCTTGGTCTTCAGCTTTACAATTAGAACAAATCTGTAGTATTGTAGTTGACCATTTTGCATTCCTGTTGATTGCGTTGACTCGAGAAGGATACCTGTAACTTATCAGCTGTGAGTTCACTAAGCTCGTTTAGGTGCAGCTACCGGAAAATTCTCAGGAAGTTTAAGGATTACAGCTGTAGAATTTAGGCTGTAAAAAAAAATTAGTCTGTAACAGTATATATTGTTTACTTTTTCATAGCATTTGTTTGATTTATTATCAGAAAACACATAATAAAAATTATAAAAGATGATATATGAATGGAACAGTTCATGTAAACTCTTTGAAATTTGTATTAGACTAAGTTCTTAGGCAGTGCTGCCAAGAATTCTTTAATGTGTGTGGATTAAGGCAGTACCTTGTGCAAATTCTTCAGATTTCTGATTTATCCAGTAGGTGTTCAAGCGTATGGATTGGTGGAACAGCCAAGATCCTGAAGAGATGTCTGTTCCCAGTTTAGAGATTCTATAAAAATGTTCCAAGTGTTAGTGTTCTTGGTAGCTGCATTAAGCTGGCTGCTTGTGTTCCCTGTCAGACAGGAGGAATGGGTTTGTGTGTCCAACATATGTCTGTCACACCTCCTGGAAGAGTGGCACTGACCACTGGGAGACTCTTCTGCTGACAGTCTCTTGAGTTTGTCTCCCCAAGAGCTTCAGAAGCAAGTCTTTTTCAAGAAAAAACATTTGTTTCATGTTTATTAAAGATGTTGAAAACCAGAAACTATAGGTTTTAAAGTTTAAGAGTTTGGTTTTCCTGTTAATAATTTGTTTATTCCTATTATTGGTGCTGTACGCCATCAGTATTTTCACCAGAAGGATTTGTGTGTGATTTGAGAGTGTCTTTTATATGATTCATCTGTTCCAGAATTGCTAAGTGAGCCAAGAAATCACGAGTGCTGAACTTGGTGACCTGTTCATGATCAGCCCATAGATGTTCTTTTTAAAAACAAAAAGAAGTAGCAGTAGGTTACTGCTGTTAAATTGGTTACATGTATAAGTTATTTTTTTTTCTATGTTGGGCTTTGCATTGGAAAAGTTCTGCATTGCAGTTTGGACTCTCTTTGAGCACACTGAGATATTTATGATAAAAGTACATTGCATGAGATGTTTAGGGGAAAAGAACAGCAGAAACTTAACATGGGGATCATGAATTCAGGCAGTTTATCTATTGGACTCATGTGTTTGCTTGATTTGATGAACGAGAGTGTGATAACATCTCCAAGGGTATGGTTTTTACAAGCAGCTGAAGTCTGGTACAAAAGCAATGGACACTGCAGGTATCTGTGTTGGTACTTGATGTGACACTGAGCTTCCCAAGGGACACTGCAGCCGTGCTCTGGAGGCTGGGCTGAGGGCTGCAGTGTGTGGAGCCTCTCCTGCAGTAGCTGCTTTCAAGATGACATTTCCCTTTCTACATAGGAAATACTGCCAATTCTGTGATAAAGAAAAAGGCTGCAATTCAGTGAACAGCCACCTCTTTTTTTGTTTTTCTTTATGGCCCACTTGTGGCATAGAAACAAAACCCTTGTTTGCTTTTAGGTTACACCAACTGTTTACTAATAGCTGCGGTGGTACATAATTTGCCAACCTAAGGTTTGGTTGTTTGTTTTTTTTTTTTCTGGAAAGGAGTTACTGTGGTGAAAAGAAAATTGAGTGCTGGAAACTATTTGGACAGTATTTGAAAAACAAAAACATTGGTAAAGAAAGGGGTCTGTCCATGAGTGGTTTTCTGTCTCGCTATCAATGTGTGCTCAGGGCATACAATCCAGGGAAGCTTGGTAAACTCCAGTCACAAAAGCATTTACAAAAAACACGTATTGTTTCAGTCTAGGAGGTGACTGTGGCTGTGCTGGTGCTGGCACATGCTGGTCCATTTGCTGTGGAGTGAGAGCTCCTGTGTTGTTCCTAGTGCCTGTCGATGGCAGTTATTTATTTCCCAGCAGCTCAGAGTGAGACAGATGCTGCGTTCTCTTAGTGATGTAAGCTCAAGTGACAAGTCAAAATAAAAGACTTGTCCAAATTACTTTAAGACAATAAACATGATGGCTCTTCATTGACAGCATGTTAAATATTAATTTCTCAAACTGTGAGTTTGAAAGGCTTTGACATGTGTCAAGATTCTGACTATTTTAAACCAGTCTTCCACAAAAATTTCTTACAGATTGAAAGAGCAAATGTTGACTTGTATGACTAGCAAAGATGACTCTCTTACTCTTTCTGCATTTAAAAAAAAAAAAATCATCTATCTCTGTGTATTCCCTAGACATGATGTTGGCTATTTGAAAATATGTAGCTAGCTGAAATGTTGTTAATTGCCTTTCATTGATGCTAGGCAAATGTTCCTAAAGGTACTGTCCCAGCCAATAATAATACCAGTGAAATGAGGAATTAATCAATGTTGTTGCTCCAGTAGTTGCTAAATGCTGTATCTGCTGTGAAAAGTAGAGCTTGTATAGAAACAAAAGGGAAGAAATAGCATCTGTGCTTCTGAAGAAGGCAGCACTATTCAGATACCCCTTCTGAGAGCAGGAAATATTTTCTAAGATCTTCTGATTCCATGGCCCTTTTACTGCTGTTGAGAGAAAAATATCTCTGACAGAGGATTTAGCTTCTGCTAATCCTTAGGGGACTTGTTTTGACAGACGCTTTATAGAAGATTTTCTCAGTAACTTCTGATTTGTTGTAAAAGAGCAATTACTGATTTGTCCTCAAGCACCTTTTTGATGCATGTTTGGTAATGAAGTTCATGTACATACAGGAATGGGGAGGAAAAGCCAGTTTGAATTGTTTCCTGTGAAAAAGCAGGAAGATTTGGATTTTCCTGGATCTCCATTTCACTGTCTAGCTCATGGGGTACTTAGAGTCTGGATTTCATTTAGTGTTTTGTATGGCCTGCTCAGCAGTTTGTGGAAGTGCATCTTGATCCCTGATCTAGGGGCTCTATGGAGCTGACACTGGATTTGAGTCATATGCTGGTTTTGCTTCCGAAAACAACTGACTGTTAACCACTGTTAATACAGTTGGGTTTTTTTCCTCTTCTAATCTGAACAAACCCAAATATTATAGAACTGGAATGATAAGAAAATTATGTTTCAAAGGCGAGTCTGGCCTCTAAACCTCTTCAGTTTATTTCAGCTATTGGCTTTTAAATGTTTTCCTTAATTCTAATGAATGTACTTGGTGTAAATCAACAACAGAGTTTGTGCTTGCTGCACAGACTGTGCAAACCATTTCAGGGATAAATCACATTAACTTCTATCAAATGTAATGTAATATTTGTATCTTGGGAGCTGTGTAATTTTTGCTGTAATGCTAGAGACATTCTGAAGAAGTGCACTTCTCTAACTATAGTTAAAGTCCACAAAAACATATGAAAAAATTCTCAGTTCAGGGACAATTCAAGTGTCATTAAATATCCCAAATCACATTCACAACTTGCTTTTGTCAATGACCTAACAGATTTTTTTTCTGGCAAGGAACCTGGGTTAGTTTAGAAAAAAGAATTATTATTTATCTATATAAAGGATAATTCCTGTGAAAAAATTTCATGTCACACCTATCTAACACCAAAGAGGCAAGTAAGGAACTACTCTCCTTTTGTTACCATTTTTTTTATTCTGCCCTTTCTGCTTTTTAAGAAATTGTAGCTTCTGTTAGAAGAAAAAGCCTTACAATAGACAGCTTGCAGAACTTATTCTGATCAAGTTGTCTAGAAATCTCTTGAGGGAATGAGCTTCTGGTAAAATACCAGGTATTTCTCACTTCTGGCAGTTCTGGAAATGTTCTGAAAAAAGCTGTTCCTGAACTATTATGGAAATTACCATGATGGAGCTGGAACACATATGCACATACCTACATTTGAGTAAAAAAGTAACTATGAAGCAAAACTGGCATTCTAGAATCTTCAGGGAAGGTTCTCTAATTCTTATGAGGAAGTTAAGAATGTCAAGGGAAGGGGGAGAAGTAACCTGTTTTACTTTCCAGAGGTATTTGCTTCTTAA
The DNA here is from genome assembly GCA_018697195.1 of Certhia americana. Lineage (NCBI taxonomy): Eukaryota > Metazoa > Chordata > Aves > Passeriformes > Certhiidae > Certhia > Certhia americana. The sequence continues at coordinate 15,163,240 of CM031866.1, read as the reverse complement.
ATGAAGAAAGCTGCCCTCAGACCAAGGTGCCCACAGCAGGTTAAGTGAGGAGAGGGAACGTTGTGTGTGCATATTGCACTTCATACAGAGAGTGACTCTGTTAGCAGTGCTTTCCACAGCTACCATTTTAAAAAAAGCAACTGTGAAATGGAGAGGATGTGAGGAAATGCGTGCTCTGTCCCTACTAGATGAAATTTGTCATTTTAAGAATAAAGCAGGGCCCCAGTTCCACCAGGTATAGATCACATTGATGTGTGAATAAGGTAGGAGACTCCAACTTAGTCAGTGGTACTAATTAATCTTGACCCATTTATTTTAATTTGACCCAAAAGTCCTACTGTTCTCTAACATCTTAAAGAAGGAAGAGATCAAGACGATGAGGCCTACATTTGTAGCTACATTGGTAATATGTGACATTGTATTCTTAAATAAGGGGAGAATGGTGGAAATTTATGAGGAAGAACTATCTGGTATGTATTGTGGACTCTGCAAGCAGAGCTGTGTAGAAAAAGCCAGTGAGCTGGTTACAGCATCAGAGTTGGAATAGATCAATTCCTTGAGTGGTCCAGACAGAGCAGGAAATGCTGGTGATGCCTGATGACCGTGAGCATTGCCTCTGCTGCTTAGAGTCCTTCAAGAGAAACAATGGCATGTGTTTGTGCTCCATGTTGCTCCAAGTTCTCTGACTCTCAGTGGTCTCAGCTCCTGACTTAGTCTGCCTGGGGGATTGCACCCTTCAAATGCCTTTTGCTGCACTCACACAGCCTGTGAAGATGTACAGCACAGACCTGTGCTAGTTTTAGTTTGTCATGGGAGCTTTATTGATTTTACAATAGTCCAGCTCTCCATTCCCTGTTTATCATTCTGAGAGTCAGGTTATCCTCAGGAGTTGAGGGAGCCATGTGCAGCCTTTCCTTACCTTCTCCATGAGAGTCAATTCCCAGGGTTTCCAGCCATCTGCTCCCTCCATCCTCTCCCAAGGCTGGGTTTCTCTAATGCCTCCTTATGGTCAGAATTTTGATCCTGGACTGCATAAAAAAAAACCTGGAAGAGAAAAAGAGCTTTTGATCCAGGTTGTTTGTTTGTTGTTGTTTTATTTTTAACTTGAACAATGTTAATTTTCCTTCAATGCACAAAGCTGCTTTTCTGTGCCCTTTCTTAGTGCCTTTGCTTTTCACGTCTGAGGTGTTCATCAGTCTGTTACCAAGTGCAGCTGATGAGGGTTTTGCTCCTTCTTATGCTTGTTATTCATGAAGGTATGTCCTGAGAGAGTTGGGATGCAGGGTTAGGTTTGAACTTGCAGGTCTTCTGCACTGCAAATAAATGGGTTGTCACCAAGTCACAGGTGCTCACAGTATGATGGTGAAAAATAATGTAAGTCTTGAGCATTCTGATGACATTTCTAGTACTATAATTGATTCAAAGAGATTTTTGCTCAGTGACCTCATGAATATTCTTTGGATAGAACCACTGTAGGATACCTATATGTTGAGAAAGCATCTTTTTTCATTCATTTAAGAATAAATATTTGATTGTCTCTGTTTTGAGAGGGCCTCAAATGTCCGGCGATCAGGTGTAAAATGTGTATTTGTCTTATGAATTAAAACAGAGGAGAAATGTGATTTTCCTGGTTACTTTATGCCATTAATAGCTTTGGTTTGAAATGACAAAATCTGTCCTTAATCTCTAACAGAATTAATTTTGTAAATGTAAGGTTACATGGGCTCAAAGCAACAGCACTGGAAACAAACAGTAATGTTACATTTGTTTAGAGATCTTTCCTCACTTTCCTTTGAGGAAATTATGAACAATTAATTTCCAACTCATTGAGTCAGTCCATAAATTATTAATAACAGAGATGATACAAAGGCTGCTGACATTGGACAGAGGTTGTAATGGGAGTTAAAGGGAAAGTCTTCAATGACAGAAAATACTGTAGGTTTCTGACTTACACAACATATTAATTTTTTTTACCATGTTCTGCCTAAGAATTGTATCTAGGTGAAAAAGAGGTGGAGGACTTGAAAAATGTCTTTGTGAGGTGTAGTTGATAAATGGTGTTGTGCACAGTTTGGATGGCTGTGCTCTCTTACAGAAGGTAGTGTTCAAGAAGTATTTAATATATCATGTAGATCAAACCTTCAAGTGCTGTGGACTTTGTATTGTGAAGTGAATAATAGCTACAGCTTGCTGGGGCAGCAGTTCAATGCAGGTCATGTATTTAGAGCACATTGCACTTGAGAGCTGAGCTCAAAAGCTTAGCAGCAGACTTCCAGAAATCTGCTTGAATGGCCTTGAACAATATTGAATCAAAACTCACAGCCCTTAGTTTCAAAAAAACTTTTTTCCCCTACAAGGGCTCTATGCTTCTAAAAACAGAATGGAGCCAAAATCGTCAAGATATTTATTGAATTGTCAGGCATCCCAAATTGTTCCATCCCTACAAGTTACTGCTCCTGGCAGTATCATTAGAAGGATAGTCAGTATCCTGACAGCTAAACATTGTATCTGATGTTTTCTGGGGAAGTCCTTCAAAACCTACAACTAGGCAGGAATAGTTACTGTTACAGATAAACTGACAAAAATTCTGCCCATGGAGCGTTAGAGGTCTGGAGCTGCCTGTGGTTCTTTATCCATTTCTTTAATCTTTGAAGTTATCACTTTGTGGCAGTGTCCAAGTCATTCTGGCTTTGTTTTGCCTAATATAACTTGAATTGCAGGAAACAACTGCTTCTACAGAGCTAATTTGACAGAAACTGTCTAGACTTATACTTTTTTATTATAGTTTGAAGATTAAAATGAGTAACTACATTCTTATTTCCCTTGTCTAATCATATAATTACCTTGGTCTAGTTTTGAAGGTGTCCAAGAGTATGGGAGAAAAGGAAATTTCCGAGTGCATATCTGAGGACAGTGCAGATGTTTGATTTAAAGGCTAAAATACAGTGCATTTCTGGATCTCTGTGACTGCACTTTTAAAAAATAATGTAAGATTATTTGGCAGCAATGCATTTTGCCCAGTTAAGGATACTGAGTTAAGAGAGAAGTTAACAGAAATGCTGTGTTCTTATAAAATGTCCTGGTCACAAAGCTGTGCGTTCCTTTTTGTAGCAGTAGCCCTGAATGTTGGAAGCAAAACCCAAACAAAACCTAAAATAATACCCAAGCTTGCTCTATCAGTGTCCTATGATTTATGTCCATTACCTTAATAAGTAATTTGGTTTTGTCTTAGTGTTTTTACTAGACTCTATAATTTCTGGGGGCTGAAGGCTCCATCTGAATAGGTTGTATAAGGAAAGATGATTTCTTTGTAGCTCAGAATAAAGATTTGTTTCTCCCTGCATAAATAGAAACTAATTTTTCTGAAGTGTAAAATTAATTCAATTACTTGAAAAGTTGTGAACCAGAAAGGGAAGTAAGTTTGTGTTTGCTGAGCATTTAAAATGTATTTTAAAAATGAGTCTGAAAAGTATTTTTGAGTAATCCAAAATTACAAGTTTGGACACACAAATGGCAAAGTATTGCAAATAGGGTATAACTTGATTATTGTTGCACAAGAACATAATTTGCAGCATGGACAAAACCTGATGTCCTTTTTCAGCAAATGATGTACAAATCTCTGTTGCTAACAGGTCCATGTGAGCCATGGTGTGGGCAGGGCCTTGTAGTTGGTGTGCTGTTAGGTGGTGCTCCAGGTGGAATGCTCTCTGCCTGGGTAAACAAGGCTCTGTTTGCACATCTGTGGTTGTTTCAACCAAGGAATACAGTATGGCCAGATTTCAGATGAAGGTGTGAAGTGTATAATGATTAGTTCTGCCTCTCATTCAATTTCAATTCATTTATATGTGTTAGAGAGATGCGGCACTAGGAGGTGGAGCCTGGTAGCTGAAATTTGCATGTGGTATTAGGACTTCTTAGACATTCTATTTCTGTTTGCATAATTTTATTTTCAGTTTAAAGCATACTCTGAGCACTGCTGATCTCAATGCATTCTTCCTAAACCTGCACATTTCTACAGGGGGGCTGCATAGCTCATGTTAAGAGTATTTAAGTAGCAACAATGCCATTGGGGATGCTTTGCTTGAATAGTCCAGGTAGTAATAACTGGGCCTGAGAGGGTGGAGGATTGTTCATGAGGCCTCTGCAGTAGACAATTTCCATGTGTAGGTATGGTGCAATAAATTGAACAACCCAAAAGTAGGAAATACTGTGGAACTTGTTCTATTTCTTTGTCTTGTCACTAACAGTTGATTATAATTACTGTTGTTAGCAAGTTACCTGCTGAGAATCAAACCAAATGAGAGTTTTCTACCATTATAATTTGTAGAGCAAAGTTCTGATGCTGGCTTTGGTTGTGTCTAGACAGACTGCCTCAATCCTTCTCAGCCCCCAGTCTCCAGCCGGAGTTAAACTGCAGAGTGCTGTCTGGGTGCTTTTGAAATGTGCTATTCCAAAAGGCTGAGTTTCATTAAATAGTAATAAAACTTGGCCTACTTAAATTAAAGGCATATCTCCTTTTTTTCTTTAAGCAAACACCTGCTTTCAGGAGGATGTCTGATGAATATAAAACTGTTACAAAGCTCGAATGTGACTTTAGCCTCTCTTTTATTTTTGTCATCTTACCTGATCTGACTGAGGGAGCTGTTGTTCTTGTTGATTCAGAGGTCAGCAAGTCCAAAAGAATTACAGAACATAAGTGTGCTATATGGGTGCTAAAAAGTGTAAGTATCCATCTTAAACCCAGCTGATTTTGTTAAAACAGGAGCCATTGGTAGAGAACATGGAATATTATTCATTAAGTCTGGCTTGGGAGGGTTGCTTTGTTTGGAAAATTGGTCCCAGCAGCATTTGCAGCACAGGGTTACAGGTTTGGCTGCTGAGGGTGACAGTGTAAAGGAGGTGCCAGAGGATCCCTCATTACCTGGAGCAGAGGGCTGCTGCTGCTGGGCTGCCTGGCTTTTGCTCTGCAAGCAGGGAGATGAGCCATCAGAAGTCTTGCTCAGTTGTAATGTGAAGTGATTAAATATTCCCTGCTGGTTGTTAGTTTCTTGCCTAAGTAAGTGTGCTGGGCTTATTTCTTTTTTCTTCTCAACCAGCCATGCATCCATTTCCACCTTCCTGAAACCTTTTACATGTCCAGGGACAAATAAATCACTTCTAGTGTATTCCCAGGACAGTCTCAACTAAAAAAAGGTTATCAACATGAAGGACAATTGCAGTGTTGAGCTGTCATCCAGTCCCCACAGGTACCATGAAAAATTACAGCCAATAAAATAACATTTTTCAAAATGTGACACTACTCTTAAATTTTTTCTTCTGCAATAAATGGGTTTTAGAGAGAATTTCTGTCCACTTGAATACAAACTATTCTTCAAGTGCTCAATAATAGATTATAGATGAGTTGTATTATTAATTTCTAATAGAGTAAATGTTTTGCTTCAACAGTTATTTTCAGGAGCTCAGATAGTAATTTTCTATGCTTTGTTATAACTTTTAAGGTATTTCTTATAATTTAAAAAAAAAAAAAAAAAAATCAGTGTTGAGCCAAAGCTGTCCAAAGCAATGAAATCTTGTGTTAAAATAGAAGCAGAGGTCATAATTCAGCTTGTTATGCTTTAGTAAATAGTCAATGTGTGCAAATTTCCCATTGTTTTGAATGTTTCTAAGAGGACCATAATAGTTAAAAAGCTTCTGTGATTTTTGTGTATCAACCCAATGATTAAGAAGTAAGTTTGTTCTTATCCCAATTTTCTACATCTTGAGCATATTTACATAGATTTAGTATGAGTTTTCTGTAATGTTGCTTAAAACTGGTTAAAAAAATGCAAGCCAAGTGTATATCTGCAGTTCCTAGAATTTGAACATGATGGTTATTTATACACTATTTATGCATATGTATCCCCTGACAATTGGTACCAAGAGCATCATTAAATTTAAGGGATTTGTATTCCCACATGGAGAGGTGAAAAGATAATTCTGTGTGAATCTACTGTATAAATATTTCGACAGCAACTGGGTGAGAATTTTCTGTCCTTCTATATATTACATTTTTCTTAACAGATTCCAATGGGCAGACTGTCAGTCATTTATATCTTTGTATTTTGGACATAGTTGCATTTTTGTGCCTAAATCAGGTGCTAAAGACTTTGCTGAAAAGGTTTTTGAAAAGGCACTGATGACTCCTGTGAGAGTGGTATGGCCCTTCATGTGGAGGATAGTCCACCATTGTTTATCGTTATTAGCAGAGCCTGTGACTGTAGCTCTGAATACATTACTTTCCCAGGCTTACTGCTACACAAATGCCTAATTCTTGATATCAGAAATAGACAGAAATCAATGCAGAGAAAAAAAATCTGAATTCTTTCTGTGTAGCTTAAGGTCTTCGTGTAATGGATAGCTTGTTCTCGATCCAATATAGGATGTCCAAGTGGAGTGGAAACACATTGGTGCCACTGGTTTGCTACTAAACTCAAAAGCAAATTGCTGTGCTTTAGATGTGACAGTTATAACTGCTGAATATGTGCTAGTGGTTACCCTTTATAGCTTGCTCTCCTTCATCAGAGAGACAACCAAACTGAGAGTAAAAGGAGAGCAAAGCCTGAAAGGATGAGGTTGAACAGAGCACTGGAATGGATTGCAGTGTTCAGCAAAATGGGAATGTTCCTTGGAATGGTTAATGTCTCCCAACTAAGCAGTTGGAGCTCCTGTGCAGACAAAAAGCAGTTACAGCATTTTAGAAGCATATTTACATATAAACAGCTTTTCTCAGTTGTTTTAAGGAATCTAGAAATATTTTCTTTCCCCCACTCCCATCTTTCATCTGCAAGGCTTTTTTTCTGAGATTTTTTTTTTTTTGTACTCAGAGCAGAAAACACAATGGTTGGGTTTTTTTTTAATTTTATAGCCATTTTCATTATATTAGCCTTATAAATATGTTATACTGCTGTTATTGAGGAAATGTGATATGTCACTAAACAGTTTGGGGTTTACTGGTTTAAGGTAGAAACTACCACAGTTCTCTGTTTGCTTCAGCTTCCTCTTGTCTCTAGCAAGTTGAGCCGTTGAATGAAAATTCTCTTGAGTTTGGACCTCTAAAATAGGATATACTTGAAGCTGTTGAGGCCTCTTGGGTTCTGTTTCTTGTGAGTTTGGCTCAGTGCTGTGAAGAGACAGCAACACATGTGTACACCTATGCATGTGCCAGAAGTCCAGGTTGTAAATGTGATTTGCAGTATTTTTGGATTAAAGGCAGTTTAAGATTTTTTGCTGCCAGAGCCAGTGTTTATTTAGTGCAGGCTTTATTTAGTTCGTTGTAAATGGCTACAAAGAATGGCTCTAAAAACAAATTGGCGCAAAATAGGGTGACTTTGTGGATTCCTTGTGTCAAGGCCCTTTGAATTTTTCACTTGGTAGTTGGTGTGTAGCATCATTTTTTCACTCAATGTAACGTACATAGGCAAACACAGAAGTTCACGTTTTAACAAATCTTTGACAATTTTGAAGGCAACATAAGGGCACTGAAGGAAGTCATCACAGTGTGGTGAGTCATAGAAGTGTATGAGAAGTGGTGTGGAAATCAAAAGAAAGTTTTTATTGGTAGAAAGAAATGAAAAACATATTCCAGAGTGCCAGGACTGTTGTATGCTGGAGTGTGTTTCAAACCTGTTCTCATATGCACGAGCAGAGCTTTGCAACAGCTTCACCATTGCCTTAGAAATAAGTTGTATTCATCTCCTTTTGCTTTGCACTGTAAATGTCATCCCACCTTGGCCCACTGTGCTGCACGAGTGGTTCCTTGAGCTGGGTCACTTGTTTGCTGTGCCCCAAGCTGTGCTCAGAGGGCACTGTCTGTTTTCTCTTTGGCTGAACCGCTGTGTGTTTTCATGCTGAAATTATGCCCCTATTTCTATTAGCAGTAAATAGCGAAAGTACAAAGCAACTACACCCTACGTGTCAGCACTGAGACTGCCTGAAATGCTGGGCAGAACTGACAGTCAGGCCTCTTGCCTTGCCTTTGAAAGTGCTGTAGCACCCTGTTGACCAACATGTGCTACAGGTACAAGCTGACACACAGTTCTAGTAAAGATCCAGGGTTCTTCCCTCATTTTGCTGAATAGATGTGATTTCACTGTTACATTGCTACCATGTGGGCAGGATTTAGAAGGAATGCTGGTCTTTTGTTCACACCTGTGGTGGATTAAGGTTGCAGTATGGGCAAACCATCCTCTCAGTGTTTTAGTCAAGCAATCAGCTACAGGCATAAACTGATCAGAAGTTATATGGCCTTCAGCTAATTCTTTATAGGTATATGCCTCAGTAGGAAGAAAAAGATTTGCTTTAGTCTTTTGTATTAAAAATCTCTTAAACATGTTTGCAGGAGGTTGTGAAGTACACTCAGAGGCACTTCCCACAGGTAAGCTGATGTGCAGGGATGGCCCTCAGTTCCCACTCAAAGTGCAAACTTATTAAATACTGTCAACAAGTTTATTCATGGAGAAATCTTCATTCCCCTTGATGGGTGAAAGGCGGGACAGAAAATGAAACTCAGTTGAGGATCCTGCAGTTAAAGACATCAGAATGAAAGCCAAAGCATGCTGTGCATTTCTTGTAATGCTATAAACAGTCTGAATGTGATGTTATCACCACTTGTTTCAGGCCGTGTTATTTTGTGTGTAATGAAAATATTTTGGAGGACTCTCATCAAGGAATAAGAGGCTTGCTGAGTTTACAAGGCAAGGATATGAGATAGATAAACTGTGAGGGAATACAGCTTACTGTTGGATAGACTAGATTACTTTGGAAGCTTTGGAAATTCTTTAATGAAAATTGTTCCTGTTGAGTGTGTGAGTGGAAGTGTATTGGGACATGTGGTTGAAGGCTCTTTCTAAGGGTTTCACGTTATGCAGCCAGTCTGCAGAAAAGCAGAGAATGCCAACTGAACTGTAAAACTTGATTTCAGTTGTAGTGTCTGGGTTGTTTTGGTTTTTTTATTTGGCCATGAAAAAACTCAACATCCTTGTAACAAAGCGCCTTCTCCATAAAGGGATTGGTTGTTACTGTATTGGAAACAGAGAGCGAGAGAAAGGAAAAGAAGCACCACCAAGGACTGGTGCGTGTCCTTGTGCCTGCACCCTGGGCACAAGTCATTCAACTCCAGTGAGAAGCACTATCAATTTCTGCAAGCTGGGAAACAAGACAGCCTGACTTAGAGTGTATCAGTCGAGGTGGGCTGCTCTCATGAGCATAGTTTAGACAGTCTAAAGATATGAGGAATCTCAGTGACTTTTCTTGTTTTTTATAACTGCCTCTGATTATTTACAAAATTAAACCAAATAGTTAAGTACTTAGGTAATGAAGACACATGCTTGTCTCTTTATTAAATCATAAATATCCCACTAAATTGCTTTATGTAAATAGATTGATACAGTCACCTTGAGTATGAAAATGCTTTTTGGTTGATAGTTGATGTTTTTCCCAGTCCACACTTTCTATCACGTATCTTGGGAAACGAGAAGAACATACTGCCTGTGCACATAATGTGTTGGGCAACCTGTTCTTGTTTACCAGTGCAGTAACTTAATGGAAAGTCAGAGAAAGTCTCGTTAAAATAATGCTGAGTGACCTTTGAGAATTGGCACATTTTACTTGATATGCTTATCTTGGTAAGATATTCATAGATGGCACAGATTCATCTAAAATGTATCACTATGCATATATTTAAGTGCTCAGATTATTGGAGTTGAATATTTTGAATAGCTGAAAAAATTTGTAAAATCCCAGGGTTTTAATTCACATTTTCTATTGAGTGGGTAGAAAGAGTGAACATATAACCTGTATAGGTTTGTTTTCCTGTAGCATGGTCGTGAAATTTTCTGGTTATAGTCTGCAGGTAAGGTAAGTGTTCTGAATTTTCATTTATAGCTGTTCTGTGATACAAATATGTATATATATGTATATATATGTCTTAGACACAGTTACTGTGCTTGTGCAATAACCCTTGGCTTTAGGGAATTGCTGTTTATCTTCCCAGAAAACATGAAAGGAGAAAGAGGAGTTCATAAAGCATTGTTGTTTTCTTTTGATACATCTTGCTCCAGGGAGTAGAGAGGAATGTGGAAAACAGGTGTCTCACAGATTTCAGCAGACATTCTCGTTATATTCTCTTGGCTCAACAGATGAGTTCCAGATACCCATAAAGCTTAAATCTGTGATCTAGCTCAGAAAGGCCATTGCACTGAATATTCTATGCAGTTTGAGCCTGAAAATAACAGTGTGAGAAGATGTTCAGAAATACTGGGGGTTTTCTTGCATTGCAAGGGTTAAATATTCCAGTTCATAATTTATAGTCTTCTGCAGGTTTTTCATGCATGATATAGTGGGAATGGGAGTAGTGGAGGAAGAGATGGAATCCCTTGAAAGAGACAGAGGACTTCTCTGAGAATTGCCTTCTTAGACCTTAGAGTTCCTTCCATCTTTTTATTATGCCATAGAGGAAACTGACTGTATACAAAGCGTTCAATCCATGTACACCATAGGGAGAGAGAGAGGACTGGAAGTAAATCAGTAGCAGAAATGTCAGTTCACTGACAGCCCATCAGTAAAATGTGTGGTATGAGTTCTGGTTTGGGTTGAAAAAATTGGTTTAATTCCTCAGATAGGAGGCCAAAATTTATATCTCCAGTCCAAACTGAGCATCGTATAGTACAGTTGTTCTTGCATTTATTGTGTTTTTACTGCAAGTATGGAATGTGTAGGGATCTCCCAAGGTTGTTGTTGCAGAACAGGTGCAGTCCTGGCTAAGCACTAGGCAAAAACGAACCTTGTACACAATCCCTGTGGATATCCTAAGTCCCGGGGCATGGAGCCTCCTTCCAGCACTTCTCTGCCAATAAAACTGGCCCCTCGAGGGCTGCAGTTTGGAGCACTGTGAGCTGCTTATTGCCAGCCTCTGCTGCAGCAGGGCGAGGAGGGATCTGTTTTACACTTCCAGTCTGTCCTGATGCAACACTTGTTCCCCATGTCCTTAGGCATGCCCGTTACTGAGGGGGCATAAGCACAGAGTTCAAGGTTGTAAGGAACTGCCACACTTCCCAGAAGTTCTGCCATTTCAAATTGCTGTGGAAAACACCAATGTCCACCAACAGGCTACTGAATAATATGCTACCACATGCAATGAAAAAACCAACAAATCAGTGCTGTGCAAATCCCATACATCTTCAGGATTTGATTTTGTCCAAAATTAGAACATTTCTAGTTTGTTTAGTCAAAAGAGTTTATTGGGCTGCACTTCTGGTTAATCTGATGCTTCATTTCAAAAGTAAGTGCTCCCCACATCACTAATTTTGGACTATGCATGTAATGATTAAACATTTATTTAATAACATTGTTATATGTTCCATGAATTGCTTTTGGGAGAAAGTGTTTGTGGGTGTGAGAAGTATGTGGGTGCCTCTGTGTGTGGTCAAGATTGCTACTGAGATTACTTACATCAATTGCATATGGATGTCGGGCATGCAAAGCTAAAATGTGGGGGTGTGTGACAGTTACAAATCTGTCTGCTTTCGGAGGCTGATAGCTGCATTCAGCAAAACCCACTGGTTTCTGGTCCTCTGGGCAGTGTGGAAATTGCATCTGAGCTTAGCTTTTCCACGAGTTTACTTCTTTATTTAGGACTTAGATTCACTCCAAAATTTTAACGTTTTAAGACAGCCACAGTTTTGTTCGTGCAATACCTAAAGGTTTGTATGATTCTGTAAACCAGCTCAAAGCTGACCCAAAACCAAAACCTTGACACAATTCAGGTTGTGAATATCTGGGACTTCACCTTTATTGTGATGCCTACAATCAACGAAAGTAGCATGGTTACAGATATCAGAGTTTCACTAAATTCCAGGTTTGAGTTCGTTTGAATTGATTGCTGCTCTCTGCTTGTAACACAGCTTTGTCCTGTACACAGTGTGCTTGATTTTTGTTGGACGTCATTGAAGGGGGAGCTTTCAATCTTGCCATAGTTAAAGAACCAGAGTCCAAAGGATTGGTTCACATTACAAAGCAGATTTTTTTATCTCTTGAAGCTGAAATACGGCAGAGGCATCAACAAATCTGGGCACATTGCCACCAGAATGCCAGCTCAACAGTCAAGGAAATGAATGGTTAATCACCTTAAATATTTTATCCAATTCCCTTTTTTTTCTGACAAGTTACCTTAATAATTATTATAATTTTGTTTTATTATTACTGAGCATCTGGTGTAAATTTTGCAGGGAAATTGTTGTGGCTGGTTGTAACTCATCCACTTAGAATTGTAGGTTTTTGCAGAGTGTGGAAATGTCTCATATTTTGTGACTTTGCTTTATGGAAACTAAAGATACCCAAGTGAAAAGGCTGAAGTCGTGCCAAACTTAAGATTATTTGATTTACATTGAACGTGCTGAGGCTACTTTTGGTGTGAGAGCTGCAGTGTGTTTTGAGTGAGGCTGAGAGGACCTAAACTTCAGAGCTGAAACGGGTGGCCAGGGTCATGGTATAATGACCTTTTGGTCTGAAGCGGGACAGAGATGTTTAGTCTTTGCAATGTTTGTTGTTTTAGGGTTTGAGATTTTTTAAAGGGTGAGAGTAATTTTGGAGGAGAGTAACTTCACTCCCCTCTTCAGTCAGTGTGTTAATAACGTGATAATGTCAGCAAGCATTGATATTATAAGTGAGCTTGCTGCCAAGATGGTTGTAGAGATTTGTGTTTGTCCTTGTTGCAGGTGTATGGAAATAAATACTTGGTTTAATCATCAGCAGTGCTTTAACGAATGATCCCCGTTGTTTTGCAGCTCTTACACGTGTCTCAGATGTAAGCTCTAATGATTTTCTTGTTAGATATGTTGTCTCTTCAGATTATCATTTGCTTTTGCCCTTTTGAGGTTTTTAGTCTTCTCTACAGTTTTTTGGATTTCGTTGTACTTAGAATTTTTAAACCCGCAGATTATCCGGTGCTTATGAACCCTTGTTACTTTGCTGCAGCTCTCTGCTCTGCCCTCCCCCTGTCCCAAGCGAGGGGAGGGGGAAATACCATTTTTGTTCTGGTGATTAGTTCCAGGCTTATGGATAAATATTTGTAGTGGAAAAAATGACTAAGAGTTGCTGATGATGCAGCTTCAGTCAGTTCCCTGAATACAGTAAGGAACAGAAGCAAAAACACTTCTGGTGGTATAACTGCCTCTGTGCTACAGTTTCTGATGGTATAGTACTGTGGATAAATAAAAAGGAAAAAAAAAAAAAAAAAAAGAAGAAACACACCTCTAACCAGCAATGCTCTATGGGCAAAAGCTACTCAAGTTAGGCTGGACTCATTCGGGAATAGGTGTAGTAGAAATCTTGCAGTATTAGTCATTGTTCGGCTCTTTCAGCCTATGTTGAATAACATGAAAGTGGCAGAGTATTTCCCCTTACTCATGGTGTAAATCTTGATGGAACAGCTTATGAGAATTTCACATCATTTACACAGAGCACTTTGGTCAAATCAAAACATAAACCTTTTTCCTCATTTCCGAACTAATCCATGCCAGGGCTAGCTGTGATTTCTTCAGCCCTCCAGCAAACCTCTTTCAGTTGAGAGCTCTTTGTCTGTAAGGACATCAGAGGGCTGCACATGGACTGTATAACCCCTGACTATTTGCTTGTCCTTGTATGTGCTTTCCACAGGGTACTGATGGCCTTTCCATTATTTCTTTGCTGCTGCCCAGCTCAGGGTAGGTGTGGGTGACAGTTTTTACAATGGAGTCCCATAGTAATTAAATCTGTGGGACTTTGATTTTGTAGTTGTGAGAAACAAATTATTGGAAGGGATTAATGTTTCAAACCTATAGTAATTGATGAATATTTTCACCCCTTTATCTGTTCTGTTGTCACTGCAAACTGATTCATAAAAGACAGGAACTCAGACAGATACTGACAAGGAACAGATCCCATCTGGATTTTCTGAAGTGCTTTGCAGTCGGGGGTGGCACAGGCACAATCCTGGTTATATTTTCAACAGTACATGAGTAGATCACATTAAAGTTCTTGCTTCCAAAATGTGGTCTTTTACTTGAAGCCAAGAATTAGGACATTTAAAGCCACTTCAGAATAAAGACAAATACTGATCTAAAATGATACTTCTGACATTGACAAATTGTTGCTTAACTACTTAGCCAAAAATTTCTACTGTTTTGTTTCAGCTGATTGTCACTGCCCATATGTGATTACAGTAAAAAGGATCTTCAGCTTTTTCTGAGCCTGCCTGATTCCTGCAATATTTAGTAATTGTAAGGAAAGAAAAACCAAACAAAACCCTAAAGGAAACAGAAAGTGCCGCCCTATCTGGTCAGCTTTTCAGTCACAAACAGTTCAATATTATTTTACCTTCACGCTGTGTGCAGTATGTATCCTTGATGAGTGACAATCCTGCTCTCTCTGAAGTTGTCAATCTATACCTACATGGCAATTTTAACTACAGCAGAAACAAAGTTAAGCAACCTTATTTTAGCATGTCAAATGAATAAAATATTTGTGTTGCTAAGTCTAAAATGAGTTTTTTAGGTTGCTTGCTTTTTTCCACATTATGCCAAGAAGTAGATGCAGCTCATTAGTTGTACAAGCATTGCAGAGTCCTGCAATCAACGGTGCAGCCCTGCAGAACAGCATTAAACTCTTAAGTGTTATTTTATTTGTGTCAGAAGACACTTCTGGGGTGCAGGGCAAAGAGCCCTTCATTTTTCCCCATTACTTAGATGACAATATCATTGTGCTAGAAATCTGGTAGAAACAACTAAGCTTTCACAAGGATGTGTCTCAAAAAAGTGTTTATCTGACCATGTTGTTACCAATTACCTTATGACATTTGGGTTTCAGTTTTAGAGTCTCATAGCAAACAACAAATATAGGAGCTTTGCACCATTTTTCTGTATTCAAATGCAGTACCTGCTAAATCTGTTGTCACCGTTAGAAATTTCTTCAAAGGCAAAATAATAATAATAATAATATAAGTTAAAACAGCAGTAAAAATAATTAAAGTTAATATTCTTTACAATTAGCTTCTGTGACAAACATTTTAAACTCAATTTGAAATTGAGTTTGCTTGGGGTTTGCTTTGGGATTTTTCAAAGGAATTCCTGAATTCCTCCTGTACTAAGATAGGCAGGCTTGGAGGTACCTTGTGCTTGTGTTTATGTGCATTGTGGCATTTCAGTGGAAGCACAGGGAAGTGCAAACCTAAACCCCTCCTTTAAGTGCATTTGACATAGGGGAGATGATGCTGACACACAAATCGCTTCTTGCTTAGGTTATAACGGAGATTAAATGGTGGCAACATGCAGAAGCTCAGAGAATTCCAAAGCCTTGTGTAGGAAGCAGGAATGCTGCGGTTTTTTTCCTGGCTTCAGGTAATCCCTCCAAGCCCAGCGCTGCCGTCGTTCGGGGGGCGTTTGGAGGGAGCTTTGTGCCCTTCCCGCAGACTCGCCCTGCCCGGGGCCGCGGGAGCTGCGTTACCGCAGGGCTCGCAAAAATCGGTTTGTGCTTTTCCAGAGCCCTCCTGGGGCTCCTGCGAATCCTTACGATACCACCAGGAGGTTTTGTGAGGTAATGATTTAACACTTGAAGCAAGTAAAACAGTCTCATTTAGCAGTTTGCCTCCCCCCGCCACGTGAAGTCAATAGAAAAGCAAGGTTTAAATCCCTCTACTTTGTTTTGCTGCTTTATTCCTCCCCAAACTATTGTTTTACAAAAAGAATTTCACCTGCATTCTTCCTCAGGTAATGAAGTCAGCAGTAGTTGAATTGCTTACCAAGCCTTAAAAATTTCCTTAGAACATGAAATTTTTCACAAAAGCTGTTTGTTTCTGAGTGGTAATTATTCTACCATCTAATGTATTCTGGTTTTTTTGTCTATTGAGACCAAACTTGTAGTGTGGCAAGCACTAGAGACATACAAAAAAGGAAGCTCCTTTTTTATAGAAATCTGTATTAAATAAGGTGGGCATCTTGGAAAAGACAGTGATTTTATCACAGCTTGAGGGAAATAAGAAAAAGTGCTTGTATTCCTATGGTGACTACTATTTTGTGGATGGTGGTATCTCTGTGATAATTGCATTGATGTTCCTATGTTTTACCCATTGAATCATACATGAAAAATAACTGTCTAATCGATACTTTATAAATTATACCCTGTTTTAGAGCTGATGAAATGTGCATTGAATGGCAGCTGATTTATGCACATTCATGGGGAGAACCAATTTTCTGGCTGGTGTGTTTGGCTTTTGGGTTTAAGTTTTTTGGCTTGGATTTAATTGTGTTCACATTAATAGCAGTTGAACCCCAACTTCTTGTAATAATGGTCATTTTAATAATAGTCAAAGTTTCCCATTCTGCTTGAGACATGTGGTACTTGGCGCTTTGCTTTTGTTGATGAAGATAAAAGCATTAAAGAAGCTGTGACATTTAGCCTTTTTTTGAACAGATGAGAATCCTAGCAAATCACAGTACGCTCACAACACAGGAAAAAATTATAATGAACTGAAATTTCTATGCCATTGGTGTTATTTAATTCTACTTCTAAAGTTAAATTTGGGATAACAGAATCTTGGCAACTTGGTGGTTGTCTGTTTTCAGTCAAAAGTAGTTAGACTCAGTTGTATACCTCTGGTTTTTTCTTTTACTGCTGTGTAAAAAGATGCAGCAATTCTCAAATGTTCTCATCAGCAAATAACTTCACAATTACACTGGAGGTAATTTGTCTTGTGATTTTCCACTATTTTTTGGTGGTAGGAAATAAATTGGAAAAGAGGCATACACCTGGAAGTAAGAGTATACGATTGCATTTAAGTTTTGAAAGACTTTGTTTCGTTTTTAAATTTACTTGCAGAGCTGAATGAAGTCTTTGTGTCAATTCTCATTTTACTGGAACATGTTTTTCACTCTGCTTGTCACAGTGAAAACTGAAAGTTAGCGTTTCTTTTCAAAGATGGCACTCTTACAAAGGCTGTGACTGGAATCTGTTGACTAAGATGAAGTAAAGGAGCTAACCCATAAATTCCGTGCTCACACCATTCTGGCTAGAAGTGTTTTTGATTGTGAGGATGACAAGCAAAGGAGTTCAGGTAAAACTCAGATGCTCAAAGGTCACATTGGAGTGTAGTCTCAAAAACCCATTTTTATTAGCCTTTGATTCTGTGGAGGGCTTTTGATGCCTGTCTTGTTCAGTGTTCAAAAACATTTAAGGGCAACATGAAAGATTAAAACTGAAATACCCATGTGTTTAAAATATTAGGATTTCTAAAATGTTTAAGGTTTTGAAGCTTTAGATTTATATTTTCAGATATTTTTATGTAATGAGGTAAAAATATGAAACTTAGTATATGCTATGGTAGCATAAAAATTTAATTAGCAGTCCTAAACCGTATCTGGTTTTCCTGCTGTAAGTAACAATGCCAACCTTCTTCCTTTTTTGGCAGCAAATATCTAAAGGTAGTATCAGAATTGAGAAGTTTTTTTCTCTATGTATCCCTGCCAGAGAAGAAACAAAAATGCTTTTCACCTGTTTCCTGGTGTTCCTTAAACTGCCAACAGCATTTAAAGGCAGAAGCCAAGCTGTAAAAGCTGCTGGTGTTTTTCACCATGCATATCAGATAGATGTGAGGGGACCAATTTTGTTTCTTTCGCTCTGTAGTTTTGGGTTGTGATCCTTTCTGCTTTTCCTACACAAAAACACCAGCAGTAGGTTGATAGGCCATTTAGTAGCATAGTACAGCCTAGGAATTAATCTCAAATACCTGTACAGGGTGGAGAAATGGGTGAGCTCTGTCAAAGCTTGAAGTGGGCTTTGCAGTGCCATAGAGACACACAAATTAGGATTGTTTTTTTTTCCTTTGTTACCTGCAAAGCCTAAGATCAGTAATGAATCAGTTGACATTTGTTAAGCTTCTTGCCTTCCTATTGTTTTTGGGTATTGATCTCTTTGGTTTGTTTGAATTTTTGGCACTGTTGGAAGTTCTGGTTGGATGGGTCAGTTTTTTGGGGGAGGGAGGAGTTTGAATTGGGTGATTCCATAAAGGTATTTTTCTTCGGGCTTAGAAAAAGTCACAAGATCAAAATCAACTTAAGAATAGCACCTCTGCTTCCCCTTTAAAGACTGGTTTTCAGTTATATTTACTAGTAAAATTGGACAGTTTTCTGAAGTAGGCAGTCTTGCATTCTGCTTAGGTGATGGATTGCATGTTTTCTTTTGTTTGCTTGCTGCTAGGCACTATGGATACAAACAGTAATCAGATGAAAACAATTTTAAAATGGAACAATGTCACACATTTTAGAAACTGCCAGAAAGGGAGGAAAGACAACCTGCTCTTGATTCAGTATAGTAAAGAACCTTCTGAAATCTCCATCTTGATGCTGTGCAGTAGCCCACTCTGAAGAGGGAGTCTGTCATGGCTAACCCTGCCAGAACTGTGGGCTGCTGACGAGGAGAACATGTTGCAGTGGCAACTCTGGCATCCAGCAAGAATGAAATATGCTCAGTTTCTGTCCCCACTGTTGGCTTTATGCCTGTGCCTTGGACAGCTTTTCAAAATCTGTAGAGAAGTCCTGTTGCTTATTCAGAATTTCTAGTGAACATTTATGACTGGTTTCACTGGGTAAGTAGATTGTGGAAGTGAACAAGGATTTATTTGACCTGTTCATTAAGCTATTGAGAAGTCCCTACAATTCTGAAGCAGTCCAGTTGACTGAGATCCAGCCCTAGACAATGTGCTTCCAGACACACTATTTCTATGGAGGGTCCAGCACACACTGAGGAGGGAAGCTGTTTGCACTTTCCTTCAGTCCCCCTTTTCTTAAGCATTTTGGCTCTAAATCCACAAGTAGCTTATTAATTAAATTATAACTGCAGGATTCAGCTCTGTGCATTTGAAAACACTGGATTTCATTCTGAAGGGGTTAATGTAAATTGAAAGCTCTTCCATAAATTGAAAGCTTCATAGTCTGAAAAGTCTGGGCTGTAAAACTCCTGAGTTTGATCTCCATGTAGTTCTTTAGTAACTTTTTTTAACTAGGCTCCCTAGAAGTATTCTGTATTCTTAATGCAGTTTGACATCTAGAACACTTATTCTTCTAGTGGAACAATTGACCTGTTACCACAGCTGAAATCCCTAAATCAATATATTCAGGATCAAATGTGCTTTGCTTTTGTGGCTGTTTACTTTAGCTGGCTGAGATTGATTAGTTGGCATCTGGAGATACATACAGAAAGGCCATTGCAGTTGTAGCTTCTGTACCTCTTCTTTGGGGTTTTTTGGTGATTTGGTTTTTATTATAATATAAATTTAGGATTATAAGGTGGCTTTTTGTGTCACTGAAGCACTATCACTCCAGCTCTTAAAACTGTGCGACTAGTTCCTTGATTTCACTGGGGCTATTTGTAACTCTTTGGCAGAGAGGCTTTAGCAGTTAAGGCCAGGTAGCCCATACTTGCAGATACCAACTCCTAGGATTTGGGGCTTCTTGCTTTGGCTTGGTTCTGTTTGCATTCACACTGGCATGCATCCAGTGAAAAAATCAGATTTGTATAGGAATCGAACATTGCCTCCAGCTTCCATCTCAACTACCTCTAATCTGTACTTTTAATAAGAAGTTAGTGCTATTCTTTTTGTAATGGATGAGTGACTCAGTTGTATTAAATCACTGTGGGCTGAAAAATCCACATGCAAAATCTAATTAAATATTTTGTGTCTGATTCTGATCGTACTTACATGATGTAGCTCTGACTCCATGGAGATGCCTGAACTTATTCTGGTTTTATGAGGCCAGAGACTGTGGCACATTGTGTGAGAGAGTGGAGGGCTGGTGAGAGAGAAAGCCTGTACTTCCAGATTCCTGGGTGTTGGTCTTGGCTAAGCCACTGGCCTGGTGTTGGGGAATCTACTCATTGCTTCTCCACTATAAAACAAGGGTGATCACGAGTAAAACCTGAGAGAAGTGTGGGGTTTAATGAATGCTGTTTGATCTGTGGCTCAAAAGCATTGTAAGTGTTAAAGGACTTAACATTCAAGTCTAGAGTAATACTTGCGCTTGTGGTATAACTGAAGAAAAGATGGTACTGTTTTCATAAAAGTTGTCATCACTGTGCCAGGAAAATATCAGCCAGTTTTCAATAAATTACATCCTTCTCAATGGGGAGCAGGAGTAAAGCAAAGAGCAAATTTTTACTTCACATTAATTCTTTCTTTAGCATTTATGTGAAAGGAGATTTAGTGTAAAGAGTTGCAAAAATAAATATTTTTTTTAACTTTTAGTATAATGCAATCAGACAACCTGCTGTTGTAGAATGTATAGCTAGTTCAGAATTTAGAATACCTGTGGGCTGGTTGTGTCAAGGTCAGAACTGTTAGGGGTTAACAAACCAGAGCCCCTCACTTATCTGGGTTGTAATTTGTACCACTATATCTGGGAGTTTGCACTGCTTTGTCTCCAAGTACAAGTCTTGAGAGAATTCTTTCCTGGCTTTCCTTTTGAGAGCTTGGGGGTGGGAGAAGGGAGGAATTAAACAAATCTCCCGATAGTCCTGATGTCATGATCAGTATTCTGCTGTTACTTCCACTTGTCAGGCACTGTTCGAGTTGCACAACTTGGAATGTTAAGCATCTGCTTTCTAAGTGTGTAGACATCAGGATCATTACAGATTTGTTTATGGAGATAAATTCTGCCTCTTCAGATTTGCATGTGAATTGAGGGGCAGACAGAAGTTTATACTTTCTGTAAGAACTATAGGAACAACTTTTAGAGTAAGCAATAGAAAGTAATTTTTTAAAAATGTTAAATGTAGTATTTAGACAATTCTACAGAAGAACTGCTCACTTTCTCAATTACGTTTAACGAACAGAAATCTTAAAAATGCATCAGTATCACAATCTTTTCCTACATAATGAGCAAATGGAATTGATGCTATTACATTTCCTTACTGATGTTGTATTTTAATAATCCAGCTGTGATAATAGCTGATATAATAATAAATGTAATTGTAACAGTGTCCTCATTAGATCGTATTTACAGCATGAGGATATTTGTGTTTGATGAGTCCCTGTTTCATAGAAGTTGCAGTATTTGTTGTATCTGCCATTCTAAAAATCTGTCCCCTGTGCATAGATGGGCTCAGACACTTGTCATTGCTTATGCTCAAGTCTCTTTAGTGTTTTTTTTTCTACCAGAGGGGCAACCCTCTGTTGTACAGCTCAGTGCAATGTGTTCTGTCAGCAGAGAGGTGCTTGAGTGTGGTTTTGTACAAATTGCTGGGTGCCAGAGATGCTCACTGCTCTTTCAGGAGAGACACGACGAGCAGGAAGCTGTACATAACCTGAGAAAATTAGAGCTTCATCAGATAGTTTGCTGTAAGTGCAAGGTGCAGGAAGACTAATGTATTAATCCATTTTGTGAACCTGTGGGAAATCAAAATAAGGTGGTTGGATATTTCACACAAGGTTTTGATATTCCATGTAAACTTTTCTGTATAATCCAGGGTAATGTATGCTTTTACTGGGCTGGAGAATCAGATAGATTTTTCATCTTGCATGAAAAAGACATGTCCCTGGTATAAACCATTGCATGGCTTGCATTGCATGAGTGATGGTTGTTTTTGCTTTTATTAGCAGAGCCCCCTCCTTTGGTTAGGGGAGGTTACCCAAATGCTTATTCTAATTCTCAGCCAAGGTAATCTCTGGCCTCTGTAAAGATCACTTAATGTTGATTGCAAGCACTTGGATCTGAACAGATTCTTCAGCTCATCAGCTTCTCACCAAATGCCATGGAAAGGGATGCTTCAGACAGCAAACAGAAGGAATAGAGTTGAGAAAACAGAGATTTTATTTTATTCTCCTCCTGGTCTGCATGCAAAGTCAGTTTCTGTATGAACTGCAGGAGGGTGTAATCAGAAGGGAGACAAAACAGTTGTTTTGGTTTTGTACTTGATGTTCAATGAAGTAAAATAATTTTAGTTAGACTAAATACTGTTGAATACTGTATTATTTAAGTTATTTTTGTTATTACTTTGGAAGGCTAAATGTAAGATTCTGTCATTCCATTGCTTCCTGAAGCTCACCATCCTTTGAGGTGTTCAGCATTAAATTAAAAATGAAGTGTCTCCCCAGCTGGGGCATCTGTAGCCAGCAGAGAGTACAAACTGACAAGGAGGCCTTATAGAATGGTATAGAACCACAGAAGACAAAGTCAGCAACTTTAGAAAATACCTCTGTGCCAGGACATTGTGTAAATTTCTCTGGAGAAATCCTACAACCCTTCAAGAAAGTTGACCTCATTTGCATGTTTTGATTAGATTGCTGTCAGGCTTCTTCAGACTTCCTACAAAGAAGGGAAAAGTAGTTTTCTGAACAAGTCTCAGGAACTTCTTTAAGTCTCAGTATATTCCTTATAAATAACTTCATAACTGAAGAGAAGGATTTTTGTGTGCTGTGTCTAAATCTCTAGGGGAAACATCTTTTATTGTAAAGAGGAATGCTCTCCATCTATATTCTATATTCCACTTCAGTGAAGGGATCATCAATCTCCCAACTAAATTCCTGAAGTATTTATTAGTTAACTCAGCCTCTGGTATTGTCACAGCTGGGGAGCTGTTTCTTTAAAGGACTGTAAATGAAAGCATAACTCAGGGGCATATTTCAGAGAGATACAATATTGTATGACAACTGTACAGTGTGGGAGTATCTTTAAAAAAGCGGGGAGGCGGAGAAAGAAAGAAACAATCTTATGGCCCCCTCCCTTCCTCCAAGTGAGGGGAAATTCTAGATGTAGAAAAATTAAATTTGAAACTACTGATATATTTAGGTACAAGATAATGACTTACACAGCAGAATGAAGCCAGTGTGAGAACTGCAGTGTTCACTGCTGTTAATAGGTGTGTGTCTTAAATAAGGATTATGAGAATGTGAGCCTGAAAATACTTAAATCATACACCAGCCCAAAGAAGAAAAGGAAAAGGACAAACTGTAGTTTCTTCAATTTTCATTACTTGTAATTTCCACTTGAAAATTCCCTGTTAATGTGGAAAGTTTTCTGTTTGCAAAGTGTGTTTGCTTCTGGTCACTTGCATTATTTTGGTTAGGGAAAATGAATTTATGAAAAAATACAATGAGCTAGACACTATATTCAGCTTGATGCGTATTTCCCTAAGTGCCTTATAAAGAAAGAAAGAAAGGGTGGAAAATTTAGACTTCTGACAGCTTTGATTTTCAAAGGAGGAAAGTATTTCATCAACCAAAATGCATATGAAAGATGCTTTGGCTGTACCCCAGGCTCTTTAGAGATGAGCCATAAAGTCATAATTGAAATACCTGTGCAAGTGAAGGTAAATGAATTATGCTGCCTTCCACACTTGTTAAAAGGTGCTATGGTTTATTTTGATCTACTACCACAAAAATGTAGAAGTCATATGGAATAGAGAATATTTCTGTCTTCTACCTCCAGAGTCACTTATTCTTCTCCTTTGTTATTACACAGTTTAATTTTGGGGCTTGTTTTGGTGTGATTACTTCAACAGGGAAGGGTCTGCGTTTACTTTTATAAGCTGTAATACTAGATCTTGGATTGGGCTAACGAATCGCTGGTCATTTACAACTGAAGCTCCTGTTGCCTACTTTGGGAGTGAGGTATCTTTGAGTTGTTGTCAACTTAACTCTGAGCAATGAAGTAGTTCATGTGCTGGAGGGCCTTTCCTTGGCTGTTGGGGGTAGAGTTTAGCTCTATTGGGATAATGCATGTGTGAATCTCATAAGATGGACCTGCTTATTAGGCTGTAGATTATGTTGACGTAATCATAATTTGGATAAAATCACAATTCAAGCCATGTCTTGGTTTTCACAGTCAGAAAAAAAAGTATTTTCCGCCAGAAATATTCACTTGACTGCAAGTGGTCTCTTCCTGTTCCACCTATCCCCCAAATGCACATAGAAATGAAAACTGAGAGAAACTCAAATGGTGGGAGGAGAAGGGGGTTGCTGGTCATTTTTTGCAATGAGAGATTAGTTTAAACCTCACCTCTTGGAAGATGTGACTCTTCATCTCATCTCGTTTTTACCAAAGTCAAAGCGGCTCTGAGGAATCAGAGAATATCCTGAATTGTAAATGACCCACAAGGATCAGCAAGTCCAAACCCTGGCCCTGCAGATGACTCCACGGATCACACTGTGTGCCTGAGAGCATTGTCCAAGTGCATCTCGGACTCAGGCAGGTTTGGTGCTGTGAAAATGAGAGTGCAAGGCATCCTGTGGCTAAGCTTTGCTAAGAGCAAACAGGCCTAGGGATGTTCCAGAGCACGTTCTCAGTGACTCAGAGCGGATTTGAAGAGGGTTCTATCGAATGTTGTCCTTGTTCAGTGTGAGACAAGGCTCTGTGTGCCATGCATTGCTACACCTACTGTGCCTTCAGAATCCCAGTTCACTGGTGGTGAATTATGAAAAATATCTTACTGAAGTGCAGCAGACATTAATGGAATGGAGGTTTCTTTGCCCTGTGGAGGTTTGGAGGGAGAGGTTGAGTTTCTGTCCTTGCATAGTTTAGTTGGCACACAGAAAGGTATATTGAAGTGTCAAGGCAGAGCTATCTTTGAAACATGGGTTGGAGCAAAAAAGTGATTTCTAGCCATGCCCATGACTGCATCCAGAAGTCAGTCATGTTAGCCTCTTCTGGAATGAACAAAGATATAGAGAATGATTAAATTATGTAACTTTTTATTTTTGCTGCAATTAGAACAATGGCACCCAGCTGTCTTGGTTTTCTCCAAACCTCAGTGATAATGCTTTGATTTAAACAAACCCCAAACATTGTTTAGGGCAACAGGCATTGGAATAACAGGAATTTTGTAAAGGTAGCATGTAATAACTCCAAGAACTAGGGGCTGTTCTTTTCTTTTGTAACTTTAAAGCTGAATTACATCACTGGAAGTCTTTATCTGTCTTCACTCCTTGTGCCCTCTCATGTGGCAATGTCTGAAGTAGTAAACAAGGAAGGACATCCTGAAAGATTTTCTGTCTCTTCCCTTTTTTATCAGCAGAAGTGTTTGTTGTTAGAGGGTTTTTTGTTTCCTTTTTTCTCTCTTTCTCTTTTTTTTTTATTTTTATCAGCTGCTACTGAATTTTTCTTTAAATTTTAATGGCTGAGGGAAGATGCTGGCTGGTGCCACAAGCTCTCCTGTTCCACTAGGGGTATTGATTTGGATGTGTCTGTTGCTCAACAGTTCCTCTCTTTGTAGAGAAAAGTTGGTGAGGATTTTAGCTCTCTCACCTATTACTGGCAAGTGCAGTGGGCTCAGGTGCATGAAGGAGCAATTTTAGATTTTTTAAATAACATTTCTCCCAATAGTTATCATCATTTCCAGTCAGTCTAAGTATAGAAGTAAACCATAAGAAACAAAGTCCTTCCAACAGGTTGAGAATGAGGACATTTAAGGTCAACCTGCTTCACATCTTTATGCTATTAGTCTTTAGAGACATCTGTAATTCAGACAGTCCTAATATCCTTCGTGTTTTTCAGTTTTACATTTTGGCATCGTATCCAGAGCAATTTTCCATAACATTTAAAGAAAGGAAAATCAGATGTTTGGAAACATCCCTACAGTTTTGCTGAACTCCAGGGTACGATTTACTTTGAGAAATGTTTAGGCAACTTTAATTGTTTCCTCTTTTAATGGCCTAATTGAGTTTTAGAGCAAGCAATGAAACTTTCTTCTTGCTATTTGTATAACATTCAGAACTCAATTCCCATCAGTTAACAGGAAGTGTCTGACTTCTGTTCTTCATTATGTATGTAACAGTGTGTCAACAGAAGATCACTAGAATTAAAATGCAAATTTACTGTTTTTCTTTCATTAGCATCACGTGGCCTTAGATGAGGCCATTTCGATCCTGGAAACTTAAGAAATTTCAAAAGTTAAGATGTATGTAACATGTAGGTTTTATCATGGTTTTTTTTTATTTTCGAAAGGGATGGTTATCTTCTGCTCTGTAATGAAAATTTATTACTTCTATTATCTAAGCTACTGAATTCACCAACTGGAATGCTTCTGTTGTGGTAGGAGGTTCTCTTCGGTTTATTTGTTTGGGTTTTTTAATTCTATATTTTTATCAAAGAATATGAATTTCTTGTTAAATGCTGAAAGTAAAAGGAGGTGGATTTTAAATAGGCTGTTCTTCAGCAGGTCTGCAAAGGCAGTTCACTCATTAGATTGCACTCATAAAGGATTAGCAAGTAGTGAGGACTTTACGCAAAATCGTTTCAACATTAATTTAACAGATTAAAGCTTTCACTGCAAGTTTCCTGTGATTTTTTTTTTTCATACTGAGCAATTACGAGTGTAACCTGTAATTCAAAGTTGAGTTTGCAATATGTGCTTTTATACAGACCCTGCTGTGTCCTGACACTCAGTTTCATTAATTCTTCCCTCTCTCTTTGCAGCCTGTGTATCACAGGCAGGATTGTTGGTTTAGTCAGCAGTGGACTCGAAGAGGGGAGTGACAAATGATCCTGTCTTAACTGTTCCTTGAGCTGCAGCTCCATCCTGACATCATTCGTAGCTCTCAAAGCTGAACTTGAGTTCTCCCTTAGTTTCCTGAGCCTCTATCCCACTTGCAGGAGAGCACAGGGAATCTCTTCCCAGCTCTAGGTGTGCATTTGTTGAGCAGTGCCATTAACCTGACCCCAGTTGTTGTAGCTCTCCAGGCTGAGGAGTACAAGAGAATTCCATCTTTAACAGTTTTCAATTCACTAACTGACATCTACCATAAAATCTCCTGCTAGCATTCCAAGGCTAATATTCTTCCTGGAGAGGCTAAGAGCTCACTAGTAGAGTGGCAATAGTCTTTGAAAAAGCTTGTGATCCTTGCTGGAGGGTCCAAGGTGTCCAGGTGAGAGAGCCCAACCCACTGGGCAAATCAGCACATTGGTCTTGTGTTGTGGCACTCGGGCTCCTGTATGACAATTTATATATTGATGGTTCTGATACATTTTGAAAGTTTGCAGTGCATCACACTGAAGGGTCAATTTACTCAGCACCACAGGCAGTTCCAGCTCAACTGATTAATAAATATTGTAAATCAGTTTCTAAATTGTATTTCATGGTTACTAAGTATCAAAGAAACAATGGAGAAAGGAGGTTTGTGTGCCAAACATAATTATGGCAATTTTGGATAGAATGTCAGGGAGAGAAGAAAATAGCTGTTTCCTTTATATACTATGCGAATATTTCTTCATCTATAAAAGCTGACTTCTAACCATGAAGAGTTAACATTCATGAGGAATGTGTGGAAACCTTACATAACTTGTTCAGTCTCATCTCATGGGTGTTTCTCTGTACACTCTGCCAGAACTAATTTCACGGTTTTAAAACAACTCATGGTACAAAAAGAATACGTAATGAGTTGCCGTGAGATATGATTGTTTCCCATCTGAGAGATAGAAAGACCTGTAGCTCTCCAGGACTTATTAGAAATCATTTCTCAATTAAGTACGGGATGTATAGCTTAACAAAGGCTGTGTGGTTCCTCTTGAATACATCAGGGTTTGACTGAGCAAAGCAGACCTTTTGCAAGCATTTGAGATACTCTACCCCCTCCTTTTCCCCAGCATCTTTTCCTCTGCTAGTTTATAAATTCAAAGAGACCGTAAGCTTGTGTAGACAAAAAACACTGACCTGGCACGGTCTGTCTTATCCTGCCTTCTGAATCCCTGTCATATCTTAGAGTTTGAAAACAGACGAAGCTTTCTGGTGCTGTCAAAAAAGTGATCTTTGAGAAAGG
Source organism: Certhia americana (assembly GCA_018697195.1). Lineage (NCBI taxonomy): Eukaryota > Metazoa > Chordata > Aves > Passeriformes > Certhiidae > Certhia > Certhia americana. Next base: position 15,135,426 of record CM031866.1, on the reverse strand, counting down.
AAGCAGCATCCAAACTGTCAAGACCAATACTTGCTCCCTCTCAGCCAGTGACGTTTCACTCCTGAAGCCTGCATAGCAATAAACTACTGACTACAGTTACCCAAGACAGAGCCTACACAAAAGTGCTGGCAAAAGCAGAGTCCAGGGAAAGAAAATTGGATGGAATGGGGTGGTGAAAAGGCATCTCTTCATTTTAACATTAGTTATGTACAGAGAGATATATTACGTTCTCCGCTTCTAAGGCAGAAAGTCATGTTATGCAGGACCCACCCAGCATTATACAGAGTGGGGAATGCTTTAGAGTGTGCCTAGGGTCTAAGCCAACAGTTTGTGGCACATCTTGTCTTAGTTTGAGAAACAACCTTTTGGTTAGGGAAATTTTTTAAAAAAGAAAAGGAGGAAAAAAAATTTTGATTAGTTAGTTATGGTTGTTGCAGAGGCAGTGGACCATAAGACCACTCTTCCCACCTCTGAATTTCACGCAGATGTGAAGCAGAGTTAAAGTTCAGTTTGATAGCTCTGGCAAGATCTCATATCATTTTTTGAGGCAGGAAGTCATAGGGGACTTAACTGGCTAATATTTGCCCAGGTCTTTCCAAGTTATAAGTGAGATTTATTTCCAAGTACCAGAACCACTCCAGTTCAAATGAGTTAAAGTAGCCTTAAACACTAAGGGAAATTTATGAGGATCTTTGGACCTCCAAAACACTTCAGTAAAGCAGCTGGGATTACTAGTAAAATTTCACCACTGTAAAAACGTGATTTGAAACAGAAACGTGGTTGGATTGAGAGGGATCTCCTCCAACTCAGTCCATGGTGTTCTGTGCAGCTGGGAGCCCTAGCATTGCAGTCAGCAGTCTTGAATGGAAAATTCAGTGTGATGACTCACTGTTTTCTACATCTTCTTGTGCTAGGAATGTAGAAACAAGGCAAAGATTCCTTGGTCTATCCCCTTATTTGCCCTGCTGCTCTCTAGGGAGAGTTATGGATATCCTTTTTGTGGCTGGAAAAGGGAGGAGGGGTGGGGGCAAGGTGCAGAATTGCATCATTTCTGTGCTCCCAGGTGCCCACCTCAGGCACAGGTGAGGCTTTAGTTGCAAGGAAGGATTACACTGCTCTGTCTGCTGGGCAGAAGTGGTGACATGACAGATGATGTGGTGGCAGGATGCATGAAATAATTTAGATTAACCTCTCAAATTTTCTGTAACAGCAGTGCAGGAAGTCCTGCTAGTTCTTGGAAGAAATCCAAGAACAAATTTCCATGCTTCTTATCCTAAACTCACTAGTGATGAAGAAAATTTTACTTCAGTAAAAATCATCTGTGTCCCAATAGGAAATATACCTTTTTATAGGAATTTTTTTTTTCACTTGCAGAACTTGTCATTTTTAATGTGGGAAGGAGCCAGATGATGTGAGGCACAAACACACATTGATTCTCTTTTTAGAAAACCAGTGAGAATAGGGATGCAAATTAGTTCACTATACAGTTCTAATTAATCAGCCTCTCTTCTCTTTTCTTTATTCCAGTTACCTTGAATTAGAAGTCATGTTATCCTTTGGGCTCTGACTGACTTAATGTTTCAGAAAACTGCTGGCTCGTAATCTGATAAGGAAGTCAGAAAGGGTCAATATTCTTTGTATTGTAGTTACTCCAAAACAATGACTGATTTTAGTTAGAATGGCATTTCAGGGCTATTTTCCTTCTCATATTTCAAAGCACAGCTGAAAATAAAGTGAGTGTGCCCTGCGACACTTGACTGTAACATATGTTGCAGGAATGTTCTATAAAGATAAACCAAACAGTTCCCCAGCATTTTCTGTAGATGGAATCTAGATTTGATTATGCTGTTTGACCTATCCAAGATTCAGAGATGCCTGAGCCTGAGGTTTTTCTGATGGTCTGTTTTGCAGGGAAAGGAGAAGGAAAGATTGCCGTAGAGTAAGCAGAAAATTATTCAGCAGCTCGCTGTTACGTTCATTAAGAAGGCAGAGTGAGGCACTGAACTGTTATTTTAGTCAAATCTTCATTTCATTTATGTCAGTATTTTGTAAATAATTAATATGACATTTTAAGTTGACTTGTTTCCCAAAATAGCTGGAATACAATAATAAATTGCACTGCAGTCAGAAGAAATCGCTATAACACCATGTCCTGTTTTGAAATTATTTTTCACTTACCAGTCAAGCTAAATATTAGTGCTTCTAGGTAGGAGGTTATTAACTGTATTTGCTCTTTGAAGAGAAAAGAGCTTCTCATAAAGGTGACTTCGATAGCAAAGGAAAATTTCACAGCAGTCGCCAATTTCCTCAGGGAGCAATTCCATGATTTCCCAGACCAATGTAAATTTACTCCTCTGCTCACTTAGAGGCAGGGGCAAGAAAGCACAGGAAGCCATAGAGACCGGGACAGGGAAAATTTCAAATGTCACACAGACTTTTAATGTATCAATGCCGAGGGCAGTTTCTCGGGCAGCCAGAAAACCATGGAGCTGAACAGGGTCCAAATCATAGCTCTCCAGCAAAGCAAATAAAGCTCAAGAAAGCTCCTGAAGTTTTACAAAGTAATTTCCTGGACATTTTTCCTCAGGAGAGGAACATTGAACATTAGCTCTTCAGTCCTCCTCTAGGATCTAGGAGTTGTCTTCCTTGCTGGCTTATGAGGGAGCTGCTTGTGCCGATGACCTCATGCACTTTTGGGAGTGGAAACTTTCCTGCTACTTAAATGCCATTCCTAATGTTTAGGGTGGCTGAGGAATGGGGAAAAAAGCATTAGAGGATGACTCAGTGGCACACACAAACTCCAAGATTGAAAGGATGATGTTAACCTTCAGGCAGAAGTGGCAGAGTGCTACTCTATTAATTTTGCTCATTTATTAAATGTCTGTGAGATTTTTACAATGCAGCCCAGTTGAACTTGCTGATTTTTTTTTTTTTAACCTCAAACAGAAGACTAGATAAAGCCCAAAGGAAGATGTATTCTGTAACACTTAAATGGTGTGCAATTCATAATTAGCTTCAGTGAAGGTTGGCTTTGGCCAGTTGAGCAGAGACAGGATACTTTATTTTTGGAGCTAAGGTCTTCACCTCACTACTGTGGTGCAACATTGGGGAAAAGCTGGCAATGATTGATGTACATGGGCAGCTTTTATGTGTTCAGATTAACTCATATGAACACTTACTATTCTGGCTACTGTGGGGTCACTGATGCTTTTAAACAGCACTGAAGGGTCACTGCTAGACTGAATAAAATCCCAGGCTCCCAGAATTTTTCTTCTGTGCTCTTATTCATATATTAGAATTTCAGGGTCTTTCATATGTTCTGCCTTCAAATTTGACTTATGGCCATAGTCCACAAAAAGAGGACTGCTCAGCTAAATTTTGCCAGTGAAAAGAGCAGGAAAATCTTTTAAGTTCTATTCTCTAACGCAGTCGTCGTGTCCCTCCCCACCTTCCTGACCCCTTTTTCCTTTCCTTTCTAAGCCATGAGAAATGCTACCACCACCTCTAACTTTTTTGGCCAATTGAAGAATAAGTTTTAATTTTAATACCTCTCTCAAGCTATAACATTTAAGGAAATACAGGTTACAAACTGTGGGGTTTTTTTCCTAGTGCCGACAGGGGAAAGTAATTTCTCATTCTCTTTCTTTTCCTCTTTTCCGCTTTGGGATGCCAGCCTTGCAAATCAATATTTCATTTTGAAGAAGCCATGTTTGATGCCAGTTCTACTTATTTGCTTTGCAGTCACTGCAGTAATTCTTTGTAGCTCTGTCAGTATGTAAATTAAACCAAGCATAGATAGCTTTGTGTTGCTTAATGTTCAGCTGATAAAAATTAATGTGGTGTGAAATGAGCATTTTATCTGACTGCAGATACAGTGCCGGAGTTAATTAGACTGGCAGAGCAAAACGTTATTAAACATACAGGCCCCTGATCATCAAGAGCTGGGTGAACCTCAAAAATGTGGGTTTGGGTGGGCAGTGTAATGTAAATTGACTGAGGCAGGCTCAAAGCAAACATACTGGGAATGGTGCACTACTTCAGCAATAAGACATGACAGACAGAGCAGCAGTGCTGATGAATGCATGCCTTGGGTGCACAGTGTAAGGTACAAGGCAAGCCAAATGCTTCCAGCACGCTTGGGAAGTGCATTAATCAGCATTAACACATGATCTACAATGTCTTATTGTCATTAAACATTGCCACTTCTTAAGTTCAGAATTCGGTGACAGTGAAATGATCAGTAAGCCAAATCAAATAAAGTAGCAAAACATTTAATTCAGCATAAGTTATTTCAGTAACAGTATTTTCATACACTTAGTTAGCTCTCTTGGAAGATTGCCTTGCAGCACTGGTGTATACATTGCAGTTTTCTCTAATTAAAACAAAAAAGCACTAACAAAGATATCTTTCTTTTCTATATACTAAATATATCCTGTAAGTATTAGCTCACTTCATCCGTTGTCTGAATACGGAGCCTATTTTGATATTCCCAATACTCTGTTTATGCTGGACACATTTGTGAAGAGAATCAGATGCATTATAATATTGTTCTAAAAAGTTGTGTTGGATACAGCCAACACTTTTGATGCTGTGATAGGTGAGTTTGGAATAGTGTCCTCAGTATTAGTTCCTTGGCAAGATGTGAATCTAATGGTTTGAAATCGTGAAACCCACAACAATTTATGTTTTTTGGACCACAACATTTCCTAACATGTAATTGGAGACTTTGTGCTGTGGTGTTTATTTGAAGAGCTAGGAGGCTGGAAGTCATGTTTAAACAAACCTACAAGCCTACACCCAGAATGTCAGGTGCTTCTGTGGCACTCCGGTCTAAAGGACTCTGGAGGCAGAACAGATCACCTGAGAGGAAACTCTCTTGAACAATTTTCTAAAAGGACCAGCTGGCACTGGGGGTGGGGTTATGCAATGGATGTTATTGGCCAGTAAGAGCTCCAAGAATGCTTTTCTGTCTCCTTATGAGCCCTAGAATGCTGCTGAACAACCTCAGCTTTTACTTCCTGGCAACCTCCCTCTTAAATAATCTCTCTTGGTAAGCCTGGGAGTCTGACGTATTTTTACCCAGGGCTTCATCCTTGTGATACTCGTCAGATAAATAGTATTTTCACAAATCTGATGGTTCTCTGTAGATGCAGATGATTAATTTTATGCATTTCATCTGTTTATCTTTTACTTCTTTTGCTTTGACAGTACTATGTATGTTTATGCTTCAGTACTTAGCCTTAAACGAGCAGGCCTTTTGTTTTTCAGTTGTTAGTTCTTTTGTCTTGTGCTGGTCCAATCTCCAAATGTTCCTCCAAACCGGAAGTACTCTTTTCCTCTCAGCACCTTCATATTGCATATTGTTGACATGGGGCTTACAAAATGTAATGCCCCATTCTCCCTCAGGTTGTCTTCAGCAGGTGAGATGGTGGGTGGGCTCTGGGTGTTTTTATGAAGAGCCCCTCGTGCTTCTGCATTACATAATAGTCAGGGAGAGTCCTACTTTACTGCTTGTGAATATTTCTGAACACTGCGCACAGCAGAGACTAAATATTAGGAGCAGACAGCAGGACCTCAGTTGCTGTTCTCAAAACTATTAAAAAAGAGCAGAGGGTGGCCAGTACTTACATGGATGCACAAATTGATATTTCTTATTAACTACATAATTTGCTTGACACTGACTGGAACTTTGCAGCATAATTGAAGAATTTAAGCTTTTTGGCTCAGTCTCAAAGGATCAGTGAAGGTGACCAAGGAATCCTCTGAGTGTTATACTAAAACCTTACAATAGGAGGACTTGAGAGGACTTTCTCTACGTTCCCATTACTTTTAGGTGTTTTTCTGAGAAATGATGGATTCTCATATCATTCTGAGGATGATATAAGGCAGGCTGTCTTGGTATTTGTATGCACTGATTTGCCTTCCTTATCCCTTAGGTATTTTCAGAGAAAATCCAACTCTCCACTCCACTTTAAGTATTTATTATTTGAACGAAACACCATAAATTCCCTTCCTATTTGCAACAGAGTTGAAATACTCAAGAAGTTGGATTTTGTAGTTTCATAACCTATGCCATTGTTCTCTCCCCTTCAAATGTCACAATTGAGTGTTATACATCTGTTAGATCCTTGGAGAGCTGCACATTGCTGGTAGCTTCTTCCATGATGAAGATGGAGGCAATCAGGTTACTCCTAGTTCAGAATTTCTGGTGTGCTCTGTAAAATTCCTCTGTGCTTACAGATATATAGAAATGTAGCAAGAGCGGTACTAATTACTGGAACCAGGAATGAAGTAATTGGCCAGATTAGAAACAATTCCTCACCATCCTGGATTGATCTATATGCTGGGTCCTATCGAGCTCCTGCATTACATTTTTTACCTTATTGAGAGCTACTCAGTTCTTTGAGGTGTTGCGTTTTACTTAATACTATTTTCCTTAAGTTCTTCAATTTTATTTTTTTCTAAATTTTCTTTATGATTAATTCTGTCCTGTACAGGGGTTTCAGTGCATGTAAGAAGACATCCAGTTGTTCAGAACTGGTTTGGTCCTTCAACCTAAGGGATCAAATGTATATCATTTAAGCTGCTGTGTGATTTGTTTTGTTTTCGATGATTCCTTTCTAATTTTCCTTTCCCAGGAAATAAAAATCAGATCCCTTCCTCTGTAGTAATCTGTATTTTCTGCCTTTTACTGTAATGTCCATGGCCAAATTTCCAGGTACATTGTGTTTTGCATATTCCTTTTTGTACAGCTGTCCAGACTTTTCACTGGCACAGGTTATGAGTTACTAGGGCCTCAGTTTGGAATTTTGAAAAGGTATCTAAAATTACAGAAGCTCATTCTTTTTTGGGCTAGAATTCTCTGTTGAGAATAGTCTCTTTTGGATCTTCCAGACTTCTCTCTGTTTAGAATTAGACGTAACAAAAACCCAAAGTAAACAAAGGCCTCAACAGCCAACACCACCACTTAAAATTATTATGGTTACTGCAAATCCTGTAAATCTCTGTTGGAGCTAAGATAATTTTTAAACAAAATCACGATATTGAAGATTTTGACCACCACCTAATTGGCAGGGGAAAGAAAGAAATCTTCCAATAAATTAGTATTCAGGGGTTTTTTTTATTTAGTCATGGAACATTATGCATACCTTTGGTGAATTAAAAAGATAGAATAATTTTGCTCTGATGTGAACTTTTATTTATTTCTGTAGCTTCCAATGCTATAAAAATGACTACAGAGGACCAAGCTGTTGTCAGTGTTAGGCAAAGCTGTTTATAAAACTCCTATCTCTAGTAAAATACTCTTAGATGACTTCTTTTTAATTCAACAGAAGAATCTAAAATCTTGATCCTTCTTTGTGATGTATAAATCAGGCTCATCAGAGAAACAGAATGAGATGCCACATTTCTGAAGTGCTGATCTTCCTTCCCCTTGTTCACCCTTTTCTTACAGTTACTTGAATGGCAGCCCAGATTAATAAATACAGAAATTTTATTACACTGCAAACTAAAATAAATTGCTTATCTTAAATCCAACATTTGTGTAGCAGTATCAAAATCCCTACCACCTAGGATAGTTTTCAGAAGAGTGAGGATTTATTTAATTATAATTTTTTGCTGCTTTTGAACTGTTTTGCTACCAAGGATACATGGGGCCACATCTCAAACTGGAAATAAATTAATAGGATCCTGCTTGCAGCAGTTCACTTGTATTTGCACAGGAACAGAGTTCGTTCTGTAATAAATTCTGAGGGTCTGCCTGAACAAAATCACATTTGGAAGGGGCCACTGAGAAATGTTTGATCATCTGTTGCGTGCTCCTATCCTTCCTGAAGTGATTTGTATACTGTAGCAAACACCCCCCAAAACCACCATCATCATAGAAATCAGTCATTTAATTTCATTTACTCTATCACATTGGTGACTCTAGATGAGCAACCTTTTCTTTGCATCACTCAGGATTTCCAGCAGTGATGCACGTCTGTGGCTTGGTCCTGCACAGTCCTTTAATTCCTACGTGCCTGCTCTTTAAATTTAGTTGAGGAGTGCCGACAACTGTGCTCAGTATCATTTACCTCTGGATTCCAGCCTAAAGTGTGTGTATACAATTGGCTGAGATTAATTCACTTCACAGTTCTCCCTAATTGAGGAGATTCAAACTATGCAATGTTCCACCCCGGGGAAAAAAGTTTTAAAAATTTTTAAAAAAAACCAAAAAACCCGGAAGAAACCAACTTGTATAAAATCTACAATGCATTAGAAGGTGATAAAGTCTGGTTTTGTACCATTGAGAGCCACAACATGGTGGAGATGTGGGTTCCTGCCTGCTTTCAGCCGCTGTGCTCTCCCCTCCCCGTGCCGCACGCTCCGGCCCCGCGGTTGCGTGGCTGTGTCCTGACCCAGAGCTGAGCTCCCGGGGCTCTGGAGCCCGGCTCAGTCTGCTGTGGCAGGGTGACAACTGTCCTGGTGGGCTTGGCAGGGTGCTGCCAGCAGGGAGAGGCACATCCCAGGGTGAAGGATGACTCGGTTCTCTAGGGCAGCTGCAGTTAGTGCACAAGCTGCTGCCTCTGTGCAGCTGGAATATTGGAAAATGCGCTGAGCAGGGAAGTTCATGGCGCTGTTGTGCCAACCCGCATTTCGGCCCTGCCACAGTAACTTGGAGTTGCCACACTCAGTATTCCCCTTATGGAAGCAGCAGTCGGTTCCAACAGTCAAACAGCCAACAGCATGTGGCTGCACAGTGACTGGATTGCAAGCTGAAGTTTTTGGTTTGCGTTACTTGTACTTCCAAAGCCTTAAACGTTAAATTCCAAAGTTGTTTAGTTCAGCCTCATTCAGCTTAATTGCTTTAAATGAGAGTGATTTGTACAGGCAGGATTGTGGCACACATGGATGTGCATGGATAAATGTGAAGTAAATGTGAATAATGGCATGTTTTTGTAGGCATTCAGTGAGAAGCTAGTATTTGCTAATATTCAGAAAAGTTGGTTTGAAAATAAGATCTGTGGCTGATATAAGAAAGGATTATGTCAATCCCCCTAGGTCAATCCCTAGAAAAAACTTAATTTCACAGTACGACATTTTATTTTTCAACATTACGACTTTTATTTTTCAGAGCAATAGTTTGTAGTAAAATGTGAAAAATGCCTTTTTAGAGGTAAAGCTAACCTAAATATTAGGCACCATCAGCATTAGTGAGTCAGTCTAAATAAAAAACCACTTCAGCTTACAGGAAAAACTGATTCAAAGAAAACAGCAGCTATAGGAAAGGTAAGTAGGTCTGTGTTTCAATAGCTCAGTGTTCCTTCGAGGGTCACAGGAAGTTCATGAGAGACCATGAAGTTTGTGCTAGCCAGGTTTCAGCCAGCTACATTTCATCTCCAGCACCGTTCACACGGACACCTGATAAACGTGCCCTGCATGGTTTGCTCTCACTATTGCTTGTGCATAGTGTCAGCCACCACGAGCTGCCAGAAGTAGCTCTGTGGTCTCCTGGGAATCTCACAGCAAATCACTCCAGGTGGGCACAGACCAGTGGACCTAAAAAGGCCCATTGTGTGCAAAAAATCCTCAAAATGATGTGTTCCTTAGAGTTCTCCAAACCCATTGCCATGGAGTGGGCACTTCCTGCATTTTGTATGGACTTAAGTATCTCCAGCAGTCAGTGAGAAATGCAGTAAGCAGGGAGAACAAAACTTAAGATTTTACTCATTGTAATGCAGCTACCCTCCCCTCAGTCAAGTCTTTATTGAAATTAGAGATGGGGTAAGTGGCAGCACTTGATAGCAGTTGCAGAACCAAATTTGGGTGTGAATTTGAATCTTAGTGTTAGAATGATTTGTGTATCTAACAATCACATGTGAAAATTCTGGTACTAGATTAGCATTCTTATTGTATATCCTTCTTTAATATTTTCTGTAAAAATGTGCCAAATGAAATCCAGAAATATTGTTGGTGATTTCTGTCCATGGCCAATATTCCCCACCCATTCATTACCTAACATTTTAAGAGCTATTTAGTTCACATGCACAAAATTGTGTCAGGTACCAAATGGTGTGAGACCAGTCCAGGTGAGTTCAGTTTTGTAGTGAAAGGTGGCTTAGGGAATTTGTGTGAGAGTTCTAACTTGACTTACTTTATGAGGTCTTTCCACAAAATTACTTCCTAGCAGGAAATCCCAATTTGCTAGAGCTAATGCCTTTCATGTAATCATTCAGAGGTAGCTCTTTGTGCAAGAAGCCATTTCCAGTCAAGGTTGTTGGGCCAGACCCCTCCCTGACTCACCAGCTACTGCCACTGAGCCAGATTCAGAATAAAACTGAAACTTCATTCTTTCACCTCCCCAGTGAGTAGATACAGGCTACTTATGTCCTGGTGCCTCTTTAGTTGGAGCTGGCTCACTTAGCAGAAGCAATTAATGATTCAAAACATCGGGAAAACATAAGCTGTAATTCTGCCTTTACAAGCAGCAGGTGATCTGATGGGGCCCTAATGCTGCAAAGTATCTTTTTGTGCTTTTAATTTCGTCTGGGGATGAGGCTGCTTAGAACACCAAGAAGGCACCAGAAGCTGCAGAATAAAATAGAAATTAGGAAATAATGCTTTGATTAGGATAAGCACCTAATTATTTGGATGCTGGTGTGTAATTGGATCTGCAGCCGAAACTACAAAACTTCAAAGTACAAGCTTTATCATTCGATTTCCAGTAGCACCTTCTGTGATTCACACAGAGGTGGCTGCCTTTTGTTCTCCAGCTCCAAACCTGGTCAAATTCCAGGCATGCAAAGATAGGCAGCAGGGAGTTCCATAATATGGCTGTGGCTTCTTTAGTAGTAGTTGCTCATCTTCATCTGAAGATGTAGCTTAGTGTTCATGTGGACAGAATCCAACCTTTTCTTATTAAAGCAAATATGGGGTCATTTCTGCATAATTTAGAGGATTGCCAGATGTGGGAACACAGCACCTTCAGCCATCCCAAATTGATATTTGTGTCTGTTACTGTGCTGGGTCTGTCTGTACCCCAAACCCGTGGTGGTCTGCAGTGGTAAGAAAGGAGTGAAGGAGATGTGTTTGAAGATGCAAAGAAAAAGGAAGAACATCCCTTTCATGGCTTGCTCTAGTGAAATAAATGGTATACCTGAGCCTAGGTAGGCTTAAACTGTGTGGTGGAGTTTGGTGCATCAATCCATCAACAGCCCTGCCTGACCTAACTGAAAAACTAGAAGTTCTGTATTTTCTTCAGCATCCCCCTGCAAACCTGCTAATCAGAAACAGGGTATCTATCACTCTAGCTGCAACTCTTTCTTTTGAGGCTCAGGCAGTACTTTTACAGGCTTCTGTGCTACCAAAGTGTTTAGGCAGGGGGATGCTGTGAAGGTTGTGAATTGAGCCTATTCCTCTGTCCCCTACAATGCTATAGATAGGCTGATCTCAGGTGGTATTGAGGATTTAATGAGTTTAATAGGTAGAATAAGCTTGTTAATGAGTTAATGTTGGACCTAGAGTGACTCCACCGTATTTGGGAAATGTGTGTGAACATTCCAAGGGTAGCTGAGGTTCTGTTATGTCCATTTTGGAATTTTCTATCACTTTCCTGCATATGAATTACCCATTTCAGTATTCTGAACAACTTGGGGATTAACTTTATCAATCAGCTTCATCATTTGCTACCATGGTTTTAGCTTTTTTTTAAAATGACCATTCTGTGGTACTTTTTATTGCCACCATTTGTGGCAGCAGAAGTTTGTACACTTTTGAACACAGCAGAGTTTGCTGGTTGTGTCTCATAAGGGCTAAAGACAAGCATAAAGCTGTAGCTCGTGGACTGCTTTCTTCTCAAGAAATGGGGCTTGACATTTTGAATTTTCTATATCCCATCAGGTGAGCTTTTGATCCCCATTTCTCACTTTGAAGCAAGACATTTATAATGAATTAAGTTAAAATATACTTTGCTACTGGGTGATGTGACTGATGTGGTTGGTGTGCCAGGTAATCACTCCATTAAAATGTTGAAGATGGCTTTTAAATTAATGAAGCTGACCTGGTATGAAGGTTGTAGCCTACAAATTTTGTGGAATGTTTGGTTTCCTCCACTCTTCCAGCTTCTTTTGTCCCCCTGTAACTCAAGGAGTGGCAAAATTTGGAACTTATGTACATTGTACATTTCTTAGGATTTTTGTAGGGCAGAGTTCCATGCTAGAAGCATCAGAGTACACTTTTAGAGGTTTTGGTTTTGGTTGTTGGAGTCCTTTTTGTTTGTTTCCATCTCTGATAACTAATTCTCGTATCAGTTCTAGAGAACAGCAAGATGCAAATGCCTTAGGTCCAATTTTGTTAAGTCACAGATTTGTTTCTGAATTAGTACTTGGATAAATTTCTCCATGCAGATTAAAGGAAGCAATGTTTGAATGAAGATTTTTATAGCCAGGTATAACTCTTGCAACCAACAAAGTTGATTTCAATTTGGAAAACTTTCCTTGAAGCAAAAAAACCAAAGAAATCCACATTCCCCTAAAAGAACCCAAAAATCCAGTCTGTCTCAGAAACTTTGAGACATGCCTGAGTTAAAAAGCTGGTATTAGTCAAACTGTAAAGCAGATTAGGAGGATTTCTTAATTTTGTTTTTAAGTTAGTCTCTATATTACATTTCTTCCCCCAAAATGTACTCCTTGCTGATTGTTTGGACTCAGCAAACAAATGTAGTGTTTACAAAAGCACTGTTAACCCTTGCTGCCTTGAGTAGCAGTAGAATCTATTTTATACAGATTTTCTGCACGGTAGGCAGAGTTTAATGCTTGCTCCTTGTTTTGTAGAGTGGATTAAAAACACTGTACTGTGTAATGGTCATTGTAGATTGCAAGCTTTAGCCTCTAAGTGAAAGTCAGAGCATTTGGTAAATATATACATTTGAACTTGCACTAAATTTTATGTGGAGACTGAAGCTTATTGACATTAGTCAATTAGGACTCATTTTCTGAATCTATCCACATGAGGTCAAATGAACTCCAAATGGTTTGGGTTTCTTTAATTTATTAAAATTCTGTGTTGAAGCTAAGGGTTTTTTTAATTCGTCTTTTTTTTAGTCAGACTGAGCCAATTTATCTACAAGTCAGGTAAAACAGGATGTAACTTTTAAAATCTGCATTTCAATGCAAAAGAGTGAAGCTCAGCAAAAGGCGTAAGAATTAGTTATAAAATTGAATTTTATTTTTCATGTCTGTGTTGCCACAGTGAATGAGGTTTGAAAGGGTAGGGAGTAGCACTCAATTCACTGAAGTGTGACAATTCTTCCATGTCAGTGATTTCAAGCCTGAAGGGGATGACATCCTGTAAGCACATTCATCCATTTGTGTTTATTAAATTAAAGCCTACATGAATTTGCAACAACAGACTGTTCATTAACAGAAAAAGAGACTATTGCTTTCCTCTTGGGACTGTTTTGGCTTTGATCCATTGATCTATTCTTGCATTGACATAAATATTACGGTTTTGTTTGTATTGGTTTTGTTTTCTTCCTGTGAAAGATGAGATGATAAACAGCAAAAGAAAATTCTAATCATGTTCATATATACCCTATATTGTAAATAGCTAAATTAGTTATGAAATATAATAAAATAAACAGTGCACAATGCACTACCCCAAGTGAAAAAGAGAATCCCAAGTTTTTTCTCTGCTGTCTCTGCTGAATTGTGCTATACTTTGCTAGGTGTAAAGGTGTTGGGTGAAAGGCAAAAAGAAGTAAACTCTTAACTAGGCAGTGTTATGCAATGTGTTGTTTAACACATATATTTCAGTAGCACCCAAAGACTCACAGGCAAAAGCTGTATTTCTATTGTGCAGCAGCCTGAGTAGAGGTAGGGGAATAACAGTGGTACCTCAAAGGGTGTACTCTGCATGTACATGAGAGAGAGTAAATTGCAGCTGCAGTTTTTTCAGAAGCTCCTCCGTTCCCTTCTCCCCCTTTACAGTAATGCATATTTCAAGCAATTGGGAAATATCTGTGTTATCAAGTCAAGATCTGTCTCTGTACAAGAAGGCAGAGCATTGCAGGCAAGGGGTTACAATCTCCCGGAGCAGTTGATGAAGTTCCTGGGAAAGGGCAGAAAGGAGAAAGCCTTCAGATGTTTTTGCAAGAAGCTACAATTGTGCAGAACAGGATAATAGATACAGGGGTCCCAAAGACTGGATACTTGAGTTCAACAAGAGAATACAATATACATAAAAGATGAGGGTGTAATTTGAGGGATACAGAAATGATTGCTCTAGTCCTTGAGGGTGAAAAAATTGTCTGTGTAGCAGAAGTAGGAGAGAGAGCAAAGATTGCTTTTGAAACACAAATTCTGTAGTGAGAATAAAACAATGGATCCAAAGAGAGAGGAGTGAAGTGACGGAGCAATCATGAACAAGGGGTGGGGTTTTTTTGGACATTGGAATTAGCACCTGGAGCTGGCTCATGCTGCAGGGTAGGTGTGGTACTCTGCATGGGAGGGTCAGATAGAAATCAGTATTTTGCTGAGGTAAAAAATGGATATAGCACATATAGGAAATGGAAAAGGGCTGGTTATTGAAGCTGAAGCTGCAGAGAATGAGTGTGTGGGATTGTGTGACAGTAGCCCAGCAGTGAGTCAGAGAAAAAGGCAGAGCCAACAGAAAACAAAAGCCACATGAAAAGGAGGGTGCGTCAAGCTATAGAAAGCCTGGTTTGGTCAGGTTACTGGGGCTTCCTGGCTGTGGTAAGAATTAGAGGACCTCCTGGGTAGTTTAATGTAAATTGGAAAAAAATAGCAGAAGCCCATCAACATCACTAAGTATTTTTGCTAGCACTGAAACTAGCATATCTAAAATGGGTCATAAAAAAAATTTTAAGACCAAGATAATTAGGTATATCATTGAGAATTCAGTCTAGGTGAACTGAATGGAATATTTCCAAACCAAATATAAGTAAGGTTAGTCAGATTATGCCTACCCATCCTTTCTTGCTTTTGGCATTAAATAGAGCTAGTATTGAAGAAGTTTGAAAGAAAAAAAATCACTCTGCTATGAAAAAGAGGAAAATAAATTAAAATTCATATTGAACCAAGATGCCAAGATTATAACTGTTACTTACACTACTGAAACATAACCCTTCCCCAGTGTGAAATTGGGAGCCTGAAATCTGTGAGAGATGTAGTTTTATAAGACTATTTCATACTGGCTTTCCCAAGTTCTCTGAATTATTCCCCCTCCACCCCCCATTATGTAAAAAGGAGTCACACAAAATGCCAGGATTCATCCTCAGGTATCACAAGGTGAGACTAACTCCCTGCAGGTCCCTGCACCTGCTCACTGGCTGTGGGGAGGCTGAAGCTGGCTGCTGCAGGTTTGAAATGGCCCACACCTGTAGCTGGGATGTTTGTGTCTCTCCTGGGACATCAGCACAGAGCGAAGGCACTGTTTGCATGCAAATCCCTGGCCCAGGCGCTGGGGTTTGGGGGAGGCTGAGGATATAACTCTGGGTCCTGTCTGTTCTCTGACAGGACTGAAAGCCAGCACAGTCTGATAGTTCTGTGTCCAGGTGCAGCCTCTTGTGCCACTGACTGTTAGGCTAAAGCCTGGGGGGTCAGCAGGCTCTGCACTGAGCAGGAGGGGAGCACAGAGTCCATCCAAGTGTTGTTTGAGGTGGAATTCATGCACATACCGAGACCTGTGAGTTTCTAGCTGAGGAAACTCTTTGTAGTAGGTTCTTCAGCTTAGATAGTGAAGGCAGCAAAAGCCTTGCACATGGTTCCTAGTGATGAACTGATAGGGACACTTATCTTTTTGTAACATGAATTTTAACATGAATCCAGGAGTTGGCTAAGGGGAGCACCTTCAATACACAAAGCTGGTGCCTAAAGCAGGGAGGTAATGGCCAGAACAAGAGCAGGTGGCAGGTCTTAGATTTGAAAGTCACTGACCAGCCTTTTCCCCAGCCAGCCCTGCTGAGTGACTTGTCTTGAGTTTGCAGAGTTTGTCCCGGTGCAGAACAGCTGAATCACTCTGAGGAGACCTGTGGTACTTTGTCATTTAGTGACCTCTCTTCCACAAAGCCAGGCTGAAATTCAGGGAGCCAGATACCCTAAGTGGTGACTTTCTTACATTTGTGTAACCTCCTCTCTGGTTTAAACAGAAGGGAGAAAGAGAGAAAAATGGACCTTTTTCTGAGGTGATGACAGTGTGCATCCCACAGTTATCTCATTCTTCAGAGGCAAGCTTGTCTTTCCAGTACCATTATTAGTTAATTATTTTGAAAGCGATGCATCTTTGGACACAGTCTGTATTGCTGGGTGTTAACCCCTATAGTTATTCAGGCATTTGACTCCTCTGTAATTGTGCTTCTTTTTTCTTAATTAAATTGTTAATGCCAGTTTATGTGGTGCTTATTTACAAGCTGTAGTAGAAGAGCATTCTCCATGATTATTTCTAATGCATTGAATTTACATGATTGGCAGTGACTTAGTATTTGCAATCTATACATCAAATAAATAAGCATGATGATTTTGCAATATTTTTCATTAGTGACTCACTAAGTTAAGCTTTCTTAATAACTTCTTTAGACTTTCATAAAAAATGAATAGTGTAGGTTATCAGGAGTTAATGTTTCACTGGTCTTACTGGCTTTCTTCAACGTGCTAAAGAAGTTGGTTTGTCTATTAAAAGGGTCTTTTTATAAAATTGGACAGTGGTTCACATATCAGAGTTAAAACTTCAGAAAGGCTTGGATATGGGATTTTAGATTTATGTGTATTTGTAAAGCATAACTTCACAGGAAAAGAGGAAAAAGAGGTGGGAATACCTTGGATACTTAAGCACATACAACAAGGAACTATACTATGAATGACTCAGTTTAGGTACCAGTAATTTCTGAGAAAAGGAAAGAAGAGGGTTTTTTTAACAGGTCAGAAAAGCTTTTGGGGATCCTCTCATGATCAACAGTTACTTTTGATGTGAGACAGGTATGAATGCTTATTTTCTGGGGAAAAAAAATTGCCTACTAAAATTGGGAAAGGAATAAAAAGAATATGCAAAAATACCATTTCAGTTTATCATTTTTCCCACTTCTTTTCCCAAGGTGGGCTGAGGCTTTGCAGCTGCCACTTAGTAACAGTAACACCTGAAAAAATAAGGTTCATTCTAAATGTGTTTGTGTTGTTTTTAGGGAGCTGACTGTTTTTAACCCAGTGCCTGTAGTAAGGCACACTTTTACCCAGTCAAACCATGAAAACAAAATTGGTGCTGTGTCAGCATCTTGGCTGCAAATAACACTCAAAACAGATTATAGGACGTGCTAGGAATACAAAATAAGGTTAGAAATAATGCTTCAGCTGTGAGTTCTTCAGGCTGTGGAAATAATAGAGCATAATTTAGTAGAAGAGGAACCAGGGAGTCAGCATGCAGAGGAAAAAAAATGAAAGGAGCAAGAAAAATGAAGAGAAATGGAAATAGATGTAGAGGAAGTTTGGCAAGTCCTATCAGTGGAAAATTCTTATGCTGACTGTATGGAAGGGCCAGAAGGGATTTAAAGAGGAGCCAGAAGTCATTCTCACATAACGAAGGCAGTGACTGATCTTTGTGAGTGCTGCTCTACAAGTCTTGTAGAGGATATGAAAATAGATAATACACATAGAATCTGTGTATGTTTGTTAGCAACTTCCAGATGAGCCCAGGCTGGTGCAGGCCAGTGCTACAAACTGTTTACACATTCTGCCACCTTTTTTTGTGTGGTTGGAGAGCAGGGAGGGCTGCAGACCCTCATGAAGGGAGATGTTCCTTTTCAGCAAAGGCTGGTGCTCAGTCATATCATTATCCATAAAAACACTTAGTAATGCTAAAAAAGTAACTAAAATTAACTTGGGATGCATATTTAAATTACAATGTGCTTGGGAGTTTAGTTTATTTGAGCTATTAAATATACCTCTTTAGTGTGACCTTCCTCAGTGCTGTGGGAGGCTGTGGTAGACAAAAGCAGCTGGCTCTGTGAGGTGGATAAACACATATTTACCTTTATACTACTTGTTGAAATGCCATAATGAAGAATCAAGCTGAAACCATGAAGTGGAACGGAGTAATGAAAACTCAAAACTACTGCTTTGAAAAGCTGTTACTGAAGTCTGGGTGCTTTGTGTCTTTCTTCATGTCACATCTGAGCTTTCCTACTCTGTAGTTCACCACAACCAAAACAAGTATTCCAGCATCTTTCTTCTGTTTACAGCAGGGTGGGGATATGAATTTTTAACAATAGATTATTACTTCTCATTAAAGCAAGCATAAGCTGAAATCAATTTTCAGGAAAGCCCTACCCTTTCTTCATTACAGGTTTTCTATCTCAGGGACATTTAGAACTTCTAGTTCTGCCAATAGTGGAAGAGTGGAGACAAAAATCTGGAAGCCAGATGCAAACTCAGCCTTCAAACAATGTAATCTCTCAGCAACCATTATGTTAAGTTTAGAATAGGTAAAATCAGTCAGAAGCCTGGTGGGAGCACTGACATATCTGAATAGGGTTCAGTCTGTGAGGAGATGAGTCTTGCAATCTATTAAACAACGTGTTACAATATTCCAGTCGAGGCATCACAAAGGCAGGGATTAATGTACACACATCCACACAGGAATCTTTGATGCCTTCGAATACTCCTCATCTTCTGAAAACCAGTCAGCAGCAGCGCCTACATATTTCACAGCAGTCTTCCCACCTGGGCATTTCAGCCTGACAGTGGGAAGCCTTTTGAAATGATAGTGAGACATCTTGGTGTAGCTTGCACTCCAAGATCTGATAGCTATAGTTTGGGGTTTGTTTATAGATCTGTACAAACATCTACAGACACAGAGCTGGGCAAGCCAAAGCTGGATAATTTAGGATCAAATCTGGAACTTCAATGTCACAGATAAATAATGTCGTCAAAGTCTCCAAAGTCATTTGTCTGGAAGTCATGCTTCCAAGCAATAACTGCATAATTGAAAGAGGAATTGATACTTTCACAGGTAGTAACGAGCAAAGTGCTACAACAATATTTTCATACGCAGAATAATTGGGTTGTGTAACTGCTCTCCAACTTTATATCTCTCTCTCTTTTTTTTTTTTTTTAAGTTTGATTAATTTTCTGGATGCAGATAATTTTGGGGTAGAAATTTAAACTCAGACTCCCTACCCAGCATCTATCACTAGCCTGAGGAACAGTGATCTAATTCTGTTTGATTTTTATCTTCAGTGTTTAGTACAGAGAAAGAAGTAGAGGGTGTATGAGCCTAAGATAAACACTAACCAAAATATCACTGCAAAATGTTTGGCTTAACATCTTAGTCTAACAGTTGTTCAAATGAGGATAAAGTGAAAGATAAAGTACATTTGATTTCATCCTCATTCTATACTTGCCCATTAAAGAAACATTCACCCCTTTTGCTGAAGCAGTGGCACAGTTTAAAGCATTCCAGCCCAATGTAATTATTATTCTTTTTTATTCTTTTCTGGGCATTAATTTTATTCAAATATGGAGGAATAAGAAAATACCCATTAAAATAAGTTTTCCTTATATGTAAGGTACACACGTTGATATTGATCCAAATCCATCTATGCAATGATTAACTGACATTTCCACTACTCTGTTTAATTGAAATATAGGTGGAAAATCTTTAAATGCACAGGGCAAGAGAAATCTTTCTCAATATCCGTTCTTGATGGCTTTGATTCCATGGCAGAGGAGACCCTGTGGTATCTCTGCATGTAACCTCCTGATCCCATTGGCACGAAACAATCTGATAGTTTGGGCTTCTGGTAGCTCACTGTAATACTGCTACTCCATTAGTAAAACACAAAATTGTAATTATATAATACACTTTGCTACAGTTATGTATAAGTATAATGTAAAATATCATGTCTTAAAGAGCACCAAAATAGAAAAATAGGAGACATATTAGAAATAGGAAAAGAAGAAAGTGCATCAAACAGTGATCCTCAAAAATCCAATATGATTGGCAGTTTAGAGGTGGTTCATTTGAGGGAGCCTGTGTGCAGTGCAAGTAAATGAATTAATAATCAAGGGAAAGTCTTTTAAAAATATGTTTCAGATGATAGCTTTAAGTGAATTTGATCTCTTTTAGATGACAAAGTCTGGTCTCTAATTAGGTTTCTATTCTTACAGTGATGGATATGAAGTACTTTCTGAATCTGTTTGACCTTCTCAGCCTGGGGAGCAAAATTATTTCCATAGTCCTTAATTTCACAGGAGTTTTGCATTTGTTGCCACAGAGAACTCTCACAAACAGGGAAGAAAGTTTAAATGGTTGAGAGACCTGCTTAACTCTGTGCACTAGGCACAGGCTTTATTACTGCTTGTTTGCCTGTGGAGCTCTTCTCTACCCTGCACATCTGCTTCAGTATTCGTGTTATCTCTCTGACTTGGGCTTGGTGGTTACTCACAGGGAGCCTCTGCACTTGCATCTATCTTCTGCATTTCTTAATTTCTTTTGGAAATACTCTATTCTCTCACCTTATTAATGTTAAAAGAAAAAAAGAAGGGGAATTTATTGCTAAAGGCAGCAGAATAGCGAACTTCTTGGTGGAGTACTGTGTCTTCCCCTGTGAGTGAAAGCTAAATTAGTTCTGAGGTGCTTTCACTCAGTGGAAGTGTAATGAGAGACACCAGCCACCTCTCCGTTAATAACGTGCCAGTCACACTGGGAGCGGTGCTCGCAGCCTGCTGGGACAGCAGAACCACCAGCACAAGCAGGTAGGAAGCAGAAAATAGGCTTAAGAGAAAGGAAACACAGGTGGAGATCAGGGCTCTCATGTTCCAGGGTGTAAAGTCATTTCTGTCTGATGAGAGGGAGTGACTCAGCCTGGCTGGAAGGGCCAAGTTGCTGCTAACTTCAAAATTGCTGCTGCTGTAACGTTACAACAGCACTGCTGCTGCTCAAGAGGCATTGGCAACTGTGTGAGATATGTAGTGATTGTTCTGAATGTCTGTTTTCATTACCTGTTCACAGTTAATTGTTTTATTTCCTTAATGAAACTGACATGGTTCTGAGTTCTGCAGCCCAGTTCCAGCAGTTCATGTGTGATGCTGCTGTATTTGTCAAACACGAGGTGCAGGAAGAACCCGAGTGTGATTTCTGTTTTTGTGAGACTCTCCTAATATTTCTCCTTCCTTTCTACTACCAATACCATCTTACACTGAACTCATAAGGGTTAAATTCTACATGTCAGGTAAGAACACAGATGGTTGGTTCCTTTCTTCTTTCTGCCTCTCCAAATCATACCAGCAGCTGAGTGAAAATCTCATAGCCACGACTTCAATATGAATATTTTGGCTGCTATGTTAAACTCCAAGGAGCTGTGGGCATGAGTAAGGTAACCCTGAAATTCTGTTGAACTACAGCAAAAATACCCAGAGGAGAAAAAAGTGCTTATGTGGATTCAGGAGCAGGAATAAACTGTATATTCTTTTGGTGCTCCTGAAATATCTGCTGGCATTAGTTGACAGGAAGTCTTAAGGCTACTTCAGAAAAGGTCTCACTCCTTTGTATGGGAAGTCAGCACTCGTTTTCTGTCCAATTTTTCTTGTTTCTGGATTTATCTGTTTCTGTAGGAAAAAATACTGCATTAGATCTTTGAAGGAAAGACTTGTATCAGACTGTGCCATAGATTACCTTTCACTTTTAGTTCTCCATGCTTCCACAAATATTTCTGAATCTGTGTCATCAATCTTCAAACTCTGTGGTTGGTACTAGGATTTTTGGATTTCTAGGTTAGTTGTCCAGTGTTACATACATAGGTTGAAAAAAAAAAATGGGTAAATCCAGGAGAGAACTGTTTTTCAGATTGTGATCCAGAAACTCTTATAAAACTCTTGATTTTGTTCAAAATGTCAGGCATCAAAATGGCTGCTGTCTCGTCTGTGAACATGGATTATTTGTTACAGGGTGTAATTTTTTTAAGCATTCTTGGACTCTTTGAAGATTTGAACACTTCAAACAAGGAGCAGAGACCACAACTTAATAAAAAGTCTGCACATAAGGACATAGGGGCATGGCTGTGGCCTTCAAGGATCAGGTACTGACACTTGTAATCAGCAAAACAGCATCTTGAATATAATTTGCTGAAGTCATTAGACAATGTCTAGCAGAGAGGGAAGCAATAGCTGTGGTTTCTAACACTTTTACATTTTCTTTCTTGGAGACTTAATCTTGGGTCAGCTTCCACAGAAATTGCAGAGACTAAGGAATGAAGTAGGTTTATTATTATAAACAGCTGCAGCAGCAGATAAAATGACATTCATTAGATTCATTTGGCTCCTGCTGTCTGAGGAAATAAGTACATGGTTCCTTGCACTGGCAAATACACGTACACTTTAAAGGAGCCCTGTTGCCTGTCTGCTCAGGCAAACCCCCATGAAAGTCAATGGGGATTTGTCTTGGCTCTCTGTGTGTGTGAGAGCACATCCCACAAATGGACAAGATGCTGATCAGCTGGTTTATAGTGTAATTCTTCTTTGTTTCTAATAAAAATATTCCTAAAATCACAAGTCTAATAAAATAATGCCCTCTTTTTGGATGGTTTTTATTATGCAAAATCTTTGGTCCTACGGTAGTCAAGAAGTTTGAGTGGTATGGCTCAGGCATGTAAAGAGTTGATTTATGAAAGCTCTGCCCATTTCAGTCAAGAGTCCAGATTATGCCAATCTCATTTTACTTTTGGTGCTCTCTGTGATATTTGGGGAAATATTTTCAAATGGTGCAAGTACTTGTATGTATTTTATGATTTCTGCTTCTTTATGATTAGCTTCCAGTGGCTTAAGAACACATTAGAAACATAAATTGCATATTACAGCACAGTGCCCTCAGCTGTCACCTCAAAGTACTATCATCCATCTTGAGTACTCAGGAGTCTGAGGCTGGAGTTTCTCCTAGGCAAAAATTCAAAATGAGTAGAGTTTCAACTCAGTATTGTCTTCTGCTTATACATCAGAAAGGGTAAAAACTTGCAGAGGTTCCTGTTAAGGACTTAACCAGTACATGCTGGCTGGAGTGCCTGTGAAGGATTGGTGTCTTAGAGCAAGCCTGAGGACAATATTGTTCAAAGCACCTGGATGCAATCTCTGGCATTTTGCTTAACCTTAACCATCCGTATGACTCTCCAGGCATTTCTGCAACAGAATTCATTCCCGCCTCTTCCTCCACCTCCCCTCTGATAAACCAAAAAAAAAAAAAAAAAAAAAAACCAAAAAAAACAAGGCACTGATGTCTACTTCCCTTTGTGCTTTGAAACAACAGGAAAGTTTAAAGGGTGTGACAGAAGTGCTCTGGATTGGTAGATATTTGTCTATTTTAAAATTGCCTGAGCAGCTCTTACAATTAACTCTTCAGTCCATGATAAAGCAATAGAGATAGCCATCCAAAACATCCTTTTTGCCTGATTTCCTGCTTTTATCTTCAGCAGCTGTTTGTCATAGATGTCATGGCTATTGTCACAGATTAGACTCTATATTCTGGCATTACATGCAGGGAAATGAGATATGAAGGCTTCTTATGGCTTGATTGCATTAGTAGCCAAAACTGTGAACCTCCAGTTTTAATAGCATGAATATTTGGTCCGGGAATGTTTTTGAATTGAGAACTCTGGCAGACTAGCCACAGCAGGTTAACCAGAATTACTGGACATAGTGCCACTGCCCACAATCTTCTCTCCACACAAAAGTCACAAGCCAGAATTGGTGTTGTCTGATCCAGTGCTGCTCTTGTCAGCTCAGACTGCCACACAAGTTGGAGCCTAGATTTCCATTTATTCGATTTAGTATTTGAAGATTATTAAGTGCAGTCTGTGAACTTCAGTGATATTTAATGTTGCTGAGCATCTTCATAGTGTATCCATGGGAGAAACAACTGCTCCAGGTTTGTGGGGAAGAGGAACTGAAGTGCCTTTGGTAGTTTTGAGTTCACTGCTGGCATCAGGCTTGACGTTAGAGCAGACCTGGAGCAAGGGCTCTCACAAGCAGCATTGGTGGCAGTGCTGTGTGGGTCAAAAGGCTGCAGTGCAATGTCTCCTTAGTGCTGAAAAAGTAAAAGCTGTCCTCACATATGGCAGGAATCTGGTACAGTACTGAAGGTGAGACTGGAAGAATTCATAAGTTCTGCAGATGAAACTGTTCTGTAGCAATAAATGTAATAATTTTGTAAGGGATTCTTCTGCCTGTCAAGCTGGTTTTGGTACTTTGATTATAGGGTGGCCAAGCAGAGGCAGAGAGTAAATCTATGGAATTTTAAGTGTCTGTCTTTCTGAATTACTAATCATTTGGCACTATCCAGCAGTACATGCATGAAGGAAATAACAGATTCTTTTAAGAAAACCTTGGTGGTGGATCAGTCTAGGAAGCATCTTGGCTGTGTTTCAGATGTAAATCCTTCATGGACAGCATTGGAAGTTTCATTGATTCAGACAATTTACAAACACTACAATTCCTTCTCCAGTCTACCCCCATGGAAGTCCATTTCATTTTATATGGAGAAGTTCTGTAAGAGAAATGTCCTTAGGGCAATGTTAAAGAAAGAAAAATACACAAAGCCAGAATGGAAGAAACATAACGTATGACTTCTGTTTTGTTTTTCCTTTTTCTTTTCCACATTATGCTTTGTGCTGTTGTATCTTTGATACAGAGAGCAATATAGAATAGTATGTGTGGTGTTGAGAGTGTCAGCATAAGGATATGTTAAGTTTTTAATACTTAATGCTTTCTTCTCAATATGTGCAATATAAATATCTGTGAGCAGACTGAACATCTAATAAAGGTGACCACAGGTTATATTGCTGTAATCCAGCAACATGACAAGCAAGTTTCATGATTATATGGTCAAAGGAACAAAGTTACGTGTTTCTTATTATGTGTAAATTAGATTAATGCAAGTTTTCTTAGTTCTGTAGAAATTACAGACATGGGGGAAGGAAAAGCACAACAAATTACAGCATGTCTGTGTATTCATACTTGCATTTCATCAAAGCATTATAATGTTGATAGAGAACAACAAACAGGAAGGAACAGGAAAAGTGGGTTTAGGTTATGCTTCCAGCATGACTACCTTATGGTGTTTACAACACTTCAGGAAAGAACTGCAGAGTACTTGCCTTTGTGTGATCTTCATCATTTTTCACCATGATCACTGATGAAATTTTTATATGGAGAGTTGCTGTCATTTCATATGCTCTAGAAACAAGAAAAAGCCAGTCTTTTTACCTTGGTGAAAAAGAGACTAAATGCATCAACATATTGTGACACTGAACACTTGATCAAATATAGTAAGTAGGTGCTATAGCAGAAAACTTCCAGTCATGCAGAATTATTTTGAGAGCTGAATGGATGTGTGACAGTGCCCTTATCAGAGGATGCTGAGTTCAGTAAAAATGGAAATCTACAATTTTAACTTTGTAAATCTAATATAAAGCATAAATGTGCAATGGAGTTGTTAAGAGAATACAAGAAAGAAATTAAATGGTGTCATGATAAAATTTGAATATTTGAGAGCCTAGGTATCTTTTTAAAATGCTGCTTTTCCCCAGGTGCAGGAGTGCCATTGTTTTGGTACAGCCTGAAACAGTGGCATGCAAATGCACACCACTCCCAGTTATTGTGCTTAGCTCAGCTTGTGGAGCTGGCAAAACACAAAATATGCTGCTATGGCATGTCGAGTGTAAAAAGTGAAGCTGTGGTTAAACCAGAAGTTATGTTAATTTAACTCTATTAAAAGATTTAGGATGGAAAGTAGGTGTCTGCATTGGAAGGATGAAAAGACAAACAGCTGGCAAAAGACTATTTCTGACAAGTTGGATGCAGGCCCAAATTCAATTTATCCAGCCAGCTTTAAGGAGTAGCTGTTGAAGAAACATCTTCCAGAGGAAAGGTAAATATTTTGTGGGTGCCTTGTACATAAAGGGTTAGCAGTCACCACAAACCAGCTGTTCCAGCTGCATGGCGTGCTGAACCTGGGTAATGGTTGTTTTCCTGCGGCAAGTCAACTATTAACATTTAGTATAAATCTGCTAGTTAGGCACCATCTTTGTACATGTTCTCAAGACTTTCTGGAGTGCTGAAAACTACATGGATATAGCCCTCTAAGATTATTGCCATCTCAGCATCCTAGCAGCACTAAATTGTTTGTACAGAGAGAAGAGGCATGCAGAATTAGTGAATCCAGAGAACTGGGATGGGTCATGTCAGGCCTCTTGGACTGCACAGAGGTGGGGTTATTTGAATGCCCCCACATTGGTTTAAAGCATCAGGAACTTACAGTTTTATTACTGTTCACATTAAGCTATCTTCTAACAGAAAGTTAAACTCCAATTGAGTCTGCGTGCCAGAAATTTGGATAAGTATTCCCAAAACACCTGTTTCTTCTGAAAGGCTGTGCAGTATGGCTTTACCTGCCATCCTGTGTCAGCTTTCAGGTGGTGATAGGTGATTAGAAAGCTGATTCACCTTGATGGCTCTTCCTACAGAACACGCTATAAGCCTCTTGCTTTGTTTGCAATCTTTCTCACTCTCGTTTACAAGGTCAGGACTGATGTTTTGGTTGTTTTCCCAGCAGTGCTCTACTGACCCATTTTGCTTTAATCCCCTGATGTCACTGAAATAAACTGAGGAGGGGGAGATTTCAGAACTCGAAACAATTTCCTCTGCTGTTGTGCTCTGCAAATTAATTTGATACTATTATGTAAGCGTAATCATCTACTCTAATCACATCACAAGATTGGGAACAGACAGAAATAACAGAAGGGAACATTCTGGATAGTGAAAGGGAGTCAGTGGAATAGGCTGTTGGTCAGGACTTGAGCTGGAACACTTCTGAGATTGTGTTACCAGCACTCGCTTGTAGCAGTTGTCTCTTTGACTGTGATGAAGACATCGTAGCTGTCTGAGAGTTAGAGCCTTTTGCTCTATAATACTATTCATGAGGATTTTTGGTTTTTGTCTCTGGCAGAGAGCTGCAAAGTCCTCAATTTTTCTAGTGGAAGATGGTAGGGAAAAAAGCGAGCATTCTTTGATCTTGTTCTTCAAATGTTTATCTGCATTTTATGATAATGTGAGATCTTGTGCTACCACTCTGTATCCCCACTGCTTGTCCTTCTCAGAGAGTAAACAGGATTCATAACTGAAAGCAAATAGGCAGATGGGCCTATAGTCCTCTCTCTAAAATGTCTCTTTGATTAATGTCACCATCAGGAGCTTACTGGCAGATGTTTCATTAAATCTTTTCTGAGTGGAGTTAGCTTCTTGAAATGTAACCTCCACATCTTTCATTCAAGTGGAGATCAGAGAAAAGAGAGCGTTTTTCCTTGCAGATGAGTTTGATATTTATAGGTTTTTCTTCTGCCAGAGAAGATACTCTGGGTGCAAAGTTTCCCTCTTGCAACCTATGGCAGGACCATGCAGTGTGAACTTCAGGCAGCATTTTGGAAACTTGTACAGGGAGCTCTCTGTGTACAAAGTGTGCACACTTGGGACCCCACTTTGGTTGTTGTCTCTTTTTAGTTTAGATGTAACAAAAGTTCATGTTGTGTAAATGCAATGCAATCTGCATTCCAGCTTGGCCTCAAAATGAGTGAACGCAGATGTTCTCTGCAGCATGCCTTGACCTCCTTAGCATAATTTCCTCTGGAAAAGTAAATGGAAGAGAGGGGATTATGAAACAGAACAATATGTTTGAAGGCCTGATGGAACCAAGCCTGAGCTGTGAGGCCTTTGCTTTTATTCCTGATATCGATTAGAACTGCAGCACCACATACCCCAACTGACACATTTGGGTTTTAGGTCTTCAAATGCAAACATCCCCATCACCCCCATCTCATTTAAAATTAAGACCCTGGAAACTCATAGAGTTTTTCAGATGATGAAAAGCAGAATCTGACTCTGGGATGGGATTCCAAAGCTTTTTACTTCTGACTCCTTTGTTAAAACCAAGCGATCATCATTTACCCTGCCAGGTCATAAACAATCTTTGGAGTCACTTAACCTTATATTCCACTTTTTGCTTCATGTGATATTTTAATTTTTATTTCTTTTTAATTAGGAGTGGGAGTGTGGCAGATAATGCACAGAAAAATAGAAAGCACAGGTGGTTAGAGTTACATGAGCTTTTATTGGTATTTTAAGAGCTAAGCTATTTATTAGAGTAGAAAGATTGTCTGTTGCATTAAGCAGTGTAATGTGTCATAGGGTGCATAGGTAAGGAGTTATAAATTTTATTGTCTAGGATGCTGCCCAGTTTAATGCCCAGAAAATCGTTACTGCTTATTGGTGGCCTAGTTTCTTTCAGAAATTAATTGGTGATGCAAAAACAATATCTGTTAGAAGATTTAACCGTGAACTGACCTTGCAAACACCTGCTATTAAGTCTGGAAGAAAAGAGCTTTCTCGGAGAGGCAGAGCATGGCAAGGAGAACATGACAGGTGACCTTATTGCCATAGGTACACAAATGACTCAGACTTTCTTTGCATGTGCAAGAACCTGATGTTTGAGTGAGATGTTGAAAACACATGTGCTTGACGGGCAAGGAAGAGTTTCCTTGTGACTCACTGTCTTGTCAAGCCCAAATAGGATTAGCAAACACTGGTTACCTTGTGGGAAGCCTTCAGAGTAGGAGCAGGGGAGGGTGAAGGGACACAGTGGAACTAACTTGAAAATAGAGTTGTTATGGAAAATAGACTGATCTGTTCAAAGAATATCCATTTCTGTGCAACAAGATTCTTCATTTAGCAGGTTTCCGCTATACAGTAAAGGACATTACCATTTCAAAGGCCCCAATAAGCTTCTGGCTAGCAGAACCAGCAGCATTATTTCATTACAGGCTTTTTGCTGAAATTGAGTCTTCCTGCCATGGTTTGGACTTTTACTCTGCATAAGTATAAAAGGCTTTATTTCTGGCATGCAGTCTAACAAAGCAATTACTGTTATTTACCTCTGTTCACTCAGAGAGAACCATTTCACAGAGGCTGTGCTGCATTTGACAAAACCTAACAGAATTGTTACTTCTGCCTTTAATGATCTCCCAGGCTGTAGTTCACATCAAGGAATATGAATGGCCTTTCCAAACAAAACCATAGGCCTTGATATAGTGGAAGTTTTGTGTTCTAAATGGACAGCCAAAGTTCTAGCACAGATCAGTTTTTGCTTTACATGCTCCTGAAGCTATTTTATTTTGTTTGACTGCTTTTTATGTAGGATTATTTTGCTTTTGGTTGTATAGCTTGTATGTTGTGGTTTCCACCTCCACCGGGCAGTCAAGTGTTCAGCATTGTTCGGAGTTTAATGACCCTTATATTAAATCTGATGGTAATTTATAAAATGACCCTACAGAATGGAGTGTACAATCTCAAGTGTTTCCCTAGATAAAAAGGTCTGTGGGAATGGCAATTGATTCTCCTTTTCCTTTTCCTTTTTTCTTTTTCCATCATAACCTTCCTTCTCAGAGAAAGTTTTACTTTCACATCCATATTTTGACTGACAATCAGTGAATACTCAGGAATAAATTACAGCTACCTGTGGAAAATATACCTTCTGTCAATGCAGTGTGACTGGAGGCAAAAATACTCAAAGATGTATCTCGAGATCATGAGCTTTAATATATGACAGCTAATTTCTCTGTACCCAAATATGTGAAAATCTCAGAAACTGATCAATAGAAAATGCTATAGACCTTGCATGTATTCTCATTTGTGGAAATTATTATGAAATGAGTGCTCTAAAGCAACAAAGGGCATGGGGAAATAATGTTGCCCATTACAGCTGTTGCAGATACAGCCTTGCAGTTCTCATGGCTAACTTGTAATGAAACATGTGGTGAGCAGAGGATGATTTGAGATTAGGCAACCAAAGAGAACACAGACTGTGCAAGTGAAGAATTGCGTCACAGTTGGGATTTCTCTGGAATAGCTGAGCACGTGCAGGGCCAGGTAGATCAGTACAAGTCCTGCAGGATGATTTCATGTGAAGTCTCTCTGTCATGTGAGGCTGTGTGGGAGAGAAGGGCCAAACCTTGACTTCCTGTGTTTGTGTTGAAGTTCAAGGGGCAGGGGGTTCAGCTGCTGTCACTCTGCCTCTTGGAGGGGACTCTGCTCCTGGTAGCTCGTGTTCATTTTTCAATCACAGTAAAAGCCGTGAGAAGCAGGAATCAGTGGCCTTGTCTTAGAACCACAGGGTAGTGCAGGTGAGGAACATTGAAACATACTGTTCAGACGAAATGACTTCTTATATTATTTTGAAAAGCACAGGGCTTTTATAATTATTTTTGTTAGGAAGTTTTGGGGGTTGTTTTCCAATTCTTTTTCCAACAAATCCCTGAAACATTTTTACTTTTTTCTATTCTCATCCACATTTGAGAATCTCCATAAGAGATTGAGAAGCTGGTGAAAAGAAAGTACAAGACACAATTAAGAAGCCTTGGTCCCAAACTTAGCTCTAGTGGATTTCCTGTTTGCACTGACCATTATGGGTAAGAGGATATGGAGTGTGTTTTACAAGAAGTCCAAGCTGGCTTGATCCTCACTCCCAGATTGCTAAATATCCTCCAGGTGAGACAAGCAGCACACCACGCAAAGCCAGAACTTGGCAAGGCAAGTCCCCTGAGTACAGCAGATCTTGCACCCTCTGCATTCACTTCGGTGCTGGCTCTGGTGTGTATTAGAATGAGCTCAGTCTTTTCCAGTAGTTGAATTTCAGTCATTTTATAAAAGTCTTCAATCCATCCTTCAGTGTTCTTTTTTAATTACACACATAGATGCAACCAGTCAGGAAGCAGGACCATCCCCTTTGGTTAAATAATCAAGTACATGGCTGTGATCTGAGAGACTGGATGCTGACTGGAATGGCAATGGTTTGCTAATTTACCTTTTCTGCTCAAAAGGTCAGACTCCTTTAAATCACAAGTGAATTCATGAAAGCCAAAGCCTATTCATAACTAGGAAAAAGAGAGAATTTGCCATAAAGATTCTTCTCTACGAACAGTTCACTCAGGTCTACTTTGCATATTACAGAGTCTGTAACTAAAATTCTATTTCTCCTATCCAGAGAGATTTCAATGAGTGTCAGTTGTTTATAGGTCACAGTGATTCACTTCTGTAAACGGAGTGGCTGCAGAGCACACCTGGTGACATTAATGGCTCTCTTCCTCCAGACTGGCAATGCTACTTAGAAGTCACTGAAGCTGAAGTCAGGTCTGAAAGCATTTCTGAAAGCAAATGAGCCAATTACAACAGAATAGAAGGAAATCCTCTGCAATTGGAAATGCATGAAAACAGTTTAGTCACCTGCAGGTAACATGCTGGGAAAAAAGGGTGTTTATGGGAGAGCAGTTGCTCTCAAGGCAACTGCATCAAAGGCTTGGAGTGCCTGTAGCTTGCCTGTTTATAGGCTCTGTGGATCCATCATGTGTATTTCCCTAGTTATCCAAATGTCCTTATCTGCCTTGAGTGTCTTTTAGACAAGAGCAACCTAGTTAGAGAGCAGGGTGTCAATTACTGCTAATCTCACTTAACTTTCTTCGGAATATTCACCAATTAGTATCTTTCTCTTTTCCTGCCTGTCTTTCTCCCTTGCCAATTTTGAAGTTATGTCACAGGATTGCCAATGAAATGTAAATCTGTGTAGTCTGCTTTGCCTTTCAGTGTCATTTGTGTGAGCTCAGAGCTTTTTCTAAACAGGAAAAATGTTTCAGCCTTAGAAACCAAGCCTGCCTTTTCCCAGGCCCGTATTTTGAGTGCACAGTACCCAAGACCATGTTTCTGAGTTCATACACAGGGTGAAGGTCTTCAAAGGAATGGAGCATCTTATCTGGGCTCTTCTCTCTGTTGGTCTGAGCGTGCTCAGAGAAGGGAGGAACAGAGTGGTATCAGGCAAATGAACAAATCCTCTGAGCTTTGATACCCTTGCACTGAGCTGGGGGAATATCTTATGTGGTTTCTTTGGGGTTTTTGTCTCTTTGACAACTTCAGGACAACTTTGATAAACTGAAATTCTGAGAACGGTAGGTTTGTTTGCTGTGCAAAAAGTAGGTGAACTGTAGTTCAGTGGTTAAAAATCCCCACAAACCTCAGAAGTGAAATTTGATTGCAAAGCAGCTTTGTACCAGGAGTAATTCCATTGTCAGCCTGTCAGTAATCCAGGTAACAGGCTTGCTTGGCTTTGGATAACCAATAACGAAGCTAGGGGAGATGTAGTGGGCCTATGCTTAGGTTGCCTAACATTTTAAATTAGATTTTTTTTTTCCCTCTTAGAATAACACATCTATTGTTTGCAGAATGCTTTTGCAATTCAGCAGGAAGAAATTTATGTAAAGAAATGTTTCATCTGTATTCTGTTCAGTTTTATTTGAATTAAAGTGTTAAAACTATTGCCTCCCTTTTTTGTTTTATGCTGCACAGGAGGGAGTTGAGAGCCTGTTTATTTAACAAATGAGTGAGAGAAGAATCAGGTTCTAGCTGCCATCAGCATTCAGTACATGCTGAAAGCTGCAGAAAACCCTGTGGGGAGATGCTGTAGTGTCTGCAAAGATCAGTGTCCCATCTGAATAGTTCCTGGAGGTGGGGCTCCCACCATGCCTGGTTCTTGGGGAAGAACTAGAAAAGGGCTTCCATGTGGAGGAAGACAAAAATTTAACATACAAATCTCCCACCCCTGGTTTCCAAGCTAGTATTTGTCATTGTTGAATTGCCTTCATACTTTATTCCTTAGCATATATTTAGCCTGTATTTAGCTGACTGGTACTTTAAGCTTATTTCTCAGATGATTCCTGGCTCTCTGAGCCACATCATTAAACCCTTTTGCCTCAAACCAGAAAATACATATTGCACACCTTTGAAAACACATGTACCCTGGGTGGGAGACATGTTGCTCTATGCTGCGTTTTTGTGGCACCACAGGGCAGCCCAGCAGCAGTAGTTTCAAGGAGGTGCACACACACCAAAATGCTCTTTAATGTTTAAGAACATTTCCAACAAGGATTACTTTTTTCCCTATCAGTCAGCCCCAGTCCATGTGGTGGAAGGTACTTGCACAGTGAATTCAACATGATTCTTTTCTTCAAGGGGAGCCATTTAATTGAGCCAGCAATTATTTTACATACACACCAAAAAAATGCCTGATAATCCCTTTAAGTTTGTTTCTTATGCAAATGTGTCTTCTGATACTGTTATTTTCTAGTTATTGCCAAATGTATTTATATTTTTTAAATTCTCTAACTGCAGTTAATACCTGTTCTTTATAATGAAGGTGCTTTTTGCTTGCTGTGGTTAAAAAAAAAATGAAAAGAAAAAATCGATAGCAGGTACTCTCTCTCAGTGGCAATTAACCTTGCTAGGTATTTTTGTTATATTCATAAGAGCAATAGTTGAAAGCGGGTGAATTAATCCTTTATTTGCTTCTGTCAGTCACAGAAAAATGTTTCCATGTCAGGCTTCTGGCGAGACAAGAGGGCTCTGTTTAACTGTGGAGGCAAAAAATTCCTTGCTACTTACTGTGACTGCTGAGTATGCAGGTGCTTAAGCAGACACCACCTTCAGGTACCCAGGGCAAAAGTGGTAATAACTGCACAACTTCTAACAAAGAAAACTTTGAATATCATTAGTTGCGTTCTGTGAATGCACAGCTGACCTTTATTCATAGCGTGGCCATTTTTGGCCATTTCCTGATGTTTCCAAATGTTGGTTGTTTAGTGTGTTTGCTCTCAGTTCTTTTTTGGAATATGAAGAGAAGACATTAGGGATGATAGGTCATTAAAGAGGTAATTCTGTGTTTCCTTTCACTGCTGGCTGTGTTACTACCTTGTGAGATAAGCCAGCAAAAAGAAAACACACTGACAAGTATGACAATTTCCTGTGACAAAATCAGTGCAGCTGCAGTCAGTATTTCTGAATCAGAGAGGTGTTACATTAAATAGTAATTACTCCCTAATTCTTTAACTTCAGTTTCAGCTGCCTGGTGGTGCAGGCTGCAATAGAAGTTTACACTTACTTTCAAGTTCAGTTTTTAGGATTATCTGAGGAATGCAACTATCAAATTATTCAGTGACTTTATTAAATATTATCACATGGAAAATAATAGGAATAGGAGAATATATTGAATGCCTCAGGGTGATGTAACTTTGCTGTTATTAAATATTGATTGAGAACATGCATTTAGGTTAATACAGGGTTTCAAAGGAACAAAAAAGGCTTGGTATTTTCAGACAGGCCTACTCACACTTTAGGGTGTTGTATTCTCACTCATTTTCCAGGGAGGTCGCATTCCTTTTTCCTGAATTCTTATACAGATGTTGTGATTGATATGGGAAGAAATTGTGGCATTATTTTCTGTCTGCAAACTATTACCATGCCTAGACAACATTTCTTGATGCAGAACTAAAGTTTGGGGTTTGCCCTTTAATCAGGGTTTAATTCTTGCTTTGAAAACAATACCTTCTTTGGTTCACCAGCAGGAAATCAGTGTTAGTAACAGGGATTGCCTTTTTGCTTTTTACTGTTGTTAAGGAGTAATATATTTTTCCAGAGTAATATATTTTTCTGCTGACCGCACAGTACAGTCTCCAGATTTCTGTGAAGCTGGTTTTTCATAAACCATGTAAGCCAAAAGCCTCAGGCCCTGTCTTTCTGTAGTAAGGTGTTTTTTAAAAAAATAAGAAAACATGCCTGTTCCCATGACACAGCCTGTGGAGGAAGAGGCTGCCATCTTTAGATTGGCCCTGGCTTGGGAATACCGTCCTCCAAATGTTAATTGTCTGAGAATCTAGTGACCATTAAGAACTAATTACCAAGGTGCCTTACAGATACATGGACAATGTGTGAAACATTAGAGGATAACTTCATATCGTGCAACAAAAATTCATTTAGAAGTAATATCTGCTGCTGTGTATCCTTGTTCATACATCTGAATTTTAGAGGGGAGCACATCTGCTTTTTTATCTGCAGTGAGGATGTATGGCTAGAATGAATCCAAAGGATCAAGGAAAAAAATAAGTGATGTCTGTAGAGTCCTTCCTTTGGGGGCAGACTTAGACAAGCTGTTTTCTGGATCTTTTCAGTCCTCCAGGTTGGTTGTAGAGTCCATTTCTTAAATAATTTTGCTGCCAGATTTTCTTGTGAAATCACTGCCTGTGTCAACATCTCAGGTTAGTTTGGGATTTAATGTTGGCTTCGGACATTAATGAGAAGCCTTTATCCAGGGGGGAGCGCCTTCTCCTAGGCCTTGCTTCTTTTCTCCAGTTGGCAAGAACTCAGACTTGTTTCTAAGTCACTGGAAATATCACAGCAATGTGTGCCCAGTTGCCCAAGAATGTAGGTGAGCCCAAGCAGGGGTCTGCTATGGAATGAAGGTATGTTGAGAATTTAGTTTGCTGCCTACAGTGATATCCCACATTTATTAAATGAAATATGAAATACAGATGGAAGTCATCACAAAGATGTATGGCCAAGTTTGACTGCTGAACTGGGTGCAACACACTGATTTATATCGGAGATTAATTTCACTCCTAAACAGAAGAGACTTTTGGGGAAAGAAAAGGAGTGTACCAGCCAGCAGTCAGAATAAAAGGAAATCAGTGTGCTAATTGGAATGACTGATGACAAAAAAATTCAGCTATCTAAATATTTTGTCTTATTTTTTTATAAATGAGAGTTAAACTGCCATGTAAAAAGTAGCTACAAACCCTAAAATAGCTGTTCAAGAACAACTGGCAAGAATTAGCAATCAAATCATTGTACATGTGAAAGTTATTACAGCTAAAATAAAAAAAAAAAATTTAGATCAGGGTTAATTATAAGATGATGCAGTAGTATAATTAGTATTCTTCCTATGGAGGATTATGGGTCCTTCTAAATGCCCTTTTTGATTGCCTTCTTCCCTTTTTTAATTTCCTCCTTGTCCTTTTTGATTATCTACCCCATGACCCTCAGGGCTCCTAAATGTAATACAATTGGAATAACATTTTTGTTAGAGGTGTTTTTTTATATAGGCTATTAACCTCTTGCTTGCCAAGCACTGAGAAATTCTTTTCTGTGAGAGCTCCAGGAACCACAGAGGGACTCACTGGAATCCCTGGAGTTTTTATGTAGTGCAGCTTCTTGCCTGTCCCAAAGCAGTCTCCAAGGATATGTCAGGAACTGATGTGCATGAGAATGAGCAGAGAGAGAGGAGAACTTCCTTGGGGTGTATTTTACATCTTGGCATGATAAGATCCAGTGGATCTTTGATATTTTGAAGGCTGCCTCAGTGGTCTGACTGTGAGCATTAGAGTTTGATATAAAATACTATTGTCAATTATCATTTAATAGGATTTTTTGAATATTCTTTCTTATTAGTAGTACCTTTTAGAGCAATAGGCTGAGTTTTTTTCCCAGAGGGCACATTTCTCACTTCTTTGGTATCCTTAAGAGGACAGCAGGACCTAACACTTCAGTCCATTTTAGATCCCATGAAAAACCAGGACTATTTCCTTTTTATATTTCCTGCAGGTGGAGTAATAACTAACATTTTGCTGCTTAATAAGCATCCCTAGTTTGTATGTTTCTCTTGGAGCTAAACTTTTTGTGGAGGTTCACTCTGTTGGGAAGGAGCATTGTTTGTACCTGGACAATCAGATGCTGTTATTTTCCTGAGGTGCCTTTCAGTTAATATTGTTCAGTGTATACTTTAAAACCAATGGGAGAGGCACCTCAAAATACAGAGTGCTGGTTACTAATGAAACCAAGGACATATTTTTGCTTGTTTTCATTTAGTATCCTTTAATTAAGTCTAACAAAGAGACATCCATCTCTGTTGATAAATTCTTGCCCATTTCAGACAAGAGCTAGAGCTCTGATTCTTTGAGGTATCATTATCCTCTACTCATTGTCTGATTTTCCAGGCTTGAATAAACTGCATGTGTGTGAGTAGTGAGGTCTTGTTTTCACTTGGCCAACTACTGG
Source organism: Certhia americana (assembly GCA_018697195.1). Classification (NCBI taxonomy): domain Eukaryota; kingdom Metazoa; phylum Chordata; class Aves; order Passeriformes; family Certhiidae; genus Certhia; species Certhia americana. Next base: position 15,098,470 of record CM031866.1, on the reverse strand, counting down.
TCATAACTTTTCTGTGCAAATCTGAATTCATGAGCAAGGAAAGCACTGTGAGCTCTCTTTAAATTAACCCTCTCTGTGACCAATATTGATGATTTCTTGTCTGTATTTGGAGTTTGCATGAGACTTGTTGGAGGTTCCTGCCTTCTCAGACTACATCCCTTCCTCGAGGTAGTCTCTTGAACAAAAGCATCATGTGCATATCTTTCAGTTCAGTCTCTTTGCATAGCTAAAAAGAGAGAACTTAAAACTTCATTAAGTTTTCTCTTTAGGATGCTCAGCATTTTAATGCTTAAATGGAAGGATCATTGTTTTTCACTCTGCCAGTAATGCAAGTCAGCTGAATTACAGCAGTTCTCAGTGCATCCCAAATGGGATGTTTCAGCTGATGGGAGAGTTCACAGAATCACCAGGTTGGAAGAGACCTTCGAGTCCAACTCTTGCCCTAACACCTCAACCAGACCATGGCACCAAGTGCTACATCCAGTCTTTGTTTAAACACATCCAGGGGTGGTGACTCCACCACCTCCCCAGGCAGACAATTCCAGTTCTTTATCACCCTTTCTGTAAAAAGCTTTTTCCTAATATCCAACCTGTATTTCCTTTGATGCAGCTTGAGACTGTGTGCTCTCATTCTGTCTGCTGCCTGGAGAAAGAGACCAACCCCAGCTGACTACAATCACCCTTCAGGGAGTTGTAGAGAGTGATAAGGTCACCCCTGAATCTCCTTTTCTCCAGGGTAAACACCCCCAGCTCCCTCAGCCGTTCCTCACAGGGTTTGTGTCCCCAGTCCCTCACCAGCCTTGTTGCCTCCTCTGGACACACTCCAGCACCTCAAGGTCCTTCCCAAACTGAGGGGAAGAGAATTGGACACACTACTCAAGGTGTGTCCTCACCAGTGCCCAGTACAGGGGAAGAATGCCCTCCCTGCTCCTGCTGGCCACACCATTCCTGATCCAGGCCAGGATGCCATTGGCCTTCTTGGCTACCAGGGCACAGAGCTGGCTCATGTCCAGCCAGCTGTAAAGCAGCACCACTGGGTCCCTTTCTGCCTGGGCACTGTTCAGCCACACCATCCCCAGCCTGTAACATTGCAGGGGTTTATTGTGGCCAAAATACAGGACTCAGCACTTGGACTTATTAAACCTCATCTTGTTGGACTCTGTCCCTCCATCCAACTGTTCTAGATCTCTCTGCAGAGCCCTCCTCCCTTCCAGCAGATCAACACACGCTCCCATCTTAGTGTCATCTACAAATTTACCAATGAAAGACTCAATACCCTCATCCACGTCATCAATAAAAATATTGACCAGAGCTGGCCCCAGCACAGACCCCTGAGGGACACCACTGGGGACTGGCTGCCAGCTGGATGTAGCACCACTCACCACCTCTCTCTGGGCCCGGCCATCCAGCCAGTTCTGAACCCAGCAGAGAGTGCTCCTGTCCCAGCTGTAGGCTGCAGCTTTTGCAGGAGTGTGCTGTGGGAGACAGTGTCAAAGGCATTGCTGAAGTCCAGGTACACAACATCCACAGGCTTTCTTGCATCCACCAAGCAGTTCACTAGGTCATCAAGAGACCAGGTTGCCCAAACATGACCAACCCCTCCTAACCCTGTGCTGGATGGGTCTGATACCCTGGCCGTCCTGTATGTGCTGTGTGATGAACTCAGTATAAACTATTCCACCACCTTACTGGGTTCTGAGGTCAGGCTGACTGGCCTATAATTACCAGGATCCTCCTTCCCACCCTTTTCGTGAACGGGTGTCACATTGGCCAGCTTCCAGTTATCTGGAACCTCACCAGTGAGCCAGGACTGCTGGTAAATGATGGAGAGTGGCTTTGCAAGCTCAGCTGCCAGCTCTCTCATCACCCTGAGATGGATCCCATCTGGTCCCATAGATTTATGAACATCCATGCATTTCAATAGTTCTCTTCTTCCTCTTGGATAACAGGGGGACCATTCTGCTCCCTGACACCATCTACCATCGCAGGAGGACAGTGGTCCTGGGGACAACCCGTCTTCCCACTAAAGACTGAGGCAAAGAAGGCATTAAGCACTTCTGCCTTTTCCTCATCTGCAGTTACTGAGTTCCCTCCCACATCCAGTAGAGAACAAAGCTTGGTCTTACCCTTCCTTTTGCCATTACTGTATTTGTAAAAATATTTTTTATTGTCCTTTGCAAAAGTTGACAAATTAAGTTTGAACTGAGCTTTGGCCTCCCTATTTTTTTTTTCCTACATGCCCTAACAACCCCCTAAATACCTCCTGAGAGACCTGACCCTCCTTCCAAAGATGGTACATCCTCTTTTTATTCCTAAGTTCCTTCAAAACCTCCTTGTCCATCCAGGCTAGATGTTTGCCTCATTGACTCCTCTTTCAGCACCCAGGGACAGTCTATTACTGTGCCCTCAAGATCTGTTTTGTCTTTAAGGGCTGTTTCCCAAGGATCTCTTGGAATAAGTCTCCTAAATAGACCAAAGTTTGCCCTCTGGAAGCCCAGTTGGAAAGTCTTATTGATGTTCCTCCTGATTTCACCACATATCAAGAGCTCTATAATTTTATGATCACTATGCCCCAAGGGCCTCCAACCACCAGCCTATCTCTATTTACAAGCAACAGGTCTAACATAGTCCCTCCCCTGTGGGCTCACTCACCAGCTGTGATAAAAAGTTATCCTCCACACACTCTAGGACCTTCCTGGACTGCCTCTTTCCTGCTGTATTAAGTTCCCAGCAGATGTCTGGTTGGTTAAAGTCACCTACAAGAACAAGGGCTGAAACATTCTCTGGTTACTTACAGAACAACTTGTTCACCTCTTCCTCTTGGTTGGGTGGATGAAAAGTTGTAAACAGATGAAATATTTAGACTCTTCCTATAGCAAAGACTCTGTTAATGGAAATATTTTGTTGCAGTCTTTATATACAGGCAGTTTCTCTGTTGGTGTTTCTGTGCAGGCGTTTTGCCAAACAGATTTGTTTAAGGGTCACACAGGTGGCATTTCTAGCTAATCTACTGGCATTAAACCAGATTCATTACTGCTGGCTGAGGATGAACAAAATTAGAAAACTTTTAAGAAGAGAAAGTTTTCTGCTCTGTGTTAGCTTGTATAAATATTGGTCTGAAATTTCCTTAAGTACTTTAATTTTAAAAATTGAGACTCAAGCAGCTTTAGATTTGAAAACACAGTCAAGAAGCAGTAAAAAAATTGTGATTGATCCATCACCCTCTGCAGGCAAAGCACTGGCTTTGATTAAACAGGTGTGAACGTTAACATGGAGTACCTCATGCATACCTGGAAAAGAGCTTTAGGATGAAAGGGTGAAGTGATTTTTTGGTTTCCTGAGGTAGCATTACTGTTAAGTTTCATGTTTTTCAGTGTCTGTGGTATGCTTTTCATTGAAGGTAATGATCAAGCAGATACTAGGAAAGCCACATGTTACTACGCATAAATGTGGGGCCAGGAGAGGAGAAATGACAATCCAGTTTTATTTTTGTTCAGAGAGCTGGGTGCAAGAATGTCATCGCTGCCTGTTTTATGCCAGTGGGAAGGAGCTCATATAAACTTATCTGAAAAAGAAAAGCCAGCAACAAACTCTTAAAAAATTCTGTACAAAAGTAGTATTGGTTGAGGTATTGGTGTTGAATACTACTAAAGAAAGCAATTCTAGCTAAAGAGTACAGCGTTACTCTTTCATGTAGAAAAAGACACTGATGGTGTTTTTTTAAGAAGTGCTACCAGGTAAAATTAATAATTTTTTGAATGAGTTTATGTTCACCTTACCGTGCTTTGTGATATCTGATAAATTTTCTTTTTTTTGGGTCTAGAACTTTCATATCAATAGAATATTTGTGTCACATGGGCAACATACATTTGCTGTAAGTCATTGGCTACCACACTTAAAACATTCTTGGGTGTCTGTACTCACTTTGAAGTATTTTAGAATGAAAAGACTGTTTTTTCAGGCTGCCAGACCTGGAAGCTTAGGTAGGAAGACTGCTGGGAAGTTTTCCAGTGCTCCGTCTCTGCTGAGATCTGGGCAGTGCTGAAAATGAGTACCTTGGCCATGGCACCAGTAGACTCTAAACCTTCCTGTTGGCACGTCCCAGTTAGAGAGAGCTGAGCTAGGGCATTCTGGAGCACTCTTTTCATGCGGTCCAACTTTAGTTTCATCACTCCTCCTCTCCTTTCTCTGGTTCTGTCTCAGAATGGAGTGGTGCTCTCGCTTGGTTTGTATTATGCTTGTGAAAGCGAAAGAAGGAAAAGGAGCAGACGGCGTGTCGTTCCTGGAATACACTGGCAGTGTGCTCTCGAGATGAAACAGCTGTGTGTGCAGAGCTCACAGCCTGCCTTCTTGGGACCAGTGTGCCCCTGCCTTGCTTCACTGGCTTCTCTGCTTGATTCCAAAATGAGTGATTGCCATTTCTATTTTTCCTGCTTATAAAAAACACTTTCAGCCAAAGATCAAGAAAAAGGAAGTAAGGAAACAAAAGACTGCTTAAATTCTGCATTTTTAGGGAAACAGTAGATATTTCCATTATTTTAAAATTTTCTTCTTTTTAGTCTGTGTTAACCAGAATAAATAATGTTTCACTTTCTCCCAAGTGTGTGACACAATAGAGGCTCTCTTGGTCTCAGATTCTGCCATTTGTTGTGCAAATCTGCCAGCATTAAAGGCTAAGTCTAGACTCTGCATGCACTGCCTCTGCCAGCCAAGGCTGACCATGGGCTTGAGTTTATCTCATGTATTACATCCACTGTGCCTGCAAGAGGGATGAGGGTGGGAGTCTACATTCCAACCAGTCATCTCCTGTGGCTTGGTTTTTGGTTTACCAAGTGAGGTAACTTGAACAGGAGTGTTGGGGTGTGTGGGTGATTGATCCAAGTTAGCATGAAAACACAGTTTTAAGAAACCCACCCAAAGAGTCTGCCAAGGCATTTCTGCAGGCCAGGCCTGCCTTTCTGTACTGTATTCGAGCCCGAGATCCTCTGTGCCAGCCAATGTCTTGCCTGCCTCCAATTCAGTAAGGAATTGGCCTTTTGCTGTCCTCTGAAAAGTTGCTTGTGAACAAAATTGGTTAAACATTTTTTTTTAGAGTTTTGGGGGTTTGTTTAGTTTTGTAGTTCTGTGATTTTGGTTTTCATTCGGTTTGTGAGGTTTTCTCTGTTTGTTGGTGCCTTTTTTCCAGCTGAAACATTTAAGCTCCCATTAAGTGTTCTAGATGTGAAAGAGTTGAGAAAATGCAGTGGTGATTGTTCTGCATTCCTTAAAATCTGTGCTTTTAATTTCTATTCTAGTAAGCTGATATAACTCAAATGGTTCCTCGTGCTTTCTAGTTTGTTGTTAAATAAGCAATTTGTAGTGGATCTTAATAAGGCTGGAGGAGCATTGTGAGGGAACACGTGCATGGTTGTTCATCTTCTAAGATGTAGATCAGAAGAAAGACCAGGATTTTGTATAAAACAGGTTCTTGTCTTCAGTAACCCGTGAAGAAGACATGAAGTGAGGGGAGGATGGGCCCAGGGTTTGCTTGTGACCTGTGCTGTCCCCACCTGTTTTCCAGGGGTTGTGCAGCAAAGGAGCCAAGTTACAGCTTGGGAGGAAGGTGAGGATCAAGGCTTTCAAAGGCCTGAGTCAGCTGCTTGTTGTGCATCTAAAGGAAGGAATTAATGTCTGCCAAGAGAGAAAATGAATGCCAGCTTTTGGCAGGGACACTGCAGTGTGTGCTTTTGAAGAGAAAAGCCTTTCTCAGGGTTGGGGGGAGAGTGGTGTTTCCTTCTTTTGGTACCTGTCCTTGTGGTTCAGCCCAAATTCAAAACACAGTTGGATTCCAGCATGCTTTGCTTGACCACGTGGGCAGATAATGCTTCTGATACCTGCCCTGTTTTGCAACCTTATCAAAACAGAAAAGCTCAATCACTGTGTTGGGTGGTGTGTTGGTCACCTATGCTCTAGTCAGGAGTCAGAAGGTTTTAATCTGACATAAAATGGGGGAAAATGTTATACAAGACTATGTTCTCCAAATTGAAACTCACAAAAGATAAGGAACACTGCTTGACACAGAAACCACAAAAGCTGGGAAATTACAAATTACAGTTATTAGTCATTCTTTACTGGCAAGAGGAGGCAATAAAAAACCCCAAATGTTCAAATATGGTGTGGCAAATAAAGTGGCTTTTCTTAATAGAGGTGGCATCAGTGTTAGGATCTGTTCATCTCGAAAATGTTGTGTGTGATGAGCAGACACCAGTGGGCTGCCCTTTTGAGAAGGTTTTGGCCTGCACAAAATTCTTCTATTCATTTGATAATAACTTGTTACTAAAATTGTAGAGTCAATCTCTTTCTCCACATTTTCTCTGGCTATACTCTGGGTGTGGGAAATGATGTGTCTTTCTGACCTGCAAAATTTTCAGCCTTTTGTTATGGCTACTCTTTTCTCCCTAAGAAATACTAGGGTATACTCTGAGGCCTGCCAAATTTTTCAGAAGATGTGACAATTTAGCCAAAAGGTTTGCTTACATTCTGCATATAATGAGGAATACTGTCCCTTTCAATGAGATTGTTATTCAGTGTTTAAACAGTTAGAATATATTATTAAAAACTTTGATAAATAGAGTGATGTCTCTTCAGTGCATGGAAGCATTCCAGACAGAAAAGAAGGTAGGAGGCTGTGCTAGATGAATCTCTGTAACAAGTTGGTTTTTCAGAGATTTTTCTGTGGACCAAGGAAGACGAAAGCTGTGTTTAAAAATTTAAAGCCTTGATGTGTTCCAGTTCTGTGGAGCAGCAGAAGGAAGAAGCATTTTACAGTGCTGTAATTCCCTATCCAGCAGTTCTTTCAATTAAGATGTTTATGACAGCTGTTTGTACTTGATGGAATGCGCCAAGATTGGTCATTAATTATTGCATTTGTCCCCCAGTTATTATTTGCATTCAGCGGGTCAGGTGGTTATGATCCTGCTGGTCTCAGGAAACTGTAAGTTTCCCAAGAAAACCCCCGTCAAAACCCTTTCCCTCTCCCTTTTTATCTTTCCACAGGGTGAGAATTTTGTAGGAAAAATATTCAACAGCAGTGAGTTATGGAGCTTTTTTTCCTAATGCAGTCATTTAACAACTTCAAGCTGGCAGTGATCCCATCCACCTTAATCCTCTTCACACTTTGCAAGCAGTCAGCCGAGAGCAAGAGAGCACTAGGACTTAATAGACTGCAGTGTTTGAACTATGGCATTTGTGTTCAGCTTCCAGAACTGGCCCTAAGTGCCTAGTAAACCCTACAGCTTTGCTTTCATTAATTAGAGACTCCCTTCCACTGATTTGTGGAAAATATTGGCCAACATGTTCTTTCAGCTCAGTAAATATTTATACAACTTGTGTATGATTTTTAGTAATGAATACAGCTCATTTTCAGGGCGTCCAAAGGAGGCTCTTTCCAAATATTAACAAATTCCTTGTGTGACCCATGCTGAACATGGAAATTCAGGTTACAAAAAGTTAAATATAAATCTTTGAAAAAAAAGCTTTTTTTCTGAATTCCGCTTTGCCGTGTCATCCTTTTTCATTGTATTTGCCAGAAGTTTGAGGGGAAAATGGAAAAAACCCCCACAAATAAACCAACAATGAATAGTAATTACTACTTTAAACCAATTGGCCACTACTGTGGTTGTGTATCTGTCAGTTGAATGTTGTGTCGTGATGCTGCTAGAAACCTACCAGGATATGTTTATATGAGTTTTCTGAGATGTTTTCAAACTTGATTGTGTTTGTCCTCACCAATAAAATCCCTGTGAGGCAAGGTAACCCCTGTAATGCAGAGGGAGACCAGAAATTGAATGCCTAGCTCGTGGGCACATCCAAATCCTTGCCTTGGATGCACCGACCAAATTGCATGGGAAAATACCCACCCAGCTATTCACACATATGGGTTGAGCTGTATATGGAAATGCACAAAGGAAAGTGAGCACTGAAACATCAAATTCCTTTTTGGAAATATCACCAGAGTTACTTGGAGAATTGATCCAATGTTGTTAAATAGTTGTTAGTGGATTTGCGCTTTCCAAGTTCTCCCAACTTATGTTTTGGGGTTTTTTCTAATTGTCTCTCCTGTGTCCTTCTCTTACCTTTTTTGTCAAGTGTTTCAATGCCTGGTTGCATCTGTGCAGTGCTGCTGATGTTACCAGGTAATGTGTTATTTTTATGTGAAGTGTCTTAGGCAGGAGTTTCTCTAAGCTTGTCATTCATTAATGTACACAGTTTGGCGATAAAATAAAACAAAAATACCTTAACTTTGAAAATATTGGTAGAACACTCAGTGCACATTTTCCTGAGAATACTTGGGTTAGCATAAATATTTGGAAATGAGAGAATGCTAAACTAAAGTCTATCCAGTTTACTGCACTGTGGTGAGATAAACCTGTAGTAATATTTCTTAAAAATAATTTCTAAGGTAGCAAAGCCTTGTATTTAAGACTGTAAAACACAAGAGCCACTTGAAGACATCCCATCTTTTTTTAATGCATACCTTGATATAAATATAGTGAGAATGAGTAGTTAATTTCTTTTTTAGTGTAGCTCATCCTACTTTTTTTTATTTTCTTATTGGTTTATTTCATGTATTAACTGGTAGAGGTGTTTACCCAGAGTGTTGTAGGCTGGCTGTATTATCTCCAAAGTGAGCATGATAAACCATGCTGTCTGCCTTAAGCCACTTGCCAAATCACACAGTTGTGAGCCAACAGGTCAGGGTGTGCTGTGCTTCATCCCATACTGGCCATGTTGCAGTTATTGGGTGGGCTTTTGACATGTGGGGTGTGTGGTGGCCCCACAGAATCTCAGAATCCCTCAGCTGTGAAGTTCTCCTTGAAAACACTTGAAACCCTTCAGCATTGGTTTCATTTGTTGGTGCCAAATCTGGCAGCAGCCAGGTGTAAGAGGAGGGAGATTGCTGGAATTATTGTAGGAAATATGCACAGCAGTGGTGACTTCAGTTTTCTCAGGAACAGATAGTGCAAAGAATGAATTAATTAGTTATTAATGAATGACTCTTCAACTATTACCAATTAGCTAATGTGCAGAGATATCATTCACACTTTCAATCTGCAGGTTATAGGAATTCCAGGCATCTTCATTAGGTACCTAAACTTAAACTAAGCTGCACTTCCTTTCTTTCTGGCCCAGCTGCAGCAGCTCTGGGTTAGTTGAGGCACATGAGCATGACTGATTTCCATGCTGTGGTGTTGAGATCCAGTCTGGGAATTGGCAGTGTTCAGCCACCCAGCTGAGGACCCAACTGAGAGCTGCCAGGGGATGCTCCTGGCTGTGAATTGGCAGCCCTTGCCTTGGTCTCCAGCTAGGGATCACGTTTCAGCCAGTACATCTCTTGTGTTTCTAAATTTTAGTACTCTAAAATAGGTAGTTGCTAAATTTTCTGTTTTCTCCAAACAATCACAAACCTACCTGTAAGGATAATCATCGGTAATTTCAGATTTTTAAAACTGAAGGTTTTATTTATTAAATTACATTCTTCCTATATTTTGTCTTTTTAAGAATAAGAGGAACAGCTTTGTTGCTGTTGCTTACTGTTTGGTAATATCTTAGATTAACTCTGTTTTAATGCAGGAAATGCAAGAAATCTGGAGCAGATGTCATTTTCTCACTGACCATGTACGAGCTGCCTTCAGGGCTTTTGTTGACTACAGCTGGCAGTTGCCTTGGCCCCTTCAGAGAGACCAACACTTGACTGCTCAAAATGTAGGAAGTCATTTAAGCACCTGAAATGTTTGGATGAGAGTTTTCTTTAAGTCAGTGAGACAGCTTGTGAGTTAGAAGTGAGTTTTCTTGATGAATGAGCCTGAAGAGCTCTCACCTCACCTTTAGATCTTGTTCCTGCTGCTGTGAGAGCAGTGGCAGGGGAGACATTTGCCCTGCTGCAGCTTGTTGGATTAAAGAGAACCCTTTGGTAGCAAATGTTGTCAGTACAGCAACTTTTGCAAGCACTAAATTTACTTATGAGAAGTTCTTTTTTAATTGCCCCAGGACAACCCTTTCTTTGCATGTCATGGTTTTGCCTGGAGAAAGTTTTTATATGGAAATCCTTTTTTTTTTTTTTTTTTTTTTTTAAGATGGTATAGAGCATGTCTAGAGTTTGTCAAGCCAATTGATCCTCCAGGGAATGTGCTGACTTTCAGTATGTATGGAGGATTTTTAAAGCAGCTGAGCAAAATCCCTTCTCAGATAAGACACTTTCTATTTTGTCAGTTAAGAGCATCTTCAAATCGAAATAGCTCAAACATAATCAAATCTCCCTTGCTCAATCCTTTGCCTTCTCCTCCCAACCCCCTACACAAGCCATCCCCAAAAGGATAATCCTGGCAGTGATGTCATTAGAATGAATTTACAGACCAGTGCTCAATTTTCTTGTCTTGAGCTTCAGTTGCTAATACTGGTAAATTTGAGCTGTGTATGTAAAGAAGTAAGGTTATGTCTTTTCCCCTACCCTGTTTAATTTCCCTGGAGCCCTGAGAATAAATAATGTGGATTATTTGGACATTTTCATGCTTTTTTTTTTTTTTTTTTTTTTTTTACACTAGTACACAGCTTCATATTGCTTCCAAACATTTGTAAAAGCTCTTGCTGTATTCCTGAGGGAATCCTTGTCTTCAGGGAACAGAAGGTTTAAGGAAAAAATTTTGCTGGCTAAATGTGGTTAGAGATAGTTACAGTTTCTGGTAGGTGTTGTAAACAGTGATATGAAGTACAGAATAGACTAAAAATAATCTATTTTAACAAAATTTCCCTGTTTTCTCAAAATAAAATCTTTTCAACGTGACTTTCCCAGTGATTTTGAGCTCTACAGAATATATTGTAAGTGTTAAGAAGCCCGAACAAATAAAATTGATCCAAACATCTCAAGAATCAGGATCCCTCTTAAGAACATTAGCATAAGGACTGATAAGGCAAAGAGGAAGGAACAGGCTGAATGAACCCGTTTGTTGGTGGGGGATTATAAGGTGTAGGAAGGATGGACATTTGTGCAGTGGTTGTACAGTCACTTGCTGGCAAACCTGGAGTGTGAGTGCAGTCCCTGAGGCCTCAGTGCCTCCTGCTGCAGCCTGGCAGGTCCAGCCCTGCCGTGTCAGTCACGGCAGTCACACCAACAGGTTCCTTCCCACAGCCTTGGGTGTAAGGAGAGAGATACATGACACCGATGGCTTCCCTGAGTTCAGTGCACAGAGGGGAAAAAAAGGCTAAAGTCAGTCTGAAACGTGTGCTGGAAGCAGAATTTTTGCTTGGGGCTTTTATCTAAAATTAACTTTCTTTTTTCAGTGCCAAGTTGATGTGCATATTGAAAGTGGTAAATACTTGCTTGAGGTACTCTGCTGTCTTTGGAGTGTAGCGTATAAAAGACAAGAAACCTTTCAGATGTGGAAGAACAAACAGGCAAGGCTGACTTAGGCAGCTCAGCTAAAGTTGGTAGGCAGTGGGGCTGCCTGTAAATCCCATGCCAGGGATTTGTGGGTGAAGCCTGGGTGTGCTGCAGTTTTGTAGTGGTGGAACACACGGGTTTGCTGCCCTACACAGTCAGCAAACAGGAACACATTTCCCTGCTAGCAGAGCTGCCAGCACACAGGAGTAACAAGTGCTGGGTCCCAAGTTCCAGGTGATGGTAGCTGTGGTCTGAACACTGGTGTTGTGTACAGCACGTGTCCCTGTGCAGTCTATTAGGACACTTCTTAACATAATGGGACCTTTTCTTCCTTTCTCTATCCACAGCAGGCATTTTCCTGCTTCTGAGTAGAGCTTATTAGAAAAGCTTCATTTCCTCATGGAAGATATTTCCTACTTAATGGAAAGATGCTCCTAGGTCCAGGATCCTGGGAAGCATAACCATTAACCCTGCCATAAAATTACAGACATACCAGAGCCCTAATATAAGGGAAAAGTACACCAGGGTGGTATTTATGCTCTCTAATCCTATAGTTACTGTAAACAAAAATTTACCTTACAGTAATAGAAAGGGCCTTTGTGCTGGGAAGTAACTATGTATTTTTGGGGGCACTGATTTGGCTTATCTTCTTAGGATCTCCCTTAGATGGTAAATATCCCCTTTTAGTATGTGTTGTGAAAAGAAAATCCACTCCATTCTTGTTTTAAACATCTTGTTTAATGGCTTGATTCAGTGTAATTCACATATCTCATAGGCACTTTTATTGCAAAAATTCTAAAACGTACTTTAGGTCAAGGGCATATTAACACCTTATTCTGTTTCTTAGAACATATATCATGAGTTGCATTTGAACTCTGCAGCATAATCATCTCTGTAAAGGATTTAAGCTTTCCCAGTGCTTTCCCAGTAGCCCCTGAGTACAGGGACAGGTTTTGACTGTCCTGTGCCTCACCAGCCATGACAGCAGTGCAGGGAGCACTGCCAAACTGTCGGCACCCTAAACACAGGGAAGCAAAGCAGTGATACAGTGATGAATAAAGCAAAGCCCTACTAGTGAGTGTCCAGCCAAACTCAGTGTTGTTATGCTAAATAAATGTAGTTAGGTGACAGCTAAATGCCACTAATTCTGTTTAGATTTGCAGCAAATGTGAGGCAACTGGCCCTGTTGTTATAAAAAATGCATAATGTTGCAAACTTTTCATTTGAGATTTGTTTCCAGTTATTAATTCTGATTTCTTTAAACAGAGTCACCCAGTGGGGGTTGCATACTTTTTCTGTACTTGAGCATTTAAAATTAGGAAAGAATAGGCTGCTCTTTGACAGATATTGAGGAAGGTCATAGTTTTCCTTTTCATAACTGGCACTGAAAGTCCAAGGTGAATGAAACTTAGCAATTCTTATTACTTCTGTTGTGCCATAGTATTAAATAACTGTTAAAGAGGAGCAACAAGTGCAGCATTCACAAGTAGCTAAGAGGGAATTAGAAATTTGTCAAACTCCTGTCAAGAAATGTAGTTCACATCAGGAGCAACCAGTTTATTAATTTTGCTGGAGTCGACAGACTTTTCTCCAGAGTGTTCTTCACTTTCCTGAAATAAGTTTAGTGATTTAAACTCAACTCTCCAGGGATCTTGGCTCTGAAGGAGTCTGAAATGTTGAAGCGCTACTTGTGCTATATTCAAGACTCGAATTTTGCATGAGCTTCTAGCACAAATCCTTCTCTCTCCCTGTTTTCCCCTCATTCATTGCAGCTGTTGAAGACGACATAATAGAATCTTGCTTTTTTTCCTCAGGAGAGCAAAGCAATGAGAAGTTGAGACTCGACCTCGGTATATTTTGATATTAAAAAAAAGAGAAAGTTACTGTGATAGGAGACAGCCTCAGAAGAATACTGAAAGGCAAATGTACAAGCACTTTGCAGATAAAGTATTCTGTTGGGACTGATAAAGTAATGTGTGAGGAATCAATTTTTCTAGATCAAAAATATTACCTTATAAATACATTGCAAAAAAGCAGAGCAAAGAAAATATGATCCTTATTAAAAATATTGATGACCTTTCAAATAAAATAATCTGGTTCTAATAGAAACCTGATACCCAAGGCTGGCTTCATTTGATGCACAATGGGCCAATTTTATCCAAGATGTTAAATAGATGAAAGTCATTGTGGTGAACAAAGGAATTTAGCCAGCCTAGTGCACTTTTTGATTTCGAAAGGAGTTGCAGGGAGGAATAACCATCATAGGAGGCAGCTGTAATTCTAAATCCTGTAGAAATCTACAAAACAACACTGAATCCTCTGTAGTCAGTTGGGATTATCTATTTTACACTGCAGGATGATTTGAAGAACATTCAATAAACATTTATTTTCTCTGTATTTATTGTGAGATCTTAGCACATCAATAATGCTGTGACCTTAGCACACTGTTACAGGAGGTACTTGTAAAAGAGAGGCCAAAATTTAATTTCTAAAATATATGTGGGTTGCAGTATGAGATGCACATTAAAATTCTGGTCCTCAGACACATTAGATTGGTTATTTTGTGGTATCTCAGTCATCTTGATGAAGTCATGAACTGATCGTGAAAGATGCGGTGAGAAAATTCTTGCTTGGGGAGTTTTTAAATTAAGATTGCTGCTATTAGCCAGGCAGCCCAGTTTATAAATACATGACTTGTAGTTACGTAACTACTTCACTTCTGGTTCTTTGTCTGTAAACTGCAGATAGGGTTTGGGTTTTGAGGATATATAAGCACTAACTGGATGCTGGGAAATACTGCAAAAAAGCCAACCCAGTAACACCAAGGAAAACACTCATGGTAGAGTTGCCTGTTTTTCAGTGTGGGATGAATCCTAGTATTTTGGGATTTGCCTGAGTATCATTGTTGGGGTTTTTTTGTTTGTTTGTACTTTTATTTTTTACTGAATTTCTCACATCCTTGCAAACGTTATATCTATACTTCTAGTACAATTGTGACTTGGTAAAGTCCAATTTCCCAGGTTGACTGTCAGTTAGAGAAGGAGTTGACCAAAAACAAAAAAAATGCTGGTAGCTTGCAAGCATCTCACCTTGTATGATATTCCTGCTTGTTCTCAAAAGTTAACCTGGACTTTATTGTGCTATATTTGGATCGGAGATGTCCCAGAGTGACTTGGATGTCAGAGCAAATGGGGTTGATAAATCACTTGATGGTGTCCTTCACCTGTGCTGTTTCCTGCAGCTTGGCAGAGGAGCCCTCTCAGTGCTGTATCGGGGGGATTGTGCTGGTCACAGTGCCACTCTCAGGTAAATACACAGCAAGTATATATAGCCAGGTCCAATTACTTTGTAACTTTCCTACATCCTTTTTGCATCCAAATTTTATAACCTGGCCAACCACTGCCATCAGTGTTGTACATTTGAAATGCCCATGGATCTGTTTATCATGAAAATTATCATCATCACAAAGCTGACCAAGCAGTATTTGTAGTAGAACAGTAGAAGAAACTCCTAAATGTTATTGGCCTGTGGTACAGAAAAAAACTTAGTAGCAAGGTGCTGTTCTTATTGGTGCTGGCAACTTGGTGATACAAATAATACTTGTCCAGTGTCTTCATTTTGTGTGGCAGTTAAAACTCTGAAGCTGAAAATTTGGTTTGACATGGGTTAAGAACATCCTTAATGTCTACTACTGTGCTTCCATGAGGACTTCCATTTGCCAGAGATTGCCTGCCATACACAATCACCACTGGTTTCAGGGGGCAGAAACAAGTAACATTGTTTGGCCACACAAAAGTATTGCTCTGCTTTGCATAAATGAATAAATTTTAGGTAGTATTCTCTTTTCTCTGATGAGCATACAAATTTCATGTCTCACAGCAGAGTGTTAGAAGAATTGTCATCTGTAGTTTTTAATTAGGCATATTGTGCTTACTTTTAAGAACTCATCTTGAACACTCTTTTTTTTATGGTTATTCCTGAGAATCAAGTAGTTAAGACTGATGTTTGAACTGCTAATGAGCTTTTGAATTTTTGAACTGACAGCGGTCTTGATGATCTCTTTATTTAAAGAGAAGAAAACCTATTTGACTAAGATCCAAAGGAGAGAAAACACTTGGATGTAACTCACCAACAGGTCTTCTTGCACCCTATCTACTGACTGACGGCCTTCTGTGCCAGCACTGAGTTTTGTGATCAAGAGTTTTGTGATCATATCCTACTTATGGACAACTCATGAGCAGGTTTTCTTCTGGTCAGACATTTCATTGGTTTTCTCTGAAGGGTCAGTGAGAGCACAGAAGATGAATGGATGCATTAAAACCAACAGATGTTATTGGAAGATATGATAGGGTACAATAATAAGAAAAACAAGAACAATTTTATCTGGAAGTATGTTCTAAACAGAAACCCATTTTTTTCCCTTGCCTGATGTAAGAATGTCCATCAGATAATTTTACATCATAATGAAATGTGTTTAGCTTTGTAGTTTGTTCTTAAATAATGAATTAATATTGCACAAATTGCAAGTAAAAAGGACTGCAGCCGTTTGATTTTGTTCCATTTTGGTTTTGTTTGCGTACTGCAAGAGCCTCGGCAGTCTGTGTGAAGATGTTCACGTGGCAGTTGTAGCCACCTGAAGGCACAGAACTGGGGCATTGAGGCTTCCTTTATCTCCCATCTAGAGGGACTGCCTCGAGGTGAGGGTTGGTGGAATCAGGACTGCTGCAGCCTTGTGGTTGTTATCTCAGCTGGTATCTCAGGTCCTGGGCCCCTCTCTGAGAATTTCAGTTCTGCTGGAAGGACAGTTTGATTTCGTGCACGGTTGGCCCGAGGTGACGTACAGGAAGACAGCCCCCACCCTCCGCTTTATTTGTAGTTTGACAATTTTCTGGATTTTATGGAAATACCCTCTTGGAGGCCAGGCTCCTGCTTTTAAATGTGAAGTTGTCAGTAGTCTTGAACAAAGCAGCCTGAAAGGCTTTGATAAGAGCAATGTTTAAGTGAAATGTTGCTTTGAAACTACTTGAAAAGTGTCCTTGGATGAGATGTCTGATACGGGAGGTCTGGGAGAGCAGACAAGTATAAAGTAATTTATGCTTCACAATGGAGGAGAAAAGCCCCATCCCTGCCTGTACAGTGGTGTGCACTCTGGGGACTCCAGCACACACGTGAGCTCATGCATGTACCAAACCTGCTGCTGCTTGACTCCTCCTAATCTCAGCAAGCAGGGAGTTTGCAGGAATGGTGCTACTTGTGTCATGTTCACAGCTGCTGGGAAGTTTTCACTGCCAAGCTCACACTAAGATAGGACTGCAGTGAGGCTTGGCTTTGAGGGACAAAACTGGCAGTGCAAGGCCATGGGTGCACTCAGTGATCTTGGAGATCTTTTCCAACCTAAATGATTCGATGGTTGATACCCCTCAGGAGACTGCACACACTGCAGAGCATCTTGCCCTTATACCTAATGCAAGTTAAACAAATGGTTGCTATTAATGTGCTGATAGGACAGAGCCTTCAGGTGAAGGGGACTCTGTTCTTCCAATGTCACAGGAAGGAAAAAGTGTGGTGCCTACAATGGTGTCTGCCATGCTCCTGCCAGGCCTCTTCTGCCATTGATAAACTCTGTGAAACAGGGGTTTGCAGCAAGGCTTGAGCAAAGATACAATACTCAGAAAGTCTGTGATTGTTTTTAGGGAGTGTTTGGTTTCCTTACTCCCTGTTTGTATGTCCCAAGGACTTGAGGGGCTTGCTTGGATTTGTGCAACTTTGTACATAGGCCTGGATTCTGTCCATGTGACTGTGCTGCTCTGCAAAGCTGTTTTGAAATCCTTGTGATTCACTCAGTTGTGTAACAAGTGGAAATTAAAGCAAAGCTGATCTGGGGTCTTCCTATAAAGACTCTTGCTGGAAACAGTCTTACCTCTAGTTCTGAACTCTCTGTGACTTTTAATGTGTGGAATACAGTGTAAATGTGGGATGGATATTTCATCTACTCTCTGGTGACATTTGTCATGTAAGAACATTATGGCTAATTAATGCAGATTCTTTATTATTTTTTCCTAATGTAAGACAATGTTTATTTGTGAGGACAAAAATACATTAAGGCTCAGAGGGACTCTCAGTGAGGTTGTGCAAGAAGGAAGAAATGGTTAAAGTTCATCATCTTTTCAATTAGGAGCAGTTTTGTATCAGAAAATCAGTTTGGAGTCTGTTACTAATTCTTTATTTGGGTAAAGTCTATAAAGAGCAGGAAATTCTTTTACCTGTCAATTGTACAGGTGACAACTCAGGACAGTGATTTCTCTCTTATGAATACTCTAACTTTGAAAAAAGTGATATATATTCATGTTTTCACAGGTACTACTCTCACTTTTAAGGTAGGGGAGGCTGTCAGCTGCTGAAAAATGAAATCGTTAAATGCCTAGGTGATGCAGGAAGTCACTCTCAGAAGTAGGAAGCCAGCCTGAATTCCAAGGGCTAAAATGTCATCTACCTCAGTGAAATAATGTCAAAGCATTTTTAAAACAACCTTGGGTTTTTTAATCTGTTTATTTCAAATACTTTGTATTTGAGTAAAAAGTAAAAAAAACTCTGTTCTGGAAAATTTTGTCTAGCTAATTCAGATATAACTATACAATTCAAGCAGTAATACTAAAGCAACCCCTTAAAAATATAGCTGTGAATAATTTGTTGATAGAACTTGGGTACAAGGAACAGCTATCAATCTTAGGGAGGTTGAAGTTTTTTTCAGTACTGAAGCACTTAGGTCAACATTGATTCCTATGACTTTGTTACACACCTATGGCCTTGAGAATGTGATTGATCTAGACTTGCTGAAAAAAACCCAGACCTTGTTTCACATGGTAAGATCTTTCCTTTTCAATGAAAGATGTGAAAAAGTCTGGGAAAATC
This sequence comes from Certhia americana, assembly GCA_018697195.1. NCBI lineage: Eukaryota > Metazoa > Chordata > Aves > Passeriformes > Certhiidae > Certhia > Certhia americana. The sequence goes on along the minus strand of CM031866.1, from coordinate 15,080,139 downwards.
TGGAATTTTAAAAACTTTACATCATCATATTCTAAGTTGAAGTTTTGGGGTTTTTTAGAGAGATGTTTGGGTTTGGTTTTATTTTGGAGGGGTGGTGTCATCATTTTGGAAAGCTTCCTTGTTCGTACATGCCTAGTGGCTCTTGTCCTTGATCCATGCTACCCTAGAATCTAATTTTAATTTTTTCTTGAGTGAACTGTAAGCAGTAGTCTAGTTTTGAAACAAAATAGTGAAATTACTTGGAGTACTTTCAGTAGTGTGTGTAGATCATCATTAACAGCTCTTCTGTCCTAGACAAGGACACTGTATTGCTACATGATTTTCTTTTGGTAAATTCACTTAAGTTGGGTTTGCAGTATTTGTATATGTGTTATTTCACCTTGGTCAGTGTAAACTATAGCCCCCAAGGATTACAGAATTCCTTCAAGACAGAGCTCCATACAGACTTAAATAGAAACCACTACTAAAGTTTCTGAGAGAATGAACTCGTTTCTGAGTACACCTAAATCTATTCTTCTGCCTTGGTAGGTTCTCTGCAAGTGTCCCAGTGTTACATATAATCTTCTGCCGTAATTGCCAGCTTTGTGTGGTGACAGTAAAGAAGAATTGGAGTGACAGGGTGAAACACAGTGGGATCCAAGCTTGTAATATGTTTTCTTTCTGATTTTACACAATATGTCAGGCAGGAGGCTTTGAGTTCAAAATTTAAAGGTTTGGGGTTTTTTCCTCATGATTTCCAATCTGCCCTAAAATGCCCAATTTCAAAAACATGCTAGGGATATAATGCTGGCTTGAGGAGAGGGTAGGAAAAAGTTAACAAAAAAAAAAAAAAAAAAAAAGAAAAAGAAACATGTATTGATACACACGCCCATATGAGCAAAGCATCTTATACCCAGAGCATGTACAGAACATGCTGTCATCAGAGCAGTGTTCATCACCTGGTTTGGACACAAAAAGCAGAGCAAAGGGAAACTGGTGCTTAACAGAAGTCCTGGAGATTAGCTGTGTGCTCTGCCAGTGATGCCTGTGTTTATCCATACAGACTTCTGAGGAAGAGTTTTCTTAGAGGTTTAAGAAAATTGCACTCAAGAATATTCTTCTTTGATATTTTGCAGAGTAATGTATTCTGCCAGACAAAGGCCTTTTTACTTATCTTTCTGTACATCAAAGTGTGTTTTCCCCTTGAAATATGGGAAGCTGACAACTGTACAACAGCAGCAGGGATCTGGGTTCACAGAGTAAGCAGTGTTTCATTATGCTGCTTTATTTGGATGGGCAACTGTGAGAAATAGCTTATGATGTATAAAATATCTGAGTCTCTTTTTGTACTTTAAGACATTGTTATCTCTATTTGAAGTTGGCTAGTGAAGGTCAGTCAGGCTAACTGCTTGCAAAAGAATATCCTGTCTCTGTTGGTAGATACTCTTTTCAAAGTTCATTGCATCCAGCAAGCTATTTTTGTAAATACCACCCATCATGGCAAATTACATACAGTTAGTGGGAGGAGGAAAGGGAATGGTGGAGAAGTTCTTTTCATTTAAAAAAAAAATTTGATTGTTGTTGTAAAGAGCATTGCATAGCCATGCTGAAAAGTCTAAGAAGTTAATTTGTTTAAGATTTGGTGTTGATCAGGAATGTCAAATTGCACTGCGGAAGTGATACATTCTCTGATAACTGTAATACTGAAACTTTCACTCACTGATAGCCATGACAGTGATATACTGTGGTATTTTCATGACATTTCCTTTGCTTTACTTTGAAGTCTAGTAGGTTAAGTCAGGAAGTCTTTCTGTATTAGCAACACTGAAGTTATAGTGTTGTTTCTTTCTGTCTTTTATGTGTTTTATATTTGTTGTTCAGTGAGAATGGAATGGTGGCAGTGTAGGAGAGTGCTAATGCTGGCAAGCAGTCACTTACTTCTCCAGCCTATCACATTTTAAATGAAACCCATTTAAAAGTGGGATTTTATATTAAGTAACGTTTTTAAAGAAATCAGTAGGTTCTTTGTGCTCTACTTTTTAAAAATAAATCAATGTCTTTAAGTGGTTTTTTGGGTTTAGGTTTTATTCTGTGGTGACTACACAAAGCTACATAAGCTGATGGTCCTGCACCAGAAATATTTAGAAACAAGAACAATCCTTGGTAGTCATGCCTTATCTTGTGAAGAAAATTACTGATGTATATTGGACTTGCAGAATTAGTTTCTCAAGAGACTCTGTTGGTTTTAAGAGAACTGATGTCTGTTCTGTCTCTCTGCACAGAAGAGGCATTCACACGTAGATGGAAGTGGGATGCAGCACTGGTCCAGAGAGAGACAGAGATCTTGTAACTCCCCCTTTTTACATTAAGTGGCTTTCTGACTGATTTTTTTTTTCCCCAATATCCTCATTTCTAGGTTATTATTACCTGCCTTGAATGTTCTGAATAGCAGTCATTGGCTTTCTGCAATACAAGGAAATCCAATCACAGTGTTGCATCTCCAGTGTTTATATTTAAATCACTAGTTATAATGTATCTAGTTTAAGTAAGTTTTTGGATATGCTGGCCCCTTTTTTGCTCAGTTTATTAGTCCGTTAGAGTTACCTGTGTGAAAAGGAAGGATACTTAAAACTTCATCATTTATTTTACATCATTGAAGATAACTGATTAATTTAAAGCTAATCCTGTTGAACTCACTGGCAGCATTTATCCTTGTTCCACCAGATTGCAGCTACTTTAAAACAGCTCAAAGCAAAATACTTTGTTTTCAATACAACCACTAGTGGAATGTTGAAGATGGTGCAAAAATATCTACCTCTAAGCTGTTGCTTTAAAAGGTTATCTAAAAATATCTGCATAAACCAGCTAAAAGGTTTTACCAGATGATAATCAGTAATTATTATGGAAACATCTGATTTGGAAAAACCCACAACACATCTCACATTTAGGAAAAAAAAAAAAAAAAAGTAGAAAAATATAAGCACTACTATTTCCATCAGTGCAGTGTTTCATGTATCAGGGAAAGTGGGTCCTCAGTCAGCGAATACAGCTAAGTCTGTTTTGTGCTGTGGCAAATCCCATTGTGAAGAGGCTGTGAGTAATCAGAAGTGACAGCATAAGCACTTTCTGTTCAAAGTGATTTTACAGAAAGCATTATTTTCTGAGAAAAGTACACATATGGCTCCCATAATGCTGAAAGAGCACTGCTGTATCCATTTATTAGCACTAGTGTTGGGAGAGGAAGTTTTGCAAATGGTGTTCAGATTTAAGACCTTTTCCTCTGCATTTCCATTCCATAAAACATCTTTAAAATCATTGGAATCAGACAGATGGGCAAGGCAAGAGTGTCTGCCAAGGGGATGTTAGGACAGTTGGTGAAGATGATGATGAGGAGCAGTACCTGCTGCTCAGGGGTCACTCAAGAAATCAAACAGCAGCAAAAATGCTCCTTCTTGGTGGAAGAGCCAATGGGTCAAGAGCAGCTGTAATTTGCAGTTCCAAGGGTGAGGCAGATCCTTGGGAAACCTAGAGAGGGGGATTTGCACTCATACCAGAACTGCATTAGTACCACTGATACATTTTGGTGTGAGTGCTTCAGATCTCTGCTCCTTGTTGCTTGGGCCCTTTTCTTGCCCTAAGCTGTTGTTCCTGTAGCAATGTTCACAGGATTGATAGCAATGCTCCTTGTCACACCCTCCTGTCCTCTCCTGTCCTCTGCTCTGAGCCAGCCAATAATGCTTGGACTGGAATGAAAACCCAAGTTTTGCTCTTACAAATTATGAATTTCAAGAATGAATTTGTCCCCTGTAGTAGATACTTACATCTAAAAGGGTTTCTTTATTTTTGTTATGCTTGGGGGATTTTTTGGTTTTATTGCTTACCTTGGCTTTACAGTTTGTGGCTATACCCCTGATTCCTTGTGTGAGGCATGTGCATGTTTGGCCAGGGCCTTTCCATTTAAGTTAATACACCTACATAATCACGTTCTAGTATTCTGATTCCTGTAAATTGCTTACTAGTGTCTCACATTTCCAAAGCTGCCCAAAGGAACTACTCAGAACTTCACTTCTCAAAGCCTGAAGTCTTAGCTTTTGTTTTCAGGGAAAACAAAGGTCCCAGTGCTAACACTTGTAGAGCTTGAGAGTTCAAAACCGAAATGCCAATAGCGACCTAAGGGTGATTTTAAAAAAGTCCTCAAGGCAATTATGTCAAGCTTGATAGCTCAATATTTGGGATTGCTATCAAAAACACAAACAATTTGAGAATTGTTTGCTTTGGAGGTTAGCTCTGTATTTGCAAATAAGATGTCTGTAAGGTTTTTCTGAGTTACTTTAATTTACTGCCTTTCTTAGATGCTCCACAACCAAGAAGCCTGAAATAAAAGTCTCTTTCGTTCCATAGTAATTTATTTTGGAAGAGATGGTTGAAGAAGTTGGAGGGTAGCAAAGGAGATTCAGGTCTCTCTCTCTCTTTCATGAATATTAAGCCAGACAATCCCAATTCCAAAATTTCACTACAGGCCTTGATCACAAATGAAATGTTTCAAATACTTGTACTGTTTCCAGTAGCCTCTTTCTCATCATCTCATAAAATTACCCCCAAGGAGAGTGAAGCCTAAATACTGATGGGTCTGAGTATGTCACCAGTTATCTGCTGAAGTGGAGACAATATTGTTTGTATTCAAGCATGAATTCCAATGACATTTAACAGAGTTAATTTTATCTTTATTTGGTATTACGAATTTTGCCTCATTCTGTTCACTCTGTTGCTTTCTTTGAAATGCCTCTCAAATTTCACTGGCACTGGACCATCGGTGGTGATTGCTGCCACATGCCTGTCTAGCATGAAAACATCTTTATTCCTTCAGAAAGTCTATCTTTAACGGCTTGGAGATATTTGCATCTGGCTTGGAATTATGGCAAGCAATAGTCATATTGAGAGAGCAGTTTGTTTGGTTTTAATGAGCATAAGCTACAGCTTGCCATCAAGGAACTGCTTGAACTTAATAACACAGCAAATGACTTGTGCTGCTCCAATCCGTTCTGTCTGGGTGGTTTAATGGGCACTGGTTAACAGGAGCGTGGGAAAATTTCTGGCCATGGAAAATAAAGGGGGCTTCCATAGCATTACTGGTATCTTCTTTTTGTATCAGTCTCAGTTTTAAACCAGTAGTGTGGAGATATGCATTGCAGCAACAAAGTTGAAGCAATGCATGTTGAAACATTTACTGGGGAGGTATAAGGAGAGAATATACCATTAAAATCTTCACACAGAGGGGAGATCCTTCCACCTTTAACGTACAAATCATGGCAATTTTCATTCCTGTTTTAGAGTGTCTGCTGTGTGTCTGATAAAATAGATTAATGATGAATTATATGTCAAAAGAATTTACTCAGTGGTTGCTTTGCTAACACTGGTGTCGTTTCTTCCCTACAGGTATTTCTGTAACAAAGAAGACTCATACATGTAAGTAGTATCTTTTGATTTGACCTTCTCTCACAAATGGAATTTCTGTTAGGCCGTGCTGTGGTGCTCAGACTAATTGGTGTTAGTCTGGCCTGAGAAAGCTCCATTTTAAAAATTGTGGTGTTTTTTCTGCCTCAAGGATTTCGGTCCTCACCCAAAGTATTGTTGGATGTACAGTGTGTGTGTGCATATGTGGTACTCACATATCTGTTAAGTCAGAGGGCAGAAAAAGAAAGTTGTGAGGAAAGGCAGTATTCCTTACTGTACTGTATCTACCTTAGAGCTGGCTGATAATTAGCATATCCAGAAAATACAGGTGAGGAGAATGGTTATTTTTATGTCTGTTATATATACAGTATGATTCAAATCAAAAGAATTTAATTGTACAACTTCTATCCTTTCCTATAAACTAATCTATAAGATAAATCATTCTCTGCTTGTGCTTAAGGAACTTGTTGAAAAAGTAGAGGTTCTTGTTTTGCTCCCAACCATATAAGCAAGCCCCCATAAGTGGTGACCTTGGAAATGGCTGTGCATATGTGCATTTACTTATATATACATTTATTCCAAATCCTCTTCAAAGACATCATTTCTGGGGATCAACTCTTACCTACCCTGCAGGGAGCTCAAAGCACAATTCTGGGAAAATACTGGGATTTGTAGCTGAAGGAGTATGTTGAGATTCTTCAGATACCATGGAGGTTTGGAAATCTGGTAGTGCAAGAATTGGACTTGCCCAGGATCTGAAATGGGAGTAGACTAAAGCTGAGGCTATTACTCTCATGAAAGCTCTTTTACCAAAGAGGTACTAGGCTGCTCAGAATTTACAAATATACCTGCATTTTATACATTTTGAAGTATTTTCACCACAGCTTCTAGGGTGTCATAAAGTGTCTTACATGGATTTCATTCTTATTTCATTCCTGGTTTTATAATACTCATGGAGTGAAAAATCTGACTTGAGATGGTGAATTCTCACTGTGTAGAGTTAAAAAAGCAGATTTGGGAATTTCAAATGAGAAGCTGCTTTGTATGAGTTTTGAAACAAATTTTAAATGTCTCAAACTTTTAGAGCATGATGGTCCTCGTTTGCTTAGGTGGGCTTGCTGCTTACTGCATTCTAGACCCTCTTTGGCTGAATGATGGTTTTGTTGAACTTAATGAGAGCTACAGGCAGGCAGCTGAGAGCAGAATTCAGTATTTTTGGTGAGCATTTGAGCTCGTGCTGACTGTGACTGACAGCACAGGACACTGAAGTGCTCCATTTATCTACAGGCCAAGCAGTGTCCAAGCTTCCTCAGTCAGCCTTGCCCACAAGGGCAGCCCTGGCATGGGGCCACCCCTCTCCAGAGGTGGTGAGTAGCTGGTGTTAGTGCCAGCTCAATAGAATGAGGTGAATGTTGGTTTGTATTCCCCCTGGGAATCAGCCAAAACCACCCTGGGTTTTGTACAGCAGTGCCATGAACTGACCCACTGAGCCACAGCTCCAGGATTGGGAATTTTGTAGGGAAGAAAAGCAGTGACCACAGACCTAAAGAGCACAGGAAACAGGCTCCTCAGCCACACCAAACTGGTGCAGTGCTGTCACCGTGTAGCTCAGCTGAAGCTGTTTCAGGCCTGTGATGAAAAAAGATGTGTTTCTCAGCTGTGAGAGATGATTAGTGCTGCTCACCATACAAGGCCTTTCATCTAGTTCAAACAGAAATTAGGGTCCCAGTGTCTTTCATGTTGAGAACTCTGTGCTTTTCTAAGAGAACTGTCAAAGAGTAGTTCCCCGATTTGTTAATCAGTTGTCATGCAATTGCTGAAGCATGAACAGAAAAGTTGCCTGAATAATGGGAAGATAAGCTTGCCCATTAAGAAGGGATTAAAATAGAAGGAGCAATAGGCTGTAATTGGCATGATGAAAATGTAAGCTACGTTTGCTAGCAAATATGTATGAGGTTTCATTCTGTTTTGGTTGAAGTTCTTTTAGAATTCATTCCTGTTATGACAAATTCTCATAGAATAGGAATGGATGTAAATTGAGCATCTTTAGCATTTTAGCATCATGCACAATAAGCTTTTTTTCCCCCTTGTTGCCTAGAATTAGGTTTTTTAATTGAATAGAAAATATTGCCAATAAAATTCACAGTTTTAGAAGTGAGTTGGAAAAAGATAATCTAAACACCTAGATACAAGAATTACAAAGTCTGAGTTAACAGCTCCAAATGACAGAGAGTTTGTGCACCAAGGTATCCTCTAGAATTTGACTATCACTTTGTATCAGTATCTATAATTTATTCAAATGAAGTCACATAGAGTAACACTTATGCAAAGAAATTTCAAAAAACATTCTTGCAAACACTTTGTATAATGAATATACATTTCCTGCTCTGATTTTTAGAAATGTGGATGAAATTGTCTTATTCCAAATTTACAATGTGTGGCATATGAGGGTGTTGACTGACTGTAAACTTCCACTTATTTCTAATGACCTTTGATTTAATGAGGGAGAAAGAAATGGAGTGGAGAAAATAAGTGGAAAAGAAGAAAGAAATTAATGGAGTTTGGGGGCTTTTTTAACATAATGCCAGAAAGTTTGATACATGATGCATTTCAAACATCAGATTGATTCTTTTCAGACTTCACCCTAACAGCTGTTTTAATTGTGCAGTTATTGAAATTGGTGGGGGTCTGTCTCCAGAACTTTATTTTTCCTGGGTTTCTGTTTGTGGGTCTGGGTATGTTTTATGCCCTTCTTGACATTAGTTTGTGACAAAAGAGTCCAGTCAGCTGAAACTGTACTCCTGTGCTGATGGCAGGTGCTCAGGTAGCTCTGAATCTAACAATAGCTTACTATTTGTACACATGCAATATGGTAGTGCTGAAGAGATGCAGGTCTTTCATAATGTAACAATCTAAATAAAACCTGAGAGACTTTTATCCTTTTTGAGGCATCTGATTTTATCCAAGTATTCTACTTCATTGGTGCTTCTTCACATTTTCTCTTTATCACAGTTTAAATGCTTCAAAATCTGACACTTTTAAACAGGGAGTGCAAGAGTCTTCCAAGGAGCACTAAGGGAATCAATGTTATCCACCCCAAAATGCCCTTCTTTGCTCAGTTCAAGTTTAAGATTAAACAGGCTTTTGAAGAAAAAAATTCATGCCTTCTGTCTATTTGTAGAATTATTCTCTTGAGCTCACATGGCTGTTTGTCAGGTTAACCATCACTTTAGATAAGCTGTAGTCTGTCAGATGGTAGAGGACAAAGTCCTGTCTCTTCTTCCATACCAAATGGGACTTCTGGTCTTTCAGTTCTTTTTTGACTCGAGAAAGACATGACTGACATTTAGATTCTTTTCTGATCATTTGATTGGCAGAAATATTTGTAAAACAGCCCTCTTCCTGCCATGTCTCATGCTCTGAATAGAGAAGTACTCCAAGTGAGTTGTAACTTTGCACAACTTCACCCTTTCTGCAAATTCAGAAAGGCATCATGGTATCAGTGATGATAAAAATCTGAAATTCTGAGAAACAGAAGGCTGCAATGCACCTGGAATTTAATCCTGACCAACTGGGCTTTAGGCTATCCTGAAGTGTGTAGTATTTTGTTTCTGGCGTTTTAAATCTAAATCTTGCCACACTGCATGTAATTAGTTTCATGGCCTCTACCAGACCACTTGTGACTCAGAGCCATCACACAAATCAATCTTATTTTTCTTCAGATCCCGGTTTTATCTTGGGCATTGACTTGCCCAAATGAATTTGAACTTGACTGCCTCTCAAAAGAAGGGGTTTCCTGAAGATGCACCCAGAAAGCGAGTATTCTACAGAATCCAGGATGTGATGGAACATTCTTTTCTCTCACTGTTTGAGCTGTGAAGAGCCGCAGTCAGAAGCTTTGAAGGAGTTTGATTGCATAGCTGCAGTTCACATCTGCACTGATGGCCAGATACATTCAGTCATTTCCTTACCTTGCATTTGTAAGGTAGTAAAAAATGCAGAGACTTTACAAGCCTTCCTCACAATTTTGTGTCCAGAGCTCCTTTGGAATGTTGTTTTGCAGCAGAAAAGAACCAGGAACCCTGGCTCTGAGTGACACACACTCCTCAGAGGAGAGGTGGGGACCTGCAGGGATGCTCTTACCTGGCCTGGATTAAGCAGGTGCTGATTTGAACCAGGGGCTGCTCACTGAGTTCAACTTCCTAGTGGCAGTGTACCTGCAGTTCACTGTCACCACAGTGTGGATCATGGCTTTTCTGAGCTGAGGCTCCAAGTGACAACTGCTTCATTCATTTAGACTAAGTTACCAGCATTTGGAGAGAAAGAGCATGTTTCTTCTTTTGATTTATCAAGATATTTAAATTAGAGTAATTTTTCTTAAACAACTATGTCAGTAGGCATCTCTGTATGAATTCCTTAATTTTGGGTGAACTGTTCCTTACTTAAACTGAAATTATCCTTTCAGTTCATTTCTGGCAGATAAGAAAAGTTTCCAAATCTAGGTGCTGATTTTAATGAAATGAGCTCCTGCTGAAAAATTAAGTGGAAACTGTGCTTTTAATTTTTAGCACTAAATAAAACCACTTACATGAAGAACTGGCAGCTTTGTTGGCAAAGGGAAGAAGTAAAGCCATCCCTTCTGCTCTCCGAGATCCCAAGCTCCTTCCTTACCCCCACATCAAGCACTGGGACTGTTCCTACACTCATCTGTAGGTGTAGTCTTGGAGTGTAGCTTGGCTCAGTGTTCTTCGATAAGTGGACTAAGGGGACAATTCACATTGCAAGTTTACACTGCAGATGGGAAGTCTTGGCTGTACCAGAGGTGGTGAGCTTCACTGCCCACTGTGTGTGACAAGAGCTGGGAGGTTGGAGAGACACAGTTCAGGTGTCTCCACAGCTCCCCATTATCCTGAGAAGCCCCTGAGCCTTTGCCTGGGCCTTGGAGTGCTGTGCCTGCATTGCTGCTGCAGCACCATGAGCCACAAAAAGGACATGTCTTGTTCATGGAGCCAAAGGCTGTTCTTAACACTGTCCTGGGCTGAGATCCATTCCTGAATCATGGCTTTCCTATCTTTGACTCTAAGCAGTTACTGAGAAGAGCACACTGCTTGTTAAAAATGAAGAGGCAGATTTGGGGCAGGAGACAGCTCTTCAGCTTCTCAGATATCCAACTATTCTAGAACTGTTTTTCTGCAAAGTTCTACAAGCATATATTAATGTTTGCAGCTTATTGAAACCCAGGATACAGATTTCTCTTATTCTCTGATTTTGCTTTCAATAATATATTTACTGCCACTGCTAAAGATTTCTCAACATTTGCTAGTTATTTTGTTTAATTGCATTAAAGGGAAAGCCACTGTGATTTTTTTTTTCCTGATATGATTTGTAATTATCTACTGTGAATTGTACTGTTGACTTCACCTCATGTGTTTCATGTGCAGACTAAAGTAAGTAAATGATACCTTTCCCTCACAAAACAGGAGCCTTCAGAAAACTGATGGTTAACAGGATTTGCTGTTAGCACCAAGGCCTAAAGAGAACAGGTGAAAACTAAACCCTGTCCCCTGAGGCCAATAAAATAGCTGTTTGGTCCCCTGTGTGTAACCTCCTAATAACTTTACTGGGCAGCCTTAAGATCCCTTGGGGGCTTCTCTGCAAGAGCATTCCCTCTCTTTGTTCAGATTGCTTATTAAAAATGATTTTATAATGAAGTTGCCTCAAATAGCTGCTACTTTCCTGCTTGTCCTTGAAGCACTGTTTGCCCTGATGAAGAATCTGAAGACAGCTATCTAGGGCTGTTCTCTTGTTCAAAACTTTTACTGAACTACTGCTACACTTATTTTTTCTTCTTCTTTTTTTTCTTTTCGTTTTTCTTTTTTTTTTTTTTTTAACTTTCCTGCTGTGAGCCAGAGGAAGTGTCTTCCAGCAGCTCAGCTTTGTGCCTTTAATTCCCCTTCGAGGCCATCCCTCTGGAAAGTTTGGTTTGGTTGCCACACAAAACACTGTCAGTGACTTGTTTGCTGCCTGAGAGAGAAGGAATGTTGCCTTCTTTTTGTGTGGCCAAATTATTGAGTACAGGGGCAAAGATGAAGGCATTGTCAAATAATGAGGAGAGAAGGTAATATTTTTACGGTCAGAAAGTGTTCCTGGCTGTCCTGGGAGAAGGAGTACACTGAATGGCAATGGGTGTGGATATATGACGTCCATGGCACGGCTGTAGCTGAAAGCTGGGGATGATCTGGTTCTTCCTGGCAGTTCTGCACCAGTGAAATATTTTCTCTGTTAAAACTCCAGCGTTTCTGAGAGAGACCAGCCCTTTCATCCATGTGGAGATAGCCATGGGTAAAGGTAAAGTTTCAAAAGAATTTTTATTAATGTATGATTTGTGTCTTCACACAATAACTGGTCAAAGCTGAGACAAACCTGTTGCCTCTAACCTTCTCTTTGCTGTCCAAAAGCTTGGCATGTGCCTGGGCCCCAACCCTTTGGCACACTTGGCAGGAACATTTCATTTTCTCTAAGGCTGATAGAACAGGCAATTAAATGCACTGCCCTGGAAGTCCCATGGGGAACTCTGTCTATTAGCTGCACTCAAAGATAATATCAGGTCTCTTCTCTGGTTCTGTTCTGAGTATATGGAGCACCTTCTATCTATTTGGGGGTTTTCGCTGTAACCATTATTTATAGGCTTACTTCACTGTGAATTTTCTGGTAAATACCCTCAGATAGGGTTTTTGGTGCCTTTAGTAATGAAGTAGCATGCAAACCAGAGCAAAGGAAAAACTGCAAGTGAGTTGACAAGTAATTTTAACAAATGAAGACTGATAAGTATTTGCAAAATGTTAATAATCCAGTATGAGAATTTATGTGTCTGTGTATGTTGGATTATAGATCAGATACTTTTAAATTGCAAATCAATATATTACAGTTCTGCTCACACTTCATTTGTTTTTCTAGTCGCTCGTGTGGAAGCTGACAAGATGGGCAGAGACATTCTCTTTAATTTTTAGATAATATTTGGAGGCCCATTTCATAAGGAATGATGAAGTGTTAGGAGAGCATTAAGGGGTTTCTGACATTGGAGATCTAAATTCTGTTGTTGTGGTTGATGGATATTAAAACATCGTGGACATGACTCAAAAATAAATGTGAACTGTTTGTGGGTGCAGGCAGTAAATATATTGGGAATGTCTGTAGTGTTCTCTTATACCTAAGTCTTGCTTTATAATTTCATAGAAGTTGCTCTTTTATGTTTTGTACCCTTCTTTGTTCTGTCTCTTAATTCCTGAGGCTGTTCATCTGATGTAGGAAATAGTGAATGACGTCGTGAACACCTCCTGTGGTGCAATGCACTTTAACAGGGAAAGTGTAGGACTGCTTTGAATCCCACTGCAGCTCCTTCAGCCACTCCTGTTGGCTCAAACATGCTTTCATCAGCCCTCTTAGCATTGCCTGGTTTTTTGTTGTTTTTAAATTCTCCTGTCTTCAGAGCTCTTGCAGCTGTTACATGAAGTTAATGTTTCCAACTTGATAAGACCAGCTGTCCACAATTTTGGTGTGTTCATTGGTTATAGAAGAGAACTGTGTTATGGGCTGAATCTAAGCTTAAAAATATCTGATATTCTTCACATTCTAAGACTTTAATCCAATTCTGAGAGCAGTAGGAGTTGTTCTTTGCAAAGTCATTAAGTTTTTTGGGGTTTTTTTAGTTTTTGAGTGTCTTGGACACCAGAAAACTGACAGATGGGACTTCTCCAAGTCTACTTTGGTATTCTGCATATTTTTCAATGCAAACAACGTGAAAGCAAATAGGAAGTGTTACTGCTCATGACTTTCTTCTTTGATATGTGGGTTGCATATTTTGGCTCTGAATAACCTAAGTCTAGCCAGGACTAACTATGCTTACAGGGAAATACTTTTGACTGCATCCTTTGCAATAGCTCCCTAAGAAATAACTGTGCTTTCTAAACAAGACTTGTGCAAGACTCATTCGGTTTCATTTGAATGGTCCCTTGAAGTCTCCTTAATCTTCATAGAAAGGTGGATCTTTGTGAATGGATTGCCACCAAATACAGCAAAGTGTTGGGATTAAATTAGGGTTAAAATTAGGATTAAACATCATCTTCATACCATTTGTTCAAATATCAGAAGTCCAAGTGGATTTTGGTTTTTGCTATGGATGTATTTGCTGCTACCTTTTTTCATGCTTTGAGAACAATCTGTGGAGTTTTGTTCTTGCATTCATTTCACCTCATGACATTGTTTTTAACACAATGCTGCATCTTTTTGTAGTAAGGCTGAATTCTAATGTTTCTAAAGCAAGTGCAGTCATAGGGACTTCTCCAAGGTTGGTATCTGAACCAAAAAAAGCACATTTTATTATCTGAATTTTGAAACCAGGGACTGATTCCATCATTCCTAATAGACTCATTTATTTGACAGTGCCTTGCTAGACTTGACCACTTGCCATCCTGACACAACTATTGAAGCTGAAAAGGGCTCTTTAATGTGTGTTGATAGCTAAGCTTAATAAGGACTGTGAAAATATTGGAAATTTTGCAGCCTTTCTCTAAGCACATCAGCCTAGAATTATTTAAATGTTGACCCAGCTGGGAGCACAATCTGATGCAGACAGTAACTAAGACAGCTCCTTATGGCAGATCAGGTAATCACTTCAACTCCTAATGAGGAGCTTGTTCTTAATATTATGACCAAATGATGATGATATTTGTAAAGCTTCTAATTTAAATATAGTTTTGCTGGTCAGGTTTTTCTCCCTATAAGTCTCCTAACATAATGAAATACAAAGTACAAACAGTTTCAAAGGGCAATATGAGTTGGTCTAAAGAGCTAAAACTTGCAGCTGAAAAGGAACAGAAAAGGATCAACCCAAAATCAGAATCCTGAGGGAATTTGGGGTACAGACTCCCTAAAATTCAACTTTTCAACTTTTTTTCTTTTGTTTACAGAACACTTGAATAGTTTTGAGCTATATTGCCAAAATGCTATGTCTTTGTGTATATTGCTTAACTGCAGGGAGTGGGAGTGTAAGGAGGGAGAACTATGCAGACAGCAGTTCAAAAATTTTGCCAGATATGAGTTACAGTTAGGAGTACAGATGATTTTTGAGGTTTACATGGATCAAACCATAGTGACAGATACTTTGGGTTGAGTTTGAGTTCTTAAATGTCAGCTGCTTTTGTAGTTTGCATGAGGGGTAGGAAGATGGTCATCTGCTTACCCAAACTATGCCCACACACAGATTCCTTCTGCAAAATTCTTCATTAAACTCAAAGGCTCAGGAAAAATGGTGCTTGATATTAGTTTGGTATAGAGGAATAGTTAAATGTTCTCTAGTGTCTTAGTAGTTCTGTTTCAGTTGAAAACATGAGAAAAAATACTGTGCATTCCCAATATAGCAAAATAACACCATTTTTCTGTAATGCCAAAATTACTTACTTTGAATTAGCTATACATTCACTAGAAAAGACTAGTTAAATTATGTGTGCTTTGTATATACTCATGTGCTGATTAGTACACATGGAAATGAGCATCACAGTATTGCAATAACCTTTTTCCTTAATATGTCTTCTGCAGGGGAGGAGAGAGAGAGAGATTATGTCAGTAATAAAATTACATCCTCCAATGTGAATGCCTTTTGAGTGTAAATACCCATTGCTGCTATCTCTTGCTTTTAAAACACATGGCAGTAGAACCTTGATTTGGTCTTTAACCCCACTGCAGTCACCTTGCCTTAAATTACTTTATTGTCTGGGTTTGGATTCACAGTTCACTTGATCAAAGGAATAGATCTCACCTAAATAGAAGTTACTATTTTAAGGGATTGCATCTGGGACTTCAGGAAGTTTCCTTTCTTAACCTTACTGCCATTAATGGTTAGATTCTCAAATTGAACTAGGACTGAACTTTCAATGAGCTATTGTAAAAAAACATAAGAAGTGAATTGAATAGGAAGCCTTGACCAAGAGGATGACGACTTGGCTGGAAAAACTAAGACTTGTGAAGCATTTTTGTTATCTGGCTTAGCTTCCCCTGTGTGTATCAGAGGTTTTTGTGTAAAGTGAGCACAAACTATCAGTTGTGAGGTGCAGCACTGTCACTTGCTGTACTAGGCACGCCCTCAAAGCAAAGCAGTTTCCTCTCTCTCTCTCTCTTTCTCTCTCTCTCTCTTTTTTTTTTTTTTTTTTTTTTTTTTTTTGAGGTGTTTACCACCAAGTTCAAAAGCCAGTTCACAAGAGTGGTGGTGTTCTTGCAGTTTTCTGGAAATTAAACAAGCCTTTATTTAATCTCTGTACAACAGAGGTAGGGAAACCTCTGGTTTCAGAAAGCCACTACATGACCAAAGGCATTCGGTGATTTCCTCTTAGATAAAGCCATCAGTTGATAACCATCCTTCTCACCAATGTTTGTCTGAAGAACTGTTTCGTTATCTTTGTTATGTTACCTTACTGATATGGAGATGTGACACTTGCTGGCTGTAAAGGCAACTTCTACAGATAAGGCAAGTTTCCTGTTTAAAGTCTTCACATTTCTTTCAATCTGACCCTTTTTTCCTTTTCCCTGCCTATACTGGTGGCTTAGTCCAGAGCTGTGGTCCTTGAAGTAAAGGTGAAAGTAAAGAGGTCATTCAAAAAGATGGTTTTACATGCTGTTTGAGGACATAAGAGTACTAAAGGCTGGCTGAAAATAATTTTCCTGTTAAACAGAGCTTTAGATATTTCAAAAAATATTTCACTGAAAGTCTCAATTTTTTCCAGAATTTACAGAAGGGAGGTAAGAAAAGCCCTTGTTAATTCAGAGCAGGGTGAATTGTCCTTCACGTGGGATGGTGGTGGCATGACTTTAAGGGCTGACCTAGAAATGAGGTGGTTCAGGTACTTCAACCTTAAATTTCCACGTCCTGTCAACAGGACTTCACCACCTCACTGTCAGCTGTTTTGAGAGTACATTTTAGCACAAAACCCTGTCTTTAGAAGCAGTAATGTAAATTTCTCCGGAACATTTTGTCTTTGAGAAGCCTGCAATGTTGACACCAAAAAATCCCTTTTCTAACAGAGAACCTTTTTCAAGAGAGAGACAGAGAACCTCAACTTAAGCACAAGTGATCTGTGAAGTTACTATTATTATTATTCTTTGTAAAACTAATACATGGCAACCCCAGTTTACAAAAGAAATTCCCTTTACTGTGGGTTCATTTGCTGTTTTTCATGGGTGTTGGAGGGGAGGTTGTATGACAGCATTGCAGGTGGGAACCCAGCACCTGCTTTATAAATAAACTGCTTTCCTCACTCTGGATTAAATCAGCAGTTGAATTTGGGTCCAGCCTAGCAAGTAGTGTGGTGTTCTGGGAAGGTTTACATTTAACTGCTTATTTCTTTTTCTGAAGATCCTGAAATCACAAAGCTGGACATTTGAGTGTGCTCGATCTTTTACTGTATACTCTGCTTGAGCAGAAAAGACTCTGCTTATCTGTTGTGGGTTGAGGATGTCCAGTAAATCCTGGTTTTTTCTCTTGTGTCAGATTTGGCTTGCATGTTCCAAAGGGCCTCGTGGCACTGGCATAGGAGCCTCAATGATGCTTCTTTTCAAATCAGACTTGGCAGTGCTCATTTTGTCAACCAAAATGTCTATTTAAGAGGTAGGAAGAGAAACAGAAGCTTCAGCTGAAGCAGGGGGTCAAACTGTGTTTAAAGACCACAAGAACTAAATGATGGCAGTTTTCATATTTAATCTTAAATCTCTGAACTTTCTGTTTGCTTCCAGTGAGATGGCAACACATCCCACCTCTACTTCCATGAATCAAGATAAGCATGCCCAGATTATAACATTAGAGTAAGACTTCTTAGACTCCTTCGAAAGAGCATTTCTAGGGTAGTCCAAGCATCTCCATGAAACAACAGCTACCAACTGAAATCTGGCACTGTCTGTGCTCCGAACATATCATATTCATAAAAACAACCTTTTTCTTTTTACTAGAAGCCTTTACTTCTTTAATTGTCGCACTCTTCGTTTTCCCCACAGAACTTTTCCCCTCAAAGATCCGATCAAAGACAGGTGCAGTGGCATTAAAAAATGGGAAAGGTGGGTATCTTTTGGGATCAGTAGAAAAGCTGCCCTTGGCTTAGAGCCAGAAGAGTCCCTTCAGAGCCACTTTGTTCTGTCAAGTGCTGTAGCTTCTCCTTTATTCCCACAGTGGTACAGCATACTTTATTTTAGTCGTTTTTCACTCTGTTATAGAAGTATTACTTTTGATAAGGAAAGAAATCACGATCTTGTCAGACTATTTGCCAATAAAGTTGGGGTAATAGAGTTCTCCCAAACTGCTCTTTCTCTGTGTTAGTTCTCTTTACTTTGAGAATTATCAAATGCAGCCCTCTTGGTACTTTAAAATGAATTTCAAAAAAATATCTTCAGTCTTTATTTAAAAGAAGTAACAATAATTCCATGAACTATTCTATTTGACACTTCATTGGTTATTTAATATAAATGGGAATCCTAAGCTACTTGATTTTTAGTGCATTTCTGTCAGATGATTCTTTTAATTTAATTTTTACTGCTTAGTGCTGAAAAAAACTATTTTTCATTTTGTTTCTAACCATGTGTTTTCATGGAAACAAACCATCTAGAACACATTGTATTTCTATGAAAACACAAGCTTATTAAATGTCAAACAGTTTGTTTTCCTGGCAGTCATCTTGAAATTGGCACATTCTCTGTGTCAGTGTTCTATGATGTAAGTTTAAAACTGTCACATTGTCAATGTTCAGACATTGAAAGGTCTGAAGTCTCACACATGGGGGAGGAGGAATTAGGCTCTTGTCAATGAGCAGGTGGTGATAATTTAGGCACGTTTGTTTGAGGTTTGTATTAAGTTAATAGAAACTCTCTAGTCTGAGTATCCTCAAATATTTAAGCTGATAAAGAGGTGGCGTCAATGTTGAAGTCAGAGTCATTTGTGCTTACTAAGGGCTGACTATAAATATCAGGGTTGCTGGTGGAGCTTGAAATGTCTTTGCACATTTAACTTTATCACTCAGCTCATGCATTGCAGAAATTGCTTTAAGAAGCAGTGAAGCTGGGAGGAACTGCACTCCTGGCTGTACATACCCTGTGCCTCTGGGGCTGGTGCATCCGTAGGGCTGTGCAGCCAGGGCTGCAGCACTGCTTACCCATTTTGCAATTATAACTGAGGATCACATTGGAACAGGCTGAAAAATACCTCTGAAAGCAAGACTGGCTCCTGGAAGAGAGAGGAGCCTCCTGGGTGAGTTTATGGCCAGTCCTGTGTCAGTGAGGAAGGGCGTGTTGGATGAGCCGTGGTTGATCAGGAAGTGATCCTGTTTTATGGACACTGCACTCACATCCCAGTCTGTCACTGCTCTTCTGGCAGCTGAGGTGGGCATCAGGCTGTTAAATAAAAGATGAAGGAAGCATTTGATGCATCTGGAACAAAGTGCACAGGTCACAGTAGAGAGAATTTTATCTTCACTAAGATAGGAAATACTGGTACAAGAAAATCCCTTTTAACTCTCCAGCCCCCATCATCCTTAAACTTCAAACAATACCCACAGCACTAGTGCCCCACTAAGCTTGACATTTCCAATATTTGTGGATTAACAGGCAGTAAAAATAATTTTGCATTTATCATGCTGTGCTATATTTTATAGAATAAACTGGTGTTGATTTTATGGTTGAATTCAATATGACTCTACTCAGAAACAGCTCACATGCAACAATCTTCAGGATTAATTTATGAGTTTAGTTGCATACATTATCCTATCACATTATGCAAATAATTAGGAAGAAAATAGCTATTTAGCTTATTTATTATCTCTATAGGGAAAATGTACACATTTTACATGCATGTTTCAACTATATTTCATCTTCCTGTGATTGTGAAAAAGCCTTTAATATATTTCTTTACCATGAATTTTAAATTTCACAGTGGAATTAGCTAAATGGTTTGTTTTGCACTCTAATGGATGGGATTTAAATCCAGTTTTTCACATCACGCAGGAAACAGCTTTCAATATTCTTTTGACTCTGTTCCACGCACCAAAACCAAAGACAATTTCTCATTGTTGGAAATTGAGTTTAAAGTAGTAAAGATGCTCTAAGCTCCTTCCTCAGAGTTTGTCTAAGAGCTGTTCATCCTTCAGACTCTTTCTGGGGTCTACAGTGCACCTGTGTGGAGTGTCACCAGGGGCTGTGAGAAAGCCCCGTTCTTGGTCAGCCCATGGTGGCCGAGATGTGTGATGTGATGGTTCTTCCCTTCCCAGCTCAGATGGCAGAACGTGCCCCTGCTCACCTGTGAGTCCCTGGGAGCTGTCCTTGCGTGTGTCTCCCAGCAGCTCTGCCTGTGGCTAATGTCAGAAACACCCACCTGGTGACAAGCTCAATGACTCGTGAAATCCCAGCCCCCGGGCACGTGCTGGTTATTTATTGTTACATACAAACACAAAGCACTTAGGGAATTTATCACTTTCCAATTTCCAGGACTGAAATGGGTGTTTGATTATCTGGAAGAGGCTGTGAGTGTTTACAGAGGTTTGCATAAGAGCTGTTTCTCATTTCACCTTGCTGATGGACACAGTGGATTCCTGAACCTGCCTGTATTCTGCTGCATTTGCTAGTATTTTTTTTTTTTTTAATGTTGACTTATGTGTGTAAGTGTCATAGATCTTGTACTGTAATCAGAATGTATCGGGTTGTTTGGTATGAAGCTGTCATTTAATTTTAAAGGAAGAATGAAACTATTTGAATGGTGCTGAGCCATGATGTCATAAACTTTGTACTGCCTAGACTCTGTATTTGTACTGTGATATTTTCTCTCATATAGTAGCAGAATAATTTTCTGACTTTTCCCCAGAATAACTTTTCTATCTGTTGTATCTCTTACTCTAACAGTGTTACTAAAGGAAATTTTGATTTCTTAGCCTCACTTGTGAGTCAGAGGGGGATTTACTGGAGATGTAACAGTATGTTTTTATTAATGTTGATACACTCTGTGCAAACTTCTCTATACGTGTTTACAACTTACTGGTATCTGAACTTGGGATAAAGTGTAAAGATTGCAGAACCCTAAAGCCATGCTTCCTTTGCCAAGTCATGCAGATGAAGATGAAGGCACTTGCCCCAGAGGATCTGACATCCACACTTTTTGGGGTGGGTCTAGTTGTACTTTGCAGTACATTGGGTGTGGTGGCAGGAAGCCTCTTGCAGTGCATTCTCTGTGGTCTGGGAGGGCATCTTCCAGTCCAGTTTCCTCAGAAAGGGACCCTGTTCATGTGCCCTTGGGCCTCTGATGGGGACAACTGCTACAAAGCATCCTCTGATCTGGGTGGGAATGCTCTGGGAGACACACTCAAAAGATGCAAGGGCAGTTTGTGTATGGGACAGTAAATCTCCTAGCCAAAGTGGTGGTTGCTGTACCAGCTCTACCAAACTTCCTTTGGCAAGTGTCCTTGCTTGCCTCTAGCCTTTATGTGCTCTCAGCATGGTCCCTGTGGCTGCTGCCCATCTCAGACCCATCTTGGGAACAGAGGACTCCTCTGCTGCACCAGAGGCCACCAGTGGGCACAGGTGCTTTGTCAAGTGAAGAGTTTTGGGAAAGGACGAGGTGTTCATTCCTTACACTGTAACATGACTGCTGAAAGTTAATCATATTATACTTTTAGCAATATCTCTGGTCAGAATTAACTGGTGGTTGGCGAATGTGCTTCAGTTTGTAAAGGCAAGTCAGATTGATCTTCTGCTTTTTTGTTCCTATTTCTGGAGTGTAGCATATCCAGTATAAGAATCTGAAGTTCATTCCACTATTTAAAGCAGTGCTGGAATTCAATATCAGTAGTAGGAGTTATTATCATTTTTCTTATTATTATATAAATTATCAGATACAGAGGAAACATTTAGTAGGATGAAAGGGAGAAAGGCTGTTTTGTGTCCCCTGCACAATATAAAAATAATCAGTGAAATGCAACTTTTAATGCTCATCTCTGTAGTTCTTGTATGGATTCAGGCCCAAAAGCTACGTTGCTCATTTTGGAGTGTATTGCTTCCAGTGCTCAAAGCAGTGGAGATATACAGGGAAAAGAAGAAAACAAGGAGATGCACTACAAAGAAGGGCTTTCCACAGAGCACTCGATTTTTTGCAAGTGTACACATGTGACCTATGTCTTGTCATTATCTGTGCACACACAGCCTCTGATTCAGAATTTTTTTTTTTTTTTTTTGGTCAGTATAATGTACTGCACTAAAGCTCTTGCTGCCTTGTCTTACTCACTCAAAATTAGCCCTAGTAAATACTAACTTGGTGTGATTTGTACAGTATCAACAATGTGTTGCTTGGCTGAGTAACTTGTAAAAAAGACTGCAATAATTAGCTTCTACAAATTCACATTTTCTTTCATTTGAATATATGGATTGTCATTTTCTGCCAGGCTCTGCCTAAGTGTGTCAGTAGCTCCTCACATTGACTTTTGGGGTCCATGGAACTGCTCAGCAATTTGCATGCCTATGGTGAGCTAAATACCTGTGTTCCTACCCATGCTTTTTTATAGTGTTACATAGGAATGGGGCTGCACAATCTCCTCAGTTTGTTTTCCTCTGAGTCACTGTTTCTGTTCTGCGTTAGCACTGGTTCATTCACTAATGTCAGTCAACTTTGTTTCTTCACCCCAAAAGCATTTAATAGTGTAGGGAGTATTTATTCATGTTTAGGTCATCATGCCTTTGGTGTTCCTTTTGAAAGTTTAATCTAAACATTGCTGCCCTTTTTGGTCATTACTTTCTTAGTTCTATTTGTTGGCAGTGAAAAATGTGTCCTTTTCCTTCTTCATTTTCAATGGGAACAGGAAACGCAAGCAGAGAATGCCTCTTGATTTTTTTTTCACCTTTCAGAATTCCAATATATTTATCTTTCATTTTCTTTCTCTATGCTCTTTTGCAGACATACTGCTATTGAGGTGAATGAAGAGCCATGAACAATGACTGTATTATGGCTTATATGTTAATGTGCTTTTCTTTCTTTACATTTTCATTTTTAATGTTGTATTTCTCTTTTTGTTTGAAAAGAATGATTTTTAAAGAATTTAAACATTTAAAAAGCCTTACACTGGAAATGTGGTGATTTGGCTGGGAAGGCACAAACAATGGTGGTTGGTGCACCTGAGAATTTGGGTGTTCAGTCCTTCACTTATACAAGCTGGTGCTGAGAAACCTTTAATTTACGTTACCAGCATAGAGAAATAGCCACAAGAACTGCTCTGTAATATTCTTTAAAACAGTATTTTTCATCCGCCTGTAATGAAAGGTGTCTGTTTTATGTTGCTGCCCATTCATCATTCCTTGGACACCTGCTGCCTCAGTCAGTTATTTCTTAAATCTGAGTTAACCTTCTAATGTAATCCTGCTCTCCTTTCTTCCTTGCTTAAACCTATTATTCCATCAGCCAAGCAGTCCAACATGAGTCCAGTAACCTATGAGCACATAGTGTAGGATTTAACATCTCTCACTTGTGTGTGCTGTTCCTTGGACCAGTGGATTTTCACCACCCCTCTATGAACAGAGGAGCAAAGTACCCGACTCATCTGAGCTATTCATTTTGTGCTCAGGGGTTTGCTTTATATTTTCCCTCCCTGGCTTAGGACTGCACATTGTTCTCTAATTCATTCTGTAGTCAAGAACAGAACAATTAGCCACAAACTCTCAAGCTCTGGCAGATGATAATTCAAAAAAACAAAAGCTTTGGCTGATAATGTCCCTCTGTGAATTATGAGCTGGCTCTAAGCCAGGGAATATTCCTATTGTCCCGTGTGCAGATGGCCCATCCTTCCTGACTCAAGTGCACCAGAAGTAGTAACATTTTTCATCTTGGAGAACTTCAGCCATTGCATTCTTGAGCTTTTTAACTCCCTAGTGCAGTGTTTGTAAATCTCTCTTAGCCAGCTACCATGTAATCCTCAGGGAAAATAATCCTAATTCCTTTGCATTTCAGTATAATTTGGCAGTTGAAGGGGTAGGTGGTAAATGAAGTTTAAAGCTTTCAGGTAAACAGCCACATTGCAAAATCTTATTGTTATAACTACAAAGGTTTTAATTAAAAATGTCAACCACAAAAAAATTGTGTAGGCCTCTGTCAGTGACTATAAATCAGTTTCCATCTGTGCTTTGGTATTGACACATAGCCAAGTTCCTGTGAAGGGAATATTTATGTTACTTTAACTGTTAGGACTCTTTTTGTAATGTTTTCCTAGGCCCCAGTCCTGTACCTTCCCCTGGTCCCAGCTAGCAGCTGAGTAATACTTGGGCAATGAGGTGGGTTTGGCTGTAGAGGATTAGTGATTCCAAAAGCACTTGAATGACATTAACAATTAGCTGCTGCAAATGTATTTATTTCTGTGGAAAGGAATCTCGGCTTTGCTTCCTAAACACAGTCTGGTTTGCTTACTAATAAGTATTATGAACCACTCCTCTGAGCTTGGATTTGTCAGCTCAGATCTCTGGAAGTCTTTCTGGATGACAGTGCAAATCTGTAGTTCTGCTTGGAAACAAGTGTCATTTCCACAGAGAGCCTAGACAGAATGTTTTTCCCCTGAAAAACACTGTGATGAAACCTATGCTACATAAAACCTGGTTGTGCTTTGAGAAGGAGGATTAGTGTGTCTGCTTCTCATAATTACTTATCTGTACTGGCACACATATGGAATTGTTTTTCATCCATCAGCAAAAGGATTTCTAGAAAAGTGCTTGACTCCCAGAATAGGGATGAAAAGCAGAGGCATTACAGAAAATCAAGTGCCTGGGCCTGCCTTATGTGCTTTTCAGCTCTTTATTGGATAATTTCTGATTCCAATATTGTACTTTTGAAATTCAGTCTTAAAAAAAAAATTAAAATAATAATTGTCATTACAGGCAAATGGAAAAATACTCAAGTCACAGAGTGAATCTCTGGGGCACTAATAATTAAAGGTTGTTGCCAAGACTTTACACAGTGCTCTGAAACTTTCGTTAATATTTTATTTTATTCCCGATCAGCACATGGAGTTTGGCCCATTTCACAACTGATTGGGTGGGTTTCCAATACAGGAGCCATAGCTGAGTACTTTTTGTGAAGAGGTTCATGTAGGATCCAATTAGTGTTTAAATTTACTTTCTTTCCCATTAACAGTTCTAAGGATTAATTTGTAGGACTCAATAGTGACTACCAGGAAGAAAAAAAAAAGAAAAGTAGTCAAATTAACTGTAAATGAAAAGGTATTTTGTAGTAATTTGATGTGTCGTGGCATAAACTTGGCTGCTCTCATTTGTAGCTAAGCTGAGCTAAACTGATGATGAGCTTTACCAAGTAGGAAGGGAAAAAAGAAAGTTCAGGAATCAGTGTCTCAAGGGGGTCATGCCTGTCAGTGAGAACTACTCTGTGCTTTGGGAGTGTGTTGGTTGCACAAGTTGTGTGGAAAATGACAAATGCCAAATTTTGAGCAGAATTTGTCCATCTGCGTAACCACATCGAGGGTTGCCCTCATTAACTGCCAGAGGCAAGCGCTGCACTGATTTGATAGCTCCGAGTCTGAACAAGGCAGAGAAGCACTCTCATCTCTCGAAGGGGAACCAAGACACAGAAACTGAAGGGATGCAAATCCTTTCCCAGCTCCTAGCTGTGGTGTTGTGTGAACGTGCCCCGCACCCTTTCGGCAAAATCAGCCTGCTTAGCCCCGCTCAGCCATTCGGACTGCTCGGGGTTTTTTTCTGTTGTAGTTTGGGGCTGCCTCAGGAGCTGTCCCCCAGCAGCAGTGCAGGGCTGTGTTCCTGCGGCTGCTGCTCGGGCACGGGGGCTGCTGGCTGCAAGGCTGAGGAGCGCCTCAGCTGCTGCTGCGAGCTCTGCTGCTCCTTCCGACTGCCGCTCCGGGGCTGCTCAGTGCTCCCAGTAACCCCAGCTCCAGCTGGATTCTGCCCTCTGGGAGTCCCTTATGCTGGCTATCCCTCCCCTCAGAGACAACTTTCCAATTGTTTCACAGCCCCACTGGGTCCCACTTGTTTCCCAAGTACGCTTCTTATTTTTCTTTTTAGCTGTTGGCAACATCTGCAAATAGGGAAACTTCTGGCACTGTCAGCGAATTGAAATTTCTGTGGGACGAAGTAGCCCCTCCTGATGCTTCAGTTTAACTGCTTCATTTCCTATTAGCAACTTTTTGTTGTGTAGCTATCCAGGCTGTAAGAAATGTACTGCTTCTGATAGAAATTTAATTGACTGCTTTAGGAGGGAACAAGTAATGTTGATTGATGATGCTGCTTAACATTGTTTTTGTGTTAATGCTAACAGTTTCCAGTCAGAAGATGTTTTTCTATGGTGTTGCTCACACTTCACAAATTTTTTCTCTCCCCCTTACTACAAAATTTAATCATATACTTCATAAATGTGATCCTTTCCCCTCTGTCCATTCTCCTGTCATGAAATCCAGGCTTGTCCTTACTAATAGCTGCTTTATGAAACATAAAAAATTACTTTGCAAAGGCTCTCTTCCCTTCCTTCCTCACTAGAAAGCCTTTTACATTATTGTTTATGTAGAAGAACATAGTTATATTTAATATTATAAAAAATATTTTCCATGCAGAAGGCCAGGCCCTGCCACTGCCAAAAGAAGCACTCTTTGGTATTTTAGAAGGAGTCTGAGGGTAGGTAAGACTATGGTTTGTGATGGAGGAAAAATTCAAGTATCTGAAACTTTCCCTGCTGCAAAGGAGACCTTGGTGATGTTGTTCAAGGCTTTCTGGATTGGGATTGGCCCTGGTAGGCTACAATGGACCACTGTGATTCACCACTACATTCTGTAATTACTAGTGGGGAGGCTGCTCTTGGAATACTAGAAGCATAACCATGACAGTATTTTTAGCCAGGAAAGTTTGTCTTACAATGAAGAACAAGTGGCATAGGTAATAACAGCAGCCACCTCACAAGAGCACAGGCTTGGTGTGTTCCAGATGAATAATGCTTCAGTCACTGTAAACTGTGCTACCACAGCTGTGCTGCTGCTTTAAATCACAATTCCTGGAGGTGTGAGAATGTGTGCTAAGGTTTTACTGAGACAGATGTGGAAACTGATTTACCACTGATACCTGAATTGACCTGAATAAAGGGCACATAGAGTGGCCATAGATATCTAGGTGGAAAGGAGAACTGACAATCTAGAGCCTCTGAAATCTGTGAGTGTCTCATCAAAATCTGCTTTGGTATTGCAAAATTTTTAGACTGAAAATAAAATATATCTCTTTCTTTAAATCCAGGCTGTCTTTATGCACCACCAAGTGACAAAATAGGCCTGATTGTTTTTTCATTTCTATTTTTTTTAAACCTCCAGCAGTCACCTTTAAGAATCTGACCCTTATTCTTTGTGCTAGGGAGATAATTACTCATTCTCAATTGCTATCCCTAGGACCATTTAATGAATGCTACATAATGAACAGAAGTAGGGCAACTGGATGAGAACAATGCACAGGTGGGTAAGAAGACTTCATTTGGTGAGAAGATAATGAACATGAGAACTTGTGGTTTGTCTAAATACCACCCTTGCCTCCTCTTCAGATAGCTCCTGCATTGTTACTGCTCTTCCTCAGTCAGTCTTTCTACTTGTTAAGTGACAAGAGGAAGGTGGTCACAAAGGAAAAAGATTCAGGCAGAAGGGGATCCTGTCTCTCTCTCTCAGACCCATTCCTAAACATATTTACTTTCTTATGTGCTATCCTGCACCTTCCAAAAGAGGCTTATTCTGCAGTCAGAATAATCACTGCTTTGCAGTGCCTGGTTTTATTATCTCCCAGCAAGACTTGTCCCTTTCTTCCTTAACAAAACAGTACCAAATCTAACTTTTGGAGGAAAGGCAGGATTGATTCTTGATACATCCATTTATGATGTTAGTACTGAGAGAAAAAGCAACTACCACTACAGGTCTTGCCATCTGTACTGCACAGCTGCACTTTATAGACAAGTTTTACTGTGTCTCTCAGGAATTTGAATCTCTCCCAACAGAGTTTAGTGGCCCATACACACACAGAGGAAGGTAACTCTGCTGTCCAGCTGAAGAGGATCAATGGATAATACAGATAAGTATTTCCTGTGCCTGACAGCCTCTCCAGAACTGTGCTTTGAGTCTCAGTGCATCTGTGTTCTTAAGCCAGCTCTAGCTCATGATGAGACTGGCATTCTGTGAAGTCAGCAGCAGAGGTAAATGACTCAGTGACAGGAATATTGAAGATGAACACAGAGCCAGGCAATTCGTTCTTTCTGCTCTGGATTTTGTTAACCTGACTGACACACACAGAAAGGAAATGGGATCTGAAGGTCTCTGACTTGTTAACCAAAGGATTAATTGCTTAGAAATCGCAAAAATTAGTTTAGTAATGTGGTTTCTGATATTCCACACATGACTTGAGTTTTTATAATGTCCTGTTTAAACTAGAACCAAAATTAGTTGAGGTAGAATTTATCTGAGCATGTCTTCCTGAGACTGTTTTTAAAATTTCACCTAAACCTGTCAGAGGCATGTTTAATACTCAAAATGGTAGAATCCATAGCCAGAACAGCTTCCAGCTAGATATGTGGTAGGAACATTATGCGCACCATTTGCTAATACAGGCACGTACAGGCCAGCAATAGTTCCAGAATCTCTGCCAGAAAGCTAATGAGAACATAGTTGGCCATAAACTTTCCTCTGACTTGGGCAAGGGCATATCTAATTCCAGTTGTCTCATGTCCACTAGCTGCAAAAGAGAGGTATCAAAGCAACAGTGCCAGAATAAATTAGGATTTCTGGAGGGTTTGCAATGAGAGACTGAGACCTGATAGTTGAAGAAACCTGCCATGGGCTGTATTTGCATAGGTGTGTGTATGTTTTTCTTGAGCAAACAGGCTGGTTGTGTGTGCCAAGAGCTCGCCACATGTGTGATGGGCTGATGAGGAAACACTCTGTATGTCCCATTCAGAGCATGTTGGAAGGGGAAAAGCTGAGTTGCAAGTGTTATCTCTTCTGTAATAGTGCAGGGAAATGTGGAGAAATGGTGTCACACCAACCCCCTCAAAACAGTGATCCAGAGGGCTCATGGCCCCGTTCCTCCCAAACTAGACTCCTTTTTGTCTTGCATTGCATCCTTTGGAATAAGAGTTAACTTTATCTTGCTAAGGATCTAGGAAAAGCATGAATCTCTCCTGATGCTCTCCTGACTTAAGATCTCTTAGGCCTTGTCCCATGAAGATAGGGAGCCAAATCAAGAGCTGTTACTCTAGAACTCCCTGAATGGGGAAAACTTTCTCTCCTGCTTTTGAACTTTAACCCCTCTTCCTTTCCATGCCCTCTGCTGAGATGAGAGATTTTAAGATCAACTTCAGAACCTTTGTTTCATCTCCAGCAAATCTCCACCAGCAGTCAGCACTGGCAGAATCAGTGTTGCAGGGCATAGAACTACTTGGTAAAAATCCAAAGGCAGTCCACAGTGATGATCAGCTGTTAAAGGCCTCCTTACAGTAAGCCTGGTCTCCTGTGGAGTGTGTTTCCCAGGCTTCTCCAACTCAGTATGTCACAGCATCTTTGACTGTTTTCTTCGTGTTCCAGCTGAAACCTTGCTGGTAAGTGAGCTTCAGGTGCTATTTGTATTCCATGTATAAGCATGTTTGGAGCTTGCTTGAGTATTCCTACACGATACTGGCGTTTAGGGTCTGTATAGATTTAGATGGTTGGAGGCCATAAGCCTTGGATTTATAGGAGTTGTTATTGTGTTCTTATCCTCCACTGGTGTTTTATTTATATCCACAAAAGTCATTCCCAGAAGGAATGTAACTAGATTTTTCTCCCAGATTTTTAATTTAATTGGTGATTGCTTACATGAGAATCCTTGCCTAAGTGAGATGATTTGGCAGTCCTCTGGAATGTAAAGGTTAAGTATATTGATTTCATTTTTTCCCGAAGGAGCCGTTCTTTTTGTGCAAAAGCATCATTGGTTTTGTTCTTGTGTCTGAAACTTTGTTTACATGGGTTTAATTGAATTTTATCTATATTGCACAGCAAGTGGGAGACGGCAGTTTCATATAGTTCTTTCTTCCTGGAATACAGATTGTTTACATTCTTGGTTTGTTAATAAATCCTGAAATTCCCTGAGCAGTAATTCTTCAGCGCTTTCAATGCTATAAATACTAAAAATAGGGAAAATCTGTCCTGCCATTATATACTCAGTTAATAGGAATTATTTGTAGTGATGGCAGGATCTTAAACCCTTGTCTTAATGTGATCAATGCTGTCCTTAGCTTACAAGTGAGCATGTCTGAATTGTTAGTTTACAAACAATGTCTATAAACCGTATTTATTTTAACATTAGGCACAACCTTCTGACAGTCTCAGCTTTTGAACAGTACATTCCTGAAGCAAAGTGAATACAAAGCCAGGATTGCTAACTTTTTTTTCAGAAATCACATATGTCATTTATTTCCCATTTATGCAATAAGTTGGTTGGGTTTTGGGTCTGTAATTTATAAGTAAACTGTTTGTTACCACTCCGGAGTTGAACAGCAATTGGAATACCTTGGCTGGAGTGTTCTTTCATCTGCTGTAGCGTGGGTGGGCCTTGATCAGAGCAGCAGGTCTGGATGGATCACTGAGCTGCTGAATAGCCTGCTGAGGAGATAAATGTCACAGCTCCTTCTGACCTGTGTGCTGGCCCTGCCAGTAGCTACAGCAAAGTATACCCCGAAGAGACAATTTGGTAATTGAAATTGAAACTGGTGCTGTGGGATCTCTCCATTTCTTTTTCTGGCTGTTGACATTGGTTTTCCACTTCCTTGAAATTCATTGACTGTTTTTCTCAGTGATCCTTTTCATGATCCAGGTCCAGACAAAATGATCCATTTTGTAGAGCAGAGGCAGGCCAGCTGTATTCTAGTTCTGCGTAGTAATTTATCTCCCTTGGGACCATTCTGCTTGTCTTAGTTGGAAAGAAGATGATAATGAAGCAGGTGTAGATCCCTGGGCTTCTGATCGTACTCCTGCAGAATCAGATTTGAGTCTCATGGTTCAGAGACAAAGTAATTCCTACTATAAAGTGCCATTTGGATGGAGATAAATCAGGAGCGAATGTGATCCTTGTAAACTTAAATTAAAAATACCTTTACTTCCCCTAGCAAAATGCATCTTTCTGACATACCTCCCCAACCAGGGACTCAGTGTTAACAAATGAAGCTTCTCTGTAGATATTTCTCATTCCTTCTTATCGTGTCAAAGTTGGCAGTAGATTTCCTGA
The DNA here is from genome assembly GCA_018697195.1 of Certhia americana. Lineage (NCBI taxonomy): Eukaryota > Metazoa > Chordata > Aves > Passeriformes > Certhiidae > Certhia > Certhia americana. The sequence continues at coordinate 15,049,404 of CM031866.1, read as the reverse complement.
TGTTTTGTTTCTCTTTTCCCTCATTCCTGCAGGACTCAGTCTTAACCCAAGAATTTCTTTTGATCCATACAGACCTTTAGGAAATTAATTTCAAATACTTGATGTTCCAAATACTTTTTGACGCTTAAGGGTATACTGCTGGACATACTGTCAATAGTTTAAAAAGCCAAGACCCAGAAGCTGCAGGAATTTATGCCCATTATGGAAAATCCAGCATGCTTTCTTTGGTATGGCAATACCAAAAGTCTGCTGGCATATAACTAAAGTACTTATAACCATATAAAGGGAATGCCTTTTAGGAATTGGATAAAAACGCAGACATAATATTTTCCATCAATTAGATGTTGAGAAGTCCCAGACATACAATGCTGCAAGTGAAATTAGATGCCTTGGGAAACCTCTTCCAAATGGAAATCTAATATGCGGGATCCTGACTCAGTCACCACTCCCTCAGTTTTTCACCCTCCCAAAAATATATTTGGATACACTAGTAATGTAAATATAGTAACATTACACCCAGTAAATATGCACAGATTGGATCATGCGAGCTGCACTAAATGCAGCCATACAAACCACAAACTTGCCTATAGGTATTTTAAACACTTGCCAATAATACACATTTGTCGAGTTTCCTATGTTACTGCAGATGTGCAGCACTACTATTTGTGGAATCTTTTCAGCAAACTGTGTATTATTTATAACTGGAAAATGAGGGAGTTTATGGTGAGCCTTCTGTCACAGTTGTTTGGCACATGGGAATTATAAATAGGACTGAGTAATCACTGATGTGCTATGCATTTGGCACTGTGGTCATTTCTGTCCCAAAGAGAAGCCACAGGAGATAACTACATGAAGGTCCCTACTAGCTTTTTTGTGTGTTGAAATATATTTTCTGTTTCACTCCCTGCTTAATTGCAAGCTGAATGGAGCATTTTGTTTTACATAATTCTTTAACTGCTCCCACAGCATGGCTCTTTTCAAAACAGTTTGCCCCTAAGTGTTTGGGGCAGTTCTCTGTTGGAGGAGTGAAGCCAGCTCATCATTATCAGTGCCACTTGCCAAAGGTGTTTGAGAGAACTGAAGACCCATTTGTAGGGCTGTGCTGATGCTTTTTGGATGTAATCTAAAATAAATGCTTCTGAGTGCACAATGAAGTTTTCTGCAAATCATATGCAAGAGGAACTGTTCTCTGAACTCCATGGGAAGCTTGCAGGCCTGTTCTGCAGAAACACAGGAACAGCACAGCACCCAGAAGGTACCATTTGCTTCCTCCTGGCCTACTGAAGGTGGAAAAGAATTGCTGATGTTACTGATGGACCCTTTATTTCCTTTGGCAACTCCGAGTGCAACATTTTTGTTTTCTTTTCGCATCTAATTCATTCAATTTGCAAGTAGTTCTGGGTATTTTTTTAAAACTTTTTAAACACAATCTGCAATCTAGTTGCATCCAGTTCTGCCTCTTCTTTGACTTTTTGCAATGATAACTGCTTTCTTTGAATTTAGTTGGCAGCTCTGTTGATTGATGCTCCTGGTAGAATAGAATCCAGCTGTCTTCACTTAAAAATATTGTGATGCAGGACAAACACTTTAGTCTGTGTCATCCATGTAAACAGTCTGTGGTTCTAAAACAACGTAAATTCCTCTGGAAAATGACAATCTATGCTTGGTTTTTGCTATGTGGACAGAACATGGTTCTGGGTTTTTGCCTAAGTCATTGCAATAAGCTAGCAAGGTAATATGCCAGGCAATGCTTTAATGAAGCATTGAATGAATGCTTTTTGGCATCAAGGTTGCCAAATAAACAGCTTTTGAAGCGTATGCATATCATTATTGTGGGAGATGTTTCTACTGGTATATTAGATAATAGGTGCAATTTGGAAAAAAGAACATGTAGTCCTGTTCCTCTCCACTCCTTGTGCACCCTTTGGGTGTGGGCATATAATATTGAAATGTGTAGCTCAGTACATTTTCAGTTCATGTGGTTAAAAAGAAGTTGCAAAGCAGCATAGATTTTCTTTTGCTTTCCATCTAGATCTGAGGTACAAACTCAGTAGATGGTTTTTCTTAAGTGGGCTTTTTTTTCCTCCTCCTTCGTAAAATGCGTATTTTGACACTGTACTTATGGGTAGTGCACCTTTGTGACCTTGTAACTACTAAGCCTTTTGTATGAAGCTTTTTTTGCAGAAGCAAAGAACAAAGGAAATTACCATCTTCCACATGTGCACACGAAAGCACATTTCAGGCGTATAAACAGTATTGTTAGCTGAGGAGTAGGGTGATTACTCAGTGAGAGCCCATTTACCCATGTTCTGATCGGTTTTATTAATTATTAGCACATGGCAGTTTAATCTGTAAGTTTGGGGCTCTGTGGGGATCTGGCTTTGTGATCATTTCCTGAGCCTGTACCAGGTCTGTACCACTTCGCAGCAGAGTTTCTACTCTGCACCTCCACTGGCTCATCCAGCTATTCCTGGTGGAGCTGAGTTCTTTTAGTTTCTCTAACGCTGTTGCCAGCACTTCTCTATAGGGAGGTCAGCTAGGCAAATGACCAGGAGAGCTTACAATTCCCTATGATGAGTGAAAAAACCACTCTAAATGGCTCAGTCTTTTTAAAAACCCTATCTAATGAAATATTCTCAAGCCAGGGAAATGCATATAGAGGAGGAGTGCAACAGCTTGCTCTTTATCACTAAAAACTGCAAGCTTCAACATTGCTTTTGTTAAACAGGGATTTTTTTATCTTCCTATCCAATCACCCCCTACCACCATGCTTTAAAATTCTTTTTTCTCTGGTCAGAAAGCTGGTTCAGATGCCATACCTGTGGTTTCCTCATATTCTGGATCTTTTCACAGAACTTGGTTTCCATAGTAAATGCTTTTCAAAAAATGTATAGTTCAATAAAAGTACTCTGTAGTTCTTCATTTTATAAAGGAGTGCTCTCATTAACTCACTGTTGAATAACTCTTACAACCTCAGATCTGTTTGAATTCTACTCTAAAAGTTCCATTACAGGCCACCTGACACCTCATGAAACACATTATAAGCTCCATTGCTAAGTTTCTGATCTTAAGTCTTAGTTCTCAAACTATTTTATCATACTGACATTTGAACAAAATATGCTGAGACAGCAAAGGAGGATCCATATTTAGCCATGCAGAAACCAGGAGAAAGGATTGATTGGTATTTACTGTTCAAAAAATTAATGCTTTCCAAACTTCCTAGTGATGTGATCAGAAGATTTTGTATTCTCTGTGTTGCCTCTTTCAATTTTTTGTCAAGACACAACCATATTTGCTGTGAGACTTAGAGGAAGAGGGTGCCCCACAGTTATCCAGGGAGCCTTTCGTTCCTGTCTGCCAAACCTGAACACAAACCATGGCACTGACAGCACAGGTTTCATAGATGTGGAGGAAAACTCCCCTAACCCAGCAATTCCAGTTTAGAAACAGTAACTCAGCAAGTGCCCCGATGAAATCAGGAAGTCAGTGACAGTCCTGCCCCTCGTTTCTGCTCGTGCCTTTTGAGCAGTGATCTTGAGCATCACTTCCCTGCAAGCCCTAGCTGCAAATGCAGCTCTCACAGGGATGCAGCTGACATGCATGTGTAGGAGTGCAGTGCACACAGTATGGAATCACATCCTGCAGCACTGCCCAATGCCAGTGGGGAAACCACAGCACAGTGCTCCCACTAATCCCCTTTGGCAAAGCTGAAGATCACCATAAAAGAATAACAATATTCATGCTAATATTGATTTGTCCTGGTGATAAGGGAAAAATAATAACCTGGAAGTAAACTAATAATATCCTTTAAAAAGGCAAGATACGGCTTTCAGATGTGACCTAGTTGTGTTTGGCTTGGGTTTTTATAACAGCACTGTGAGCACCAAGATACTGCAGTGTTGCTGTATCCTAATCCTCACTCTTGTCAATCCTTTGTACTCCAGCAGTTCTTATCTTGCTGTCTTTGCCAATCCTTGCCTATTGATTACTTTATCTTCATCAGCTGGGAGAATAATTAGGCCTTTTTCTAGTGAGATTTTACACCTGACTTAGTAGAGTCAGAAGCATACAGGCATACTGCTACTCATGCTACCAGTGTCTTTTAAGTTTGTTTTTATCTTTGCTGGACTTTGGATTACATCAGTCATCTGTCACATCTCCAGCGAGGAGCATATGAAATGTGGCAGAAAATTATTTCACAATTTAGGGTGATTGTATCCTACTCGGTATCATGACACATGAAAAAATTACCAAGAAGCTACCATAGTATTGGTAGGATGAACTAATGCCACGCTCATGCTTCCGTAAGTTGTCCTTCAGTTTTCATGAGAAAACAAATGTGCGAAGCACCTAAATGGCAGGGTGGGAAATAACTTGAATCAGCACTGCAAGGATCTGAGCCTTAAAGGAAGGACAAACATCTGTGACAATATGTAATGATATGGTTGTGTGATCATCAGTGCTCACAAAGTATTGGTGATGCACCTCTAAAGTTAGAGGGTTTGGTATAGCAGTATGAAACATATTCTGATTTTCTCCTGACAAAGAAAGCACCTTTTTCACTTAGGAAAAGGGCAGGCTATCTATGATTACTATGCTGTCTGCAATCCCCATGTGAATCCCAACTGCCTCCTCTTTCATACAGACCACTGATCCTGCATGGATTTTTGGAGGCAGATATGAGAATTAGTTCTTGTGTCAAGGAAACTGGGTCTTTTTGTCTTTTTGGTGTTTTTCTTAAATAGGCTTTTTAAATTTTTCTTTTACATTTCGTCACATAAAAATTCAGTGGGTTTTTTTTTTCCTTTTTAGTACTGTTAAATGTTTTGCAGGCTTAATTTAAATATAATGATTGCCTGAATACATTTGTTTTCTTATTTGGTTGACAAAACCAATGAAGCATTTATATTGCAATGCCTTGGCATGTTTTCAGTTTGGGATCACTAGACAGCTAAAGAGGAAGGGCTAAAGTCTGTGAAGGTGAAAATAATGGACTTATTCCTCCTTACAAAACTGCACATGTTTCATTGCTCCCTGAAGAGTACCAGCCCTGGGTGGAAAAGTCTAGCACAGAATAAAAGCTTTTGTGTAGCTTTGAATGCTGTATGGCAAGACCAACATTTATACAGATGAAGCAAGGAAGACAAGATTGGGAAGAAAGAAGTAAAATGTCCAGAGCTTTGGAATGATGTATTTTCTCTGTCCCAGGTCAATGCACATTTGAGAGCTCCCTGTGGGTTGGGAGGCTCCATGGGCCCTCCCCTTCAGAGGCTGGTCCCAGTTGACCCTGCCTCCTGAACCAAATGGCCTGGAGTCCTGAGGAAAACGAGGTTCTGAGTCCCCAGGAGTGGTTTCTCCTCCCTTCTCTTGACATTCTCCTCAGAGATCCTTAGGAATCTCAAGGGACAGGGCATTATGTAATTTCTCTCCTTTTCAGAGGGGACTGACTCCAGGACCCTGACTGTATAAATGCACAAAGATATTGAGGACCTGGAATTACCTCAGTTTTTCCTACCTTGTGTTGGAGAAAAAGTCCCAGTTCCAGACTCAAACTCAGTTACTTTCCCTGAATAGAGTGGCATTGCCAGCAGGGTTTGGTGACCCTTGCTATTGGATCTACAGCACATTGTGGGATGTTGGCAGAGCCACCACAGGCCCCCATACATTCCCAACTAAGAAGGCAGCTGCCCACATTTGCTGCTTGTGTCTCTTCTGGCCTGGGCAGTGCTGAGCATTCGTGAGTGCTCCGGTAGTGCACTTGACTTGGAGTCAGAGATTTCAGGTTCTGTTAGCTCCCATTTGCTGCTTGTCCCTATTTCCCTTCTGTACTGAATGGAAATGCAGCAGATGCAGCACAGATACTGAGGAGAGTCAAGAAGCTGTCACAAGGAATACAGTCTTTTCTCATTCCTTCGAAAGTGAGGCTCAGAAAGAGTTGTCTAGTGTTTCATGTTGTTCAGGAACATGCTACAGAAAAATGTAATCCCTAAGTAATTGCTTCTCTCAGAATATCCTTTGATTTTTACCATATGCCTCTCATCTGTGATTTTTCAAAACTATTAAGCAGAAGGTTGTGAAGAAAAATGAAGATGATTTCTGGGTAACAATAGCATAAGTCCTCTCACTTTATCACATTGAGGTAGTTTGCCATACCTTATCTATTTCACATTGGTAATTCTCCTCCTCAATTTCTGTTCATTCTGTATCATATTAACTATCTTCAGCCGTGCTTCAGAAGCGTCCTTCCTCTGCATTTTGGTGCAGATTTCATCAATATCTCTGAACTTCAGTTCTTTTTCACCTCCTTTTGAAGTGCTCTTCTGTTAGAAGTGATCCAGCTTCCATTCATCTCTAATTTGGTAAAAAATGGTACCATCCATTCATTGAGCACATCGCAGCCATTTAGTCATGTGCAAGGGGGCTCCTTTCCACCCCTCCTCTGGCTTGTCCTCAGCAGTGGGAAGGCTTTTCAGTGAACTAGAGAAGTGCTTCTGGCTGCTGTCATTCTGGTGAATAAGAGAAACGTAGCCTACCTTGATCTTGTACACCCCTTTTTGTCTTTCACTTTTCTTTTTTTCTTTTTTTTTTTTTTTTTTTTCAATGTTTTTTTTTTTCTCCTACTCTGTGAGGAGTTACTTTCTTGGAATTTTTCATTCTTTGGCAAGTAATTAATTCTTCACGTTTCATACCCCGGTCTACAGTTGCAGATATTGCAGAACACCTGGTTCTTTTGTATGGAATCTGTAGAATAACAGTGCCCCAGCATACTGGATCCAGGCTGTTCATCCCAGAAGTGTGGGAGTGGCCCCGTGGGTTTTAGCAGGACAGCTCAGATGGGTGCAGTAGGCTGTACCTTACCTGCAGGTATCATGCAATTTCTTGTGGATTGTGTAGTTGTAGTAGTTTGTTGAGCAAATGTGAAGTATAACAGCTCTGATGACTGACTTGAACTGAAAATGCAGGTTGATTTCAGTAGTTCATGCTAGGGAGCAGATAAGTGACTCTTAAAATAGCAAAAGCACTGGTTTGTATAAACAGACCCCAAAAAAAGTCAGTAAAGACATTTTAAATGACTTTCAGAAGTCAGTTTAAAAAAAAACCCAAATGTTTTGTATTTTAGCTAAAAATTAATAGAATCATTAAAAGCATTGTTGAAGTATTGGACACTTAAAAACCCAAATAATCCAGTACAGAAATTGAAGTGTCTCTGCTAATTGTAGCTTGTAGAGTGCATGTTTGCAATACATGGGCTTTGGAGTGAGGAAGTTTGTGTTTTAAGAACAGGGATGTATGGCTTAGAACCTGACTAGAAGAATGTGCTGAAGAACTGCTGCCCTGTGCTAGAGGTAACACCCCCCCCAGCTACAGCAGCCTTAAAGTGAAGATTAACAGCTCTTAAATTAGCCCTGATTCCATTAGAAATGTCCCTCATATTTCATGCTCTGGAAAGGGATATGGGGAAAGAATATCATAATGTTTCCCTGTTCTTTGACAAGCCTTTCAGTAGCCCTGTCAAAGATCCTTTAAAATGGAATTGAAATAATCAGGAATGATGTGCCTATGTGAAAAATGCTTGGCACTTTCTTTTCTGTAAGACGGGCGTATGGTAATAAGGTTTAAATTATGAGTTAAAAATTATTCTTATCAAGCAAGTGCTAGTAGCTCAGATCAAATTACTAAAACAGAAAAATGAGAAGGTTTCTAAATCCTTCCCCTGTTTTGCTTTCTAAATAGGATAAAAAAAAATAGTCATGAGTTAAATTAATAGAAATGCAGATTATAAAACCCAATTTCAGATGAAGCAATAGATGATTCTCTATAGGTGTTCTGCTCTGCTTTGTAATCAAATTTATCAGCTTAAAATACTGCATTCCCCTTTCCAAAGTGAAAGATGGTTCTGTGCAGGTGTTCTCTGAACTTGGTGATTACTAGCAAAACAGTGCTCTCAAATAATTACCTTCCTTTGTAAGTGAATCATCTTATTATTTGGCTTCTACTAAAGTCTAGTATCCTTCAACAGTGTCATGTTATCATGTCTAATAATCAGAATTATGCAAAGGAATTATCTGTATGGATTTCGTGCCCAGGAACTGTATCATCATTTATTTACCACTCTAAGGTATGCAGTGTTTTGTTTGTTTGAAGTATAGTATTTGAAGATGTATTGACTTTTGAAAATAGATCATTAAAGTTTATGTTTTCTTTAAAGCTGAAGCCTTAAAAGCCATAATCAGCTGCCATTTATTTTTTTCTAATGGAATCAGAAGTAATGAATTTTCTTTGCTAATTTCAATAATGTAATGGTGCTGTGGGGGAAGACATCAGGACTGAAGGCTGCTGAAGTGACTCTAAAGTTTGAAGTGAGAAATTAGAGAAATTAGCAGTGATCTATTAGTACATGATCAGAGAGTATGTTGGACTTGACAGTGTTTCTGTTCTGGAGCTCAGTATTAATCTGAGGAAGAACTGGAGAAAATGCTAAAGTACAGTATTTACACACCCCCCTGTTAAGCACTGTGCTGGAAAGGAGGGGGTCAGACAGGCTTAGAAACCAATGTAAGTGTGGCCTGAAGACTTAATTCTGGAGAGAGTCCCAACACGGAATTTTAATTGTCCTAGAAAGCATGTCTGGTGCTAAGCTTGTATATTGCATTGAGACATAGAAAATGTACAAGATCTTACATTTTTTGTTATAATAGCTCAGATAGTGTGTAGTGCAAAGCTGTATAAATAATGTATATGCTCACAGGAGCAGGAAATATGCTGCTGATCAGACAATGTCAACTTAGATGAATCCTGTCCTGAAAGCTGTACTTTAAATGTGAGCAGTAAACCCACTATTGACATGTAGCACTACCAGCTGAAACATCAATAGTTATAAAAAGAGTATTTCATAATGCAGAATCATTGCTTGGCTTGCTTGACTGGACAGATGCTTCTACATTCCATGAAAAAAAAAAAAAAAAAAAATCTCCATATTAGTTCTCTGAGTGCCCAGCACAGCTTATCTGTCCCACTAACACTCACATTTTTTATCACAGTGTTGAAAATGGGCAAAATTTGCTTGCTGGTCTCATGTAGTGTAAGAGGGAGGTTTTTCTGTCACTGGGCATGACAGGAAGCAATTTAAATGTTGGCATATTTACAGCTGCTCTCGGGTTACTTTTGCTCAGTCTGGGAGTGGGTGCAACACAAATTCCTTGTGTGGAACATCCTCATCCCATATGTGAGACTGCTTCAATTGTTCTCTGGCTACTCGACTTAGACATCATTTCCAGAGTTTATGGGCAGAAGGCACAACTTTGGCTGGCTGTAGACTTAGATTTCTCTGGTTATTCTTAAGAATAGCTGAAGCACTCAATTTGTTCAACAAACAGCTGAGAGCATTGCTATAAGCAGCAAGGAAATAAAGAGGCTGAAGTGCTATGAATGCTCATGGCACATGGAGTGGCAGAGGATCCACTGGGATATGTCCATACCAACTTGATTGTTGAATTATTCATCAGAAAACTCCAAGGTTCCTTCTTGGTGCTGCATCTGGCCAGACACATTTGTGAAGAAGATTCTGGGCAGGAAACCTCTCTCACTTCATCTCATGCTCTGCTCACTGCTACCATTTCTCCTGCCTTCGCTATCCCTGATGATGTAAATGAGGGCAGAAAGGGAAGCCCAGGGGTTAAAAAAATGGAAAAAACCCTCTTACTTATCCCTGGTATATAACTGGCTAATGATCTAAAGCCAGTAGTCAGGTCAGTCATAAATTTGCTGGGGGTAGAAAATGCTCCAGGCTGGTCTTGGGCATCGCTGTGAGCATTGAAATTCTTCTGCGAATGGCTGTATGCACAAAAGTTTGGGAAATGCACCTAACAGTTCATGAAACTCATAAAATTGAATAAAACCACTATAGATCAAAGGCTTCTTAGGGAAGTGAGAACTTTTCAGAAAGAGACCAAAGCACTTAGAGAGTTCTGTCTATTCTCAGCTGGCCTCCAGAAGGCCCCAGCACTGTCCAGCTGACAGGATCTCTGCTTCCAGGCATGTCTCATCTGTCACCAGCAGGATGCTCAGTTGGTAACTGAGCAGCTTTGCCCACTCTGTCTGTGTGCTACAGAAGCCTACACCAAGGTGATAAGCAACAAAAGGACTTCTGAAGATTCTAAAATACACTGAAGATTTTCCACTCAACCAGCATGATTCTCTCTCAGTTGGTTTACAGGAGAAGGTGGTTCTTTGGAGAGCCTGTTTATTCTGAAAAATTATTATATGGCAAGGATCCTTAAACAAGGGTCTAATAATTACTTCTTTGAGGATAATGAGTATCTTGCTGTTCTTTGTGCTGCTGCCAGTCAGTAGTTGGTTTATACACTATTACTTTTCCCCACCTAAACAGATATACAGAGCAATACATAGCTGCAGTTTTTGGCAAGCAACACTGGCCAAATACCCTGGCAAGACTATGCATGAGAAAGAAAACAGTTTTCAAACAATTCTTGCTTTTTGGCAACATTAATGTCAGGATGCTGTAGGAAGATTTGATCCTTCAAAACTCCATAAATGAGAATCTTTCTGAGATCAAACAGGGACTCTGCAGTGGCATCGTGATCACTAATCCAATACCAATCACTTCATAATGCCCTTTTAGGTGTAGACAAAAGGAGGAAGCCACCAAGTGCAGTTTGATCTGTTTCTTGATAACTTTGTATTCTTTGCATGCCCACTTGCAGTTGGTGGCAGATGATGAATCGGTGATAATGTCATCTTTCTAATCACTTTATTTCCAAAGTTACTTTATTTGCTGTTACCTTAGGTTCTGAAAAGCAGCAAATATGATAGCCTTTCAAGGGATTTTAAGGTGAGGGGAAGCTGGGTGAAAATTCACTTGACTAGATCTTTAAAATGTTTTGTAGCAACAGCATGCCTAGCTGATAATAATGACTTTGGATTTAACTTTCATCCAGATGAACCCCAAAACATTTTTTCAACTCATACTTAATTTCACCAGGTGCAGAACTGCAGCAGCTGTTTGGCAAAGCACAGCAAGCAGTTCAACAGTTGGGGACAGCAATGGACTTAATTGGGAGTTGTGGAGTAGTCTCCAAATGACTTGATTAAGATGTATAGCTGTAGGCCCACATGGCACAGAAGCACACCTCCTCAGCAGGAACTGAGGCAGGGATTTTGTCTGAAGCAAAACGGAATGATTGCAGGGTCAGCATAGTAGCAGTTTTAAATAGATGAAAAAGAGGCAACTTAATGAGGACAACCTCAGATTCATCTTCGACAGTGTGCTACTTGGAGGGCTAGAAATAAATGAAGACTAAAATACCACTAAATCTAGAGGGGCTGTTTCTTAGGGAGCAATCACTTTCTTTTTGGGAGTGTTGCATATATCGGTTGGAAGCCACTTAAAAATTGATTGCCCACAGGGTGGACAGAATTGTGAATTGTGTTTTTAAAGATTAGCTAGACTGCAGTTTCCCTACACTTGGTTTTGGGTGTATTTAGTAAACCAGGATGTTGTGATCGCTGCACCTGCATGGTTTCACATATGGCTGTTGTTGAGTAACAAGGCAAAAGCAGAGTGTTCTGATGCCTGGAATTTGCTGTGTGTTTTAAACTCTGGTCACATCTAGACCTGCAACATTAATAGGAGCTGGGAGCTGAATGCTTCACCTGATAGTAGGACATGTGATTGGGTTGCAACTGGAGAAAGGCTTTGCTTTCACTATCACCTGCTTCTTCCCATTTACCAGCAGCTGTTGTCACCATCTCTGGGCAGAGTTCAACTCCTCAGAGGAGCCCTTTAAATGTTGAAGAGAAATTTTCAACATTTTCTATAGGTGTTTGAAGTCCTGAAAAGTACTTGAACATTTCTAAATGTTACTGCTGCCTATTTGAATCTATAGAAGATTTCCTAAACAATTGAAAGAACTTATTTCATTGCAAGCCTATGAAGACTTCAGAAAAACAGTTAAAAATATGCATGATTATGTGGATTTATACTACCAGTCTAAGCCCATTTTATAAGTGAAAACATATATATATAAACCTAGCTCTAGGTCACTTTAAAAAATGTGAAGAAGCTGTCTTTGCTAAAGCTGGAAATGTGGAGGCTCTGAATGATTTATTGAAGTGTTCTTATATCACATTTCCTTCCCAGTAAGTAGGTTTTCATCTCCCTGGGAGAATGCAGCATGCAGCCCTTGCCCTGCGAGAGGTCTGCATGCAGTTGTGTTTGTAGCAGTGATGGAGCAGTGGGTAAATGCTTGTACCTCAGAGTGGTTTGACAGCTTCAGCTTCATAACAACCCTGTGTGGCTAAACCTCCCTCAGACAGGGGGTGATTACATGACACATTTTCTTTTTTTAAGGATGCCTCTTTCCTCTCTGCTAGGTAGGGAAGAAGGGTGGTTGTGCCCCATATTATTTATTCAAATCTTAAATTTTAGTGATAAGGAGGTCTCAAAATTATTCCTAAATTAAATTAACTGTGCAGCTTTACTTAGGCAAGAATGCAAAACATGACCCAACAGTCTGCAGAAATGCTCCTCACTCACATTACAAGTCAGAACAACATAAACATCTTTGTTTAATTAGTTGCATTTAAACTACTTCTGTTTGGCTATGTCCTTGAACAAATAGTTAGGAGTAGTTGTTGGTTCATCTTGGAAGCTAAATTTATGACTTTGCTCAGTCGGTTTAAAAAGAGGGGGAGGAGGAGAGCTTCTCAGTGTTCTCTGTCTTGTGTTTAGAATACTCAATTAATACTGTCTCTTGCATTACCAGTGCTAATAGCTATCATAGGTGTTTCCCCTTTCTCTGTTAGCAATTTAAAGCTTCTCTGTTTTGCAGCAGGCTTGAGAAGATTTCTAGAAACAGTTGTTTCCCTGAGATTGTTGCAGAAGCTTGTGGTTGAGCTGACAAGCTGAACACCTTTTATGTCAGTACAACACAGAACAATACTCGATAAGGTTCCCCAATCTGTTCCCATCCCTAAAGCAGCAATCTAATATTTGTAGATCCTGGATGTTTGGGTGTGCTTAGGCTGTGCCAGAGCAGCTCAAAGGATGAGCGTGTGCGTGTGGGTCTATTTGCAGACCACTGTTCAGTCTGAACCATTAATAAATACATTTGACATGTTCAGGAGGTCTTTGAATGCAGAAATCAAGGCAAGAATTGACTGTACCCTGAGGTGCAGTTTCTCGCTCCTGCTAAGAGTTTGCAGTCTTGCAGTGTTTCATGGGTATCTATCAAAAGCTTAAGGAACAAGCAGGGTAGACGACAAGCTTCTGGAAACAGGGAAGCATTCCTATCAGTCAAATGAAACCCTGCTGCACAAACAGTGAGAGCAATTGCCTGTCAAGTGTACTGTAATACTCAGCTCAGTATTATTTGACTGGCACACTGTGTTGTCACTGATACGGTGTCTGAACTCCAATGAGACTTTCACTATTGCAGTGGTTTGGTAAACGGGGAAGGAAATGGATTTTGGATGGAGTTTTCATAATGAGGTCAATCTGAGACAGAAAACCCAAGTGTGAATGGATGTGTTTACATATTCAAAAGTCAGCAGATGGTTTTAGATGGGATATTGATAAAAAATAATAAACTATTTTAGGTATACTCTTCTCACTTAAAATGTCTGATGACAAACCTTCTCTAATTCTATGAAGCAGTCTTTGTAAGGTATTTGTAAGAATGCAAATCTGTGTCATCTGCTTATTATTGAAGCCGTTTAGCACATCAGATGTCATTCCAGATTACCAGTTGCATTTCAGCTGGACTGGAAACAAATCCAGATCAGTAATAATGTAATGCTGTGTACCTTAAGGTTAAATGTCTGCCAAGACAACTAGTGCTAATGGACTGTGACATTTTTCAGGCCATCGGTCTGACACTACTTGCTGTGTCAGAGTAAAATGTTTACAAAGATCTAACTCCACGTTACAATACATTAAGACATCATTCTTTTCTCTTGTGCATGCTCCAAGCTTTCTGGCTGCATCTAGATTCCACAGTTGGCCCATGTGTAAAAGCAGCATCTTCCAGACCCTGAAGAGCTCTGAGCACCACTGTTAGAGGGATTTGATTCAGTCCAGAGTGCCCTGTAAGGTTTCTGTTCAGTACATTGCAACTTTACAGCTCATGCTGCAGAGAAAACTCCACAAGCACAAACCCATCTGGGACCAGGTCTGCCGCTGTAAATTTCCTGAGCAGTATCTCACTGTATATGTGCTATTGGTAGGAATGACTTAATGTAAGGATGGCAAATACAGATGAAAAATTTTATGACAAAGATATCTGCTAAATTTACACTACTGCAGCAGATTAGCTCTTGGAATTTTTAATGTTTTAAATTTTTAATGTTTTAAATTTAAATAATGTTTTAAATTTTTTAATTTTTTTTTAAATAAGGAAAATTTAAAACAGTATTTTGCATTAATGGGGCTTGAATGACTAGACTGATAAATGCTAAGCTAAAACGCTTGGATCAAATCACATTTAAATAATATACTGTACTACAAACTCATTAAAGAAATAGGTAAGAATTAGCCATTAAGGACCATTTTTTTCAGTGTCCTCATCTCTATATTCTAAATATAGGGCTTTGTTTCAAATATTAAGATGGTTCCTCTGGCTTCTGTTTGTAACTATTTTCCCTTATTTTCATTAAATAGTTATACTTTGGATTCAATTAGATGAAATGGTATATTCTATCCCCTCTTAAACAGCATGTAATGCATCAATTTTTTTGTGTGGTTTTATATTTCAGTTTATTCCAGTGGCTGAGACAGGAATTGGAAAAAATACTGATTTTGTTAATGCAATTTTCAGCAAAGTGTGGGTTTTCCTAATAGGTTGGATTATTTTTGTGTCTGTACGTGTGTTCAGTCATGCGCTATCCCTCCTGTAGTGTGGATGTGTGTATATCCATGAATACAAAGCTCCATCTCACAAACTGACAGTACAGTGACATCTGATGCTATAGAATAGATGAAAACTCCAGCAGTGGTATCATGCTTCAGACGTTCCAAGTAAATCCTAAGAAAGCATGAACCCATCACCAGACAGATTTAAAATGTAAATGCTGCTCTGCTCCATCAAGTCAACGACTATAAAGCGCAGAACGTTGTGCCAAGACTTAGCGGCAATACGGTTATTTTTTACTTAAAACAACACTTCGGGGGGGCTGCGGGGAACAAACGCGCACTCGCTGCGGGCCGGGAGCCGAGGGCCGGCAGCTGCTCTGGGGAGCAGCTCCTGCTGCCGCCGCCCCGTTCTGCCACCGCGCCGGCCCCGCTCTCCCCGGGCCGCACAGCACCTGCCGGGCCGGGCCGGGCCGGGCAGAGCTGCCCCGGGGCGGCGGGGGCGGTGCTGCGCCCCGTGCCCGCCCCTCGGCGCCGGCAGGGGAGGGGACGGGGCGAGCGGTGTAAACAAGGCGGGGGGCCGGGGCTGGCTCCGTGTCAGCGGGTCACATGGAGCCTCATATGGGCCGGGGGATGGCGGCGCGGCGCGGCTCTCCGCTGGCAGGCGGCGGCTGCTGCTGAGGCGGCGGCGGTGCTTCAGCCGAGGGCCCGTCCCGCCTTCCCTCCCCGCCTCCTGCCCGCCGCGCTCCGCTCCGCTCCCCGCCGTTCGCCGCTGACAAATGATGTGCGTTGTGCTCGCCGCGATGAAAGGTAGGCGCGTCCGCGGGCGAGCCCGGCACGGGCAGTGCGCGGGGCCGGCGGAATCGCGGCGCTCCGTGGCCTCCGCGCTGCCGGGGCCGGCGCTCGGGGTCCGGCCGAGCTCATGCCCTGGGCCGGGGCGGCGCTGGCCGTGCGGGGCCCGGGCGGTGGGAGGCTCTCGGAGCGCTCGGGGGGACGGGCGGCTCAGCCCCGGGTCGGGAGCGGCGGGAGCGCAGCGGGCAGCGCCGCGGAGCCGCTGCACTTAACAGCGGCGCCTGCAAGTTAGAAGGGGAGAGCCGATGTGCCAGCGCGGCGCTGGGCAGGCACGGGCTGCGGCTGCCGCGGCTCGAGTCGCTCAGAGCGGAGACGAGATGGTCTTGGGCTTTCTACAAACCCGTGAAGAAAACGTGTTCTGTAAAATCTGACTGTAGCAAAGAGGAAAGGACGTGCAGCATCCTCTGGGCAGCTGATGGGGCTAAAATGCCGTCTTCAGGCAGCTGCTCATCTTTCAAAGGCTTTGGAATAAGAGGAAAGACCAGAGTTACTTAGTGATTTATTTTTTCTAAACCTGAAGTTTTCTCTTCTTGCGGATTCGAGTCCTTAATGAGGGGCAGTGGCAGACTGAGGACAGTCAAACGAAGTTCTTGATGAGATACCAAAAGTTTAGAGGTACGTTTGTAGTCTGCCCTGTTTTCTAATAAAATGACGTCCACAGTAGAGCTTTGCATTGCAGTATTTCTAATGTCATAAGCCTGGGGATTTTTTAAATATAGAGAAAAAATCTAAACCAAATAATATTCTTTCATGGTGGTCTAAAGACTCTTTAAGTGTTGGCATTTGAATTTAATGCCCCCCCCTAAAATACTAAATGTGTGATGTTTAAAATGCTTACAATTAATTTTAGGCAAAATTTCTCTTTAAAAAATTTAATAACTTGGAAAAAGATATTGAGCCTTGCTTCAGTTAGAGACTATTTCGGTTTTTTTCCACTTTGCAAGGCACTAGGTAATGCACACCAGTAGCAGCATAGTGTTTAAGGATGGTAATTTTCAATTACTCGGCTTCCTTTTCTTGTTGGAGAGAAGCCTATGTGAATAAAAAGAAAAGCACTATATTCATTAATCATTAGCCATGCTGAATGTATTTGGCAAGAAAATGTAATTGAGTTGGTTCAAATACTTGCATCTGTAACAAAAGGAAGCGCATTTTTTTTTAAGTGCAAACTACATGGATATTTTAGCAGTCCTTTAGAATTCTACATATTCTGATAACAGTTTTTCAGCATATCCCTTATAAGCTTGTTAGAACCATGAAACTAAATAAACAATTTTTTTTTAAAGGGAGGAAAGTACACACACAAAAAAATTGGAGGGTGTGATTATGTTGTGTGCTTCTGGACAGAGATTTAAGGTGTGTTGTAAAAGAGCAGGCAGATGATTTACAGCTATTCAACTTTGAAATATATTTTTTATTCTCTCGGGAGTTTCATTTAAACCAATTTCCACACTGATGTAAAATCTTGGCAGAGCCCAGCTTTTGGATTTTAAAGTGTAATTCCTAGTGGCTTTATAATGGAAATGCTTACTTCTTTTTACTTTTTACAGACTACTTCTGTGGTACATTTAATTCATGTTTCATAATATTTAGTTTTCTAGTGCATTGAAAAACTTCCTTGGTTTCTTATCGTTTCTCTAATTTGCTGGACAGGGTTCAGCTGGAGGAAATGTGTTGTCATTTGTTTTAAAAGGCCTCTGACTGCTATGAAATAATAGATCCACAGGCCAATATTATGATTTGAGAGAAGTAGACCCATAGAATAGGAAATGCAGTTTGTTTAAGCTCAAAAGTACAAAGGAAAAATGCAAAATCAGTAGGTGAATTGACTGTCTTGTTTGTTCTCTATTCTGTGGTGGCGTCCTCTAATCTTTTACAGTACTGAAGTTAAAGTGCAAAAAATTCTGGTCTTCAGGAGAATATGGGATTTTCATATTTGGTATCATTTCCTTTTTTAGGTGAAAAGGGGGAGTATTAATACCTTTCATATTTATTTTTAGATAGCCCAAACTGATACCATGAGAAGTTAATTTGTGAGTTGTTTTAATTTTCTTGCAAGACAATGTTCTGGCAAGCATGTTCTCTTTAATTCTGAAAAGTCCTGAGCCTGTGTCCAGGTTTGGGTGGGTGAAGACGGGCCAGCTGTCACACATCGAGAGCTGCACTCAGACACCTCGAGTGCTGGGAACAGCCTGGGCATGTCTTTGAGGCGGGCTGCATGTTAGGGAATGAAACTTTCTCATTTCAGGCAGAGAGCAAAGAGGATTTTTTTTCCCAGCTGATTTCTAAGAAAACAGGCAGAGATGAAGCATCAAAGTTCTTAATGACTGAATAAGTATTTTCTAGATTGATGGGCTTTTAGAAATTACTTATCAGCTGCTGTGAGTCTGTAGAGTATCCAGGAAGCCTTGCATTTTTAGTTTGTAATACAGGCAAGTCAGCTAACCAGCTGACACTATGAAGGGAGACAGCAACTTTATGTGCTCACCAGTGAAGTTTGCAAAGAAATCCGATCATTCTGCCGGCGTAGTCACTAGTACAGATCCTATTCCAGAGAGAGTCTTCCCTGGCAGGAATATCGGGGTGACTTCAAGGAGAATAGTGCTAAGTGCTGAATTGATGAGCAAGTACCCTGCTCTGGAGTAGAAACAGGGATTCGTTTGTCAGGCCAGTACAGAACCAGAGGTGAGCCCAAGACCGAGGGATATCATTTCCAGTGTGGGAGTGTACCGTGTTCTGGTATGTGCTTTGTACAGAGCTGTGTCAGTCAGGCCCAGCGCTGGTGAGAGCTCAGGTACTTGTCTTGTACTCTCATCAGGCCTGGGCCGAAGGGTTCAGTCCCCTGATGAGGTGTAAAGTATGGACAGGAACCTGGCAATAGTTGTATTACCTCTCTTACGGATATTTCTAAATAGAGATTGGTGGAAAGCTGATGTCAATTTTCTGAACTGTTTGAACCCAGCTGTATTTACTGTTAAGGTGGCATCTGAGGTGCTAATCCTGACTGCTGCTGTGTGAATGTAGAGTTCAGTCTGTTGGTGTTTTGTGGAAGATGGACCAGATGAGTAGAATCTGTTGTTCCTAGGCTGTAAAGGAAATTGTTTTGCTTTGGGTGTCTGTGCTTGGATCTTTGGAAATGCAACTAGCTTTTCTACTGACGGTGTATCCAAGTGAAAATTCAATCATTAAAAAATACTTGTTTAAGGAAAAAGACTCCACTGGTGTCCTTATTAGCACACAGGATTTTTGGAATCTGCTGTGTTTTTCCGGAGAGCCCGAACTGCAGCTGGGCAGGAGGCAGCGCTTCCCTCGCTGCTGCTGTCCCAGTGCCCCAGGTGCTTTCCTTGCAGAGCCGGGCTGCTCTGGGGCCAGGCAGGGATTCACGCACTGCTGCTTCATTGGGGTGAGCTTTTCCCAGTCTGTCAAGCCTGACCTTTTGACGTGTTTTTTGTCATGTATCCTGGCACCAGCCTCCCAGCACGTTGGTAATTACTCAGTGTTTTAGGCCAGTAAACAAATGCCTATGGAAAAATATCTTGCCATAGGTTTAAAAAAAAATAGGTGGCTTTGCAAATTCAGGTGTGTTTAAATTTGCCTTCACTGTGGCACTATTGAAAGTTAAATCCAATTTAGCAAATACTCCAGTACAGAATTTCTGTTGACTAAATATTAACAGAATCTGGCCTTTGGAATTGCTAGCTGACAGACTGTTTTCTTGCTGCTTTAATTTCATATGACTGATCTGAATGACTTGCTTGTATCGAAGACATTTGTTGCATTGCATTCCCAGGATAAGATTGGTTTGAGGTTTATTGCTGAAATGTACTTTTTCAGGCTCTTTGAAAGACTCTTGAGATTTAAAAGCAAAAGAGAAAATCTGTCTTTGTCTCACTCTGTGAAAATCAAAGGCAGATGCATGCTCTGTACAAGTCTCAGTTGGGGACACTCCTTTCAAGTAAGGAGATTCTGTCCTGTTTAGGTCAGCAAAAACTGTGGGTGCTGAACATCTCACTAGATCAGACTCTAAACTTAAATACAGCTCTTGCCTAGCTAAAATGGTGAGCCTGTTCCCAATGGCTCATAATGCAGCCTTAAAAACAATTCTTCCAGGATAATTCTGAATAATTCTGTACCCTTTTTTTATGAAACCAAACAAAATGAATCCCTGGGGTGATGAGGTCATAGAGGAGGGTGTAGAGGGGTGTGGACTGCACAGATATGAAATGTCCTCGTGCTTTATTCAGTGAGCTGATGTGGGGTGTTGGGGGGAGATGGCAGCTGGTTCAGTGGTGCAGGGAAAGGGCCTGCAGCTCTGCAGCCTGGCTCTGCAGTAGTGAGCTGGATGTTTGTATTGGGGGAGTAGTGTCTAGAGACCTTAGTGAAGAGCTGAGTCCACTTTATATCAAGTACTTCCCCACTGTGTGTGAAAAAGGCTGATTTCTTTACTCATTCCCCTTTATAAAGAACCTAGGATGTTTGGAGGGTTTTTTCTAGGATGATATAGCATTCAATTTTAACCTTAAGGGGTTTTAAATCTTCTTTTCTTCCTTCTCTTGCCTACAGTACAGTGTAAAAACGATCACTATCATATAATAATTACTACGAGGGTTGTTAGTATTTCATCTTGACTACACAACAGAGTTCTAAATTGGTATATTTTATTCTAAACTATGTGTACTAAATCAAAATTGGCAAATCTTTGTCTCTCCTGAGTGGATACATTGCAATTCTCTATCTAGTATTGGAGGAAGTTGAGATGCAGCATGTTCTTTTTTTTCCCTTTTCATTCCCAGGAGATAAGTTTTTGTAGTGTGCTAAATAACTGCATATGACAAGAATGTTATTACAGTCAGACTTGATACATTTTAGAATGTTTTTCTGGAGGTTTTTTTTTTTATTCACAATGAAAGGAAAAAAAATTCACCTTTCTTGTATTTATCTGTGAGCTGTAATTTGCAATTACAGCTGATAACTCCTGAGATCAAGCAAGCAGTAGTTCTCTCCTTTTGTGGTTTGTCTTTTCCTTGAGGACTGATATCTAAGGGATATGCACATAACTAATGGTACAGAAACTGTCGTCTTCTTTTTTGAAGATCAGGGTTTTTTCTCCTTTTTGCAATAAACATTAGCAGGGGAGGGGAGCATTCTGTCCTCCAAGAATAACTAAGTTATTCAAAAAAAGGTGACTATGTACAAGGCAGACCTGTGCTTGTAGGATGAAAAAAAAGGTACTGACTGGAAAGTTGCAGCAGAAAGCCTTTTTAGAGGGTCTGGAAGATGGACTTTCTCCTTATGCTTCATCTTGTAACCTGCCTGTGCTGAACAAAGCCTTCAGCTTGCCCAGGTTTTTTTGGTGGTTTGTTTTTGGGTTTGTTGGTTTGTTTTTTTTTTTAGTTTCCTTCACTTTGCTTGCTAGAGGCATTTAGGCTGAGAAGTTCTGCAAAATACAGGTTGGCAAGCTCGGTGCAGTTTCAGGCTGTTTCCCAGTTGCCTGCACCTTCTGTTGAGAGCACGAGGGAGTGATTCAGGGCGGCAGTGACTCACGGGGTGTCGTGCTGTTCCCCTCTCCTCAGTGGGGGTTAGCTGCAGCAGGGAGCTCGCTGGCAGCCTTGGTGAGCTCAGTGCGCAGGAGAAAGCCCCCTGAGGTACCACCACTCTACTCTGAGCTTGTCTGCCTGCACAGGTTACCACTGATTCCCACTTTCCTGAAAAATGTAATTAAATTAGCATTTGCTTCCCTTTTCAGTGCCAGGGGAAGGTGAGGCAGGCGTGTTGACAGGAGCAAATGGATACGCAGGGAAATCTGAGTCCAGTGCCGTGCCAGTTGGGACATCTCTCTGGGGCTCTCCCTCCACTCACTCGGTGCCTGTGCTGTCACTCAGGAGCACGGAGCTGCTCTGCCCGTGCTGTTACAGTGTCTGTGATGGGTAATGCTGCTCGTCCTCTCTGCCTGCAGCTTAATGTGGACCTGTGATTGTAAAGCTCTCACAAGTGCACAATTCCCCCCAGACAAGTCTGGGGGTTGCCCAGCACTGTTGGGGTCAGGCGTAGCCCGTGTTCTTGCTGTGTTAGTGAGTGCAGCTGGGGCACTTCATCTCACTGGGGACTGCCAGGGGTCAGCAGCTCCCACTGCTGCTGCCCTTGCACCTGTGGCCTGGCTCCTGTACACCGAAGCAGTCAACTTCAGATTTCACTGTGTTTTTTTGTTTTCTTTCCTATATGGTGGTGAGTGGCTCTCCTGTTTGTGTGATTCCAGCCTTTGGGCCTTTTGTCATGTTGCATACATAGCCATCTAGGCTAAAATCAGTGTGGAGAGAGGTATAATCATCCCAGCTTTCATTTTAAGAGCATTTATCTCAAAGCTTAATTAAAGCTCCTTGGATGTAAATAAGTCTAACCTCTTCACTTCTGAACAATGCAAATAGAATAGTCAGCATACTTATAGGGTATCAGCCGTGTAATTATTGTGTACTGTTTGTGTTCTTTGAAATACTGTGCTGTTTCTTGCCACTGAATCCTGGGACAAAGTGCTTCATAAAATCAACTCCATGACTCTTTATTTACATGCTTTAGAAGAAGTTGATCATTCTCAAACAAAGGGGTGGAAAAGTGACATAAAATCTTCATGTAGAGAGATACACTGTTGCAAAGGGTTTGTCAGAGTGTTCCTTCAAACTGGAGGGACCACAAGCTGGAGTTTTGACTGGATGACAGAGAAGCAGATGTCATGTTCCTGCATGCCAGCCTTGCTTTTCACTGGCTCTAGGTGGTGCTTGTCAGAGGCACTGCAGGCACCCTGCCCAGAGCCGTGTGCTTGGACCTCCTGCCACCTCTGCTCACACTTAGTATGTGCAGAATACTTTCTGCACTCTCAACCAAAAAAGAGAAAAGGGTCTTGTCACTGTTTACACATGCTGTCTTCTGCAGTGTGCTCTTTGGTGTTCTACAACAAAGACTTCTCTAAAGTCTTCGCTATTCTTGCTGTAATTCTGTTCACAGCATGAAATGGGGAGCAGTGCATTATGGCAGTGGCTTCTGCTTCCAGCTCTCGCAGATCCTGAGAGCTCATGTATTTGATTGGCTTGGCAATTTCCTTCATCTGAGTATCGTTTGCTGTTTAATGCCTTGTACTATTTATGTGATCCAGTTAGAAATCAAGTTCCTATTTCGTGTGGTGCTTAATTCACACCTCTTGTAAGACTGCCAGGGGTCTTAGGAGGTGATACTGTGCCATGGGTTGAGTGTGCCTAAAACTTACATAAGCTTATGTTTACCTCACTCCTAGCTCTGAAGAGCAGAGCACTCTCTTGCCATCTCCTCTGCTTGGCCCTGTGTCTAATGGGATATGATTCAAAGGGTCATTTTTGTTCTCACCCCAAAAGAAGGTTAAATTCTCTCTAAGCCCCAGATGTTCTTCCTGGTCTAGGTTGGGAGTTGAAAGCCAGTAAAAAATGATCCCTGGCCTGATCATCAGAACATTTGGAATTTCCTTTTTGTACGTAGATATTCATGTATTTTAGTTCTGGTGAAATTTTGAATATTATAAATCTCTGTACTACTTGGCAGGAGCAGCAGTAGCTGCTGTCCTCCTGTAACAACTGCAATGCTTCTCATAATGGGCGCATTTTCCCATTTGGCTAAATTAATTAGCCCATCGTTGTCTGTTTGATTTGTCAGCGTAGCCATTGTGAGGAAACACACATTTTCTAGTGAATTTTTAGTTATTTCATGCTTAAGTTTGGGAATTTATTAACTTGTCTTGTGCACTGCAGAAAACTGCTTGTTGTAGAGTGCCCCTGCTTTCCCTCTCCTTGGACTATATCCCTCCAGAATCCTGTAGAATTGGTTGTATGGTGACTAATGTCACCAGTTTTGGAGCACATAAATGTAAGTGAAACCACTGTCCAGTAGTGTTTTGGGATGCCAGGCTGGAGCCTTCCAGGGTTGGGGAGGTGTTTGCCACTATTGCTGCAGGGGTATCCTCTGCCATGGGGAGAAGGGCAGATTGTTTGTGATCATGTGGAGGAGCTGAGCTCACGCTCAGCGTTGTTTTCTGTCAAAGGGACACGCCCCACAATTGTTACATTGACAGAGGTGCATTGTATTAAATTTTGGGGAGAGTTTTTCTTGTACCACGGGTGCCTTATTGAATTAAAAGGATATTTGCTTAAAATATAAGTACATAAAGATGTTTGTAACTGCTGGACAGATTCTTGTATCAACAGATAATAAAAAAGTCAGACAGGTTAATTAAAGAGCAAGAGATGTTTCATTTGAGAAACCTCATATACATAGGCGCCTTCTAAATGGCTGAGGCCAACAGGCCCGGGGCATGGCTGCCTCACAGACGCTGCGGCGATAGCAGGGGAGCAGCGCCCGTGGCACGGCTCTGGCTCAGGGCTGGCACCAGGGCCTGGGGGGCTGGAGTGGGGCCAGCTCAGGGAGCTAAATTAAGGAATTGATTTTCCTATTGTTCTCTTCAAGGAGGATCAGAATTCTCTCCCCTGCCTCACGCATGGGATGCTTCCATGCACCCTGCGTATGAAGTGATGCCAACGCACTCTCAGTAACATGAGCAATATTTCACCCTGTGTTTTTCTTGCTGGGTTGTTTTATTGCACAGGATAGAATTTGGGTGAGTGCTGAGAACTAACTTCTGCCTGAATATGAAAAAGGCCCTGAAAATGTGGTGTTTCCAGTATTGCTATGGCTAGCTCTGTCCAGATTTCTTAAAAATCTGCTGGTATTTCTGGGATTAACTTTGCATTTCCCAGCCAGAAAAGTGGAGTGCAGCACCTGGCTGCCTGGCAGGGCAGGTGCTGGAGTGCTCCTCCTTTGCATACACCTCACTAGGTCTTAACAACACTTCTCCTTTCTGAGCTGTGAAATGTTTTGGAATAAGAGGAATCGGTATCTTTAACAGATTTATTTAATTTTAAATATTTTTTCTCGCTTACTAAAACCATGTGAAATTATTGTACAGTTTACTCACTTTAAAATTATAACTTGAGATTAAAATGTCCGGCATGGTGCATTTCTCTGGCCAGCACACTGACAATGCACCTTCAAACTACTTGGCTTGGAGAGGAGCATCAGTAGCAGTATTGATTTTTGTTGTGGAAACCTAGAGCTTAATATGGGGAAATGCTCCCTCCTTGCTGTCACTGTTCC
Source organism: Certhia americana (assembly GCA_018697195.1). Classification (NCBI taxonomy): domain Eukaryota; kingdom Metazoa; phylum Chordata; class Aves; order Passeriformes; family Certhiidae; genus Certhia; species Certhia americana. The sequence continues at coordinate 15,024,515 of CM031866.1, read as the reverse complement.
AAAATATTCTAATTTTCTTCTGATGTTTTCCCTCTCAACCACAGTGTTTATACTTACAGAAGGGAAAAATAGCCAAACATAAAGGTCACTCTAAAGCAGAGACCTTGTGAATACCAAAATCTCACTTGAAAGAATTTCAGCTCGTAGGATTGATTTAAAAACCCTCACAGAAATGCTTCAGAATGGAAATGCTTTTTTATGTTGAACTGAAATCTGTAGCATTTAGTGGTGGTAAATTTGCTCTTCCTAACATGTTATTTCTGCCAGTGTTGATTACTGTTTTGCTGCAGAAGTAACTAACTTTGTAATTTAATCTGCTGTGGTATTGTCAGCCTAAAATTCGATGTGTACATGCTGCATTATGAAAAACTGTACTGCGGAGGCTGGCTCTGGAAGTGCCTGAACTATAAAATGTTGGAGGCTGGCAGAGTAGCCAGAAAGGTACCACTGCCTGCATGCCTTGGTTTGTCCTGTTCCCAGCTACTCCTGGTCACTGCTGGATTCCAGGCACCATCCAGAATTACCTAAAAGAGAGTGAGGAAATACGTACTTGACTATATAATTATTCTTTATGTTAAATATACCCAGATATATTAGCCAATGCTTGTATTAATTTGTAATACCTGAAAAACCTGATCAGGTCTTGATTTTTAATCAAGTTATCAGTCCAGAAGAGTAGCACACTTCTTGTGGAAATTCTTAAAACAAGTTACGAAGAAATCTGACTCATAAAGTGAATGCCTCATGAAATTTGAATGTTTAGAAGGGAAAATGACTGGCAGCTCCTCTTGTAAGTGTGCTAGTTGCAATAAAGTATAAAAGTTCAACATCAAAGAGATCACCGCTTAGTCTGTGGCGTATTTGTACATCAAAGAACAAATACAGGACAAAAGGAACTGCACAGAGATACAGTTCATCCTTGCAGACAGGTCCCCTTGGAATGCTATAAAGAGCTGCTTTCATAATGTGGAAATGATCTCTGGCACATCTTCATTTCTGATTTGGGGAACAGGTAAGAATAAGAATTAGAAGCAGTGTCTCACAATCCGGTGATGCCAACGCACTCAGTAAGAGCGTCGGAGCTTACGTGATGTCAGTGCTGCAGTTTGTGTCTCACTGTGACTCAGGGGTATCAGCCTGGGTGTCAGATGGGAACTATGTCTGCAGCAGTGCCATTTCACTGGGGGGAGGGTGGGAAAAGGGGGTCTCAAATGCTCTAATGAAAGGGAAAGGTCAACTTTTTGATTTATTTGTTGTTATGCCAGTGGTCAGGTATTGTATCGTGTGGCCCAAAGAGACCGTGGAGTCTCCATTCCTGGACCTCCACTAGACACAACCCTGATTTGTGCTTTTGGTAGTTTGTTGTGGTTCTGTCGTTTGGTGGGGTTTTGTTGTTTTTCTTATTAATCTTGAATTCCCACTCAAATTAGAAAGTTTGCATGTGTCCGCCTTAGAACTGAAATGATCTTGGGTGTGTAGAGCATGTCCTCTTTCAGCACAAGACAGGTCCTGAGAAGTTGGTCAAGGAAATTGTTGGACGGGCATTGACTGATTGGTGAATTGTATTGAAGGCAGTGGAGACTTTGCTATTAACTTGAACATATCTGTTCGAATATTAAAATGATAAGTAGGTCACATCTATTCCTCAATTCTAGTCTTTCTACTTAATTTGTATCTCTGTAAGTGATGACTGCATATGTGATACACAGAAATGTTCATCACAAGATCCGGACTAAATCTGAATTCTCCAATGTTCAAGTGTGCTTGGATCAACAGTTTTAATAGCAGTTCCACCTTTTTAGGAGATAGTATTGTCAGCAGACTCATTTCTTTTGCTGCAGAACTAAAAATAGTTACAATCTCGTGGAATCATTAAGAAATACAAAGGGTTTCTGTTAAAAACCCTGGGGAAACCTGATTAGGCAGACTACTGTATAATTAATTGATGTGCTACTACACTTGGAGAAGTAGTGCATCAGTAAACAGAAGTCAGAATGTAAAAGGCTAAGAAGAGCTGCTGGGAATTGTGTTAAGACATCAAGGCTTGAAAATAACAGTTTGTGCACCTCAGGAGAGACGAGCATTTGCATTTGGTGGAAGGACAGAAAACTCTTCGAAAGGCCAGGGCAGGGGCGTCTGTGAAGGAAGGCTAGGACTTGTGTTTAGCACTTCCTTTGCCAATAAAACACCAGTCACAGTATTTGATACTACCTTCAAGTTCATGTTCTGATATCTCCCTGGTCTATATTCTTACATTTGTGAACCAGTGTCAGGTAAAGTGTTGTTAGAATGTTCCTTTTGTTAATGCTGTGCTTTAAAAACATTCATTCCGATAATTAAGTTGTTGCCTAAGATATGAGTTGGATCACTGATTTGTGCCATTGTTTGTCTTGTTTGCTTTGACACTGGAAGTAATTGTCAGCAAGCAGTCTGTAATTATCTCTTTGGAAAAAGTCAGGATCTTCTGTAACGTTATTGTAAAGAGGTGCAGCAGTTGTGTACGTCGAGATCAGGGCTGCTGTGATGACAACATGAATGAATTATTCTTCCAGAAATACGTTTAAAACCAATCCCTACTCTGCTGCAGTAATGTCACCTGGAGAAGGAATTCCATTCTGGGACAGTACGTGTACCAAGACAAGGCCCTGTTGCTGATGAGGAGGAAGAAGAGCTATTGCCACGAGCTTTCGTCCCTTCAGAAACGGGCATTTTTGGGAATTAGAGGAAGATGTTACAGGAATGATCAATCCATGTTTTTCTGTTTAGAGAGAAGTATAATGCAGCTATTTTTGAGGAGGCCCATTTCTGTCTGTCATATGACTGATAGGGAGAAATGAGCTGTGCTTTAAGAGCTTTACCGAAGTGGTTTGCCTAGATCTTGCACTAGGCTGGAGTCCTTCTGGTTGCACTGGCTGCTCATTCTGCACACAGGGGTGCTGGGGAGAGTTGAGGATGCTCAGCATGGTGAAGTTGAGCTTTTTCTCAGGAAATTACAATAATTGGTTTTAAATAGTGACCACTGTTCTCAAGTAAATGTAGTGGCTGTGCAAGTCTCTTGCTCTGCAGCATGAACTGCAGACATGTTCCTACTGTGCTGTTAAAGGAAGGTGGAGCTTTCCTCACTCGAGTGTGTCAAGTCCTGACCTGCTGGCTGGCACAGACTGTGTTTGGACGAGACAAGAGCTTTACATTTTAGAAAGGCTAATCAAATTAATTCACTTTATATGCTGCATTGAAGGGAAGTTCACTTTCAAATTATCAAAAAAACCCACAAAACAACTAACAAAAAACAAAACACACCAACAATCAACTTTTCAAGACTCCTTCCCACCTTCAGAATACCCAGAGTGTCAGGTTAACAGTTTGTCATGGAGTGTGTGTATGCGTTTGCCCAGGGACAGTTGCCAGCAGCTCGTAAAATCAAAATCCCAAAATGAAATCCTTCAATACTTTTTTCTTTCCCCTCATTGAATTGAATTGAAAAATTTTAGGGAGGTGCCAGCAAAAATAATGTGGGGTTGTGTGACTTAACTTTCTTTTCTTGGGCTGTTGCCGCAGCATTAGCAATTGGGTAACTGTGCTAGGTTCAAATTTTGTATTAGCAGGGGGTGGGATCTCTTTATGTGTGAATGAATATCCTGAATGAGCAACATGCACAGATGTCCAACTTGTCTCTGTGGAGCCTAAAGTTAAAGTTCTAGGAGCATGTCCAAAGCTGGCATAAAGCTGTGTATCTCACATGAAAAGCACTGCTGTGCGCTGGCAAAGGCATTAGTTCTGAATTGGAGTCAGTTTTGTTAGCCAAGCATTTTTTCATTGGTGGGAGTTTTAGAGTTTCTGAGGACTTTTATCTGTTTCTGGTGTAAAAACACCTTAATAATTGAAATTACATAGCATGACTTCGAACGTAATCACCAAATAAAATGTGGGAGAAGAATTAATTTAATTATAGTTAATGCCAGTTTTCAGAAAATGCTTTCAAAGTTGTCTTAAGCTGGATACCAAAATGGTTATCACTTTGGAAAATGTTCCAAGTCTCCAAACATCTCAGTGAAGTGTCTATTTTACAAAGGACTTCTTTGATCCAGCTATCTAGGAGATTTACCCAAAGAAATAAAACCCAGATTGCTTGCTGCTAATCCACTGCTTTGCAAACAAGATTTTAATTTTTATTCCCTTTACTTGTTTTACAAGAATTCCAGCAGATATACAATGGGATGGTTTCTTCCCATAAATAATTAAGCCCATTGTAAGCACTGTCAGTAGAAAGTAGTCCTGAGATTCATTTTAGTTTTAAGTACCTACTCATTTTTTCCTTTTGAAAACAGTACCATGTCCCATGCAATTTGAATGCTCATAAATCATGTTAGTTGAAGGGGAGACATTATTCCAAACTTCATCTCTTTTAGCACTTACGCTTCTTCTCAAGGGTGTTTCATTGTCCCAAAGGCTGTTGTCCTTTGGCTGGGTTCATGGTACGTGGCCCCACGGGTGGGGTAGCAGCTCCTGTTTGTGTTTCTCTTCGCATGAGTGGAGTTGCCCGTGTACACCGAATGTGCAGCTGGTCCCTGTCACCAACTGCAGGCTGAACTGCCCCTGTGCAACACCTGAGGAAGAACTTTTCCCTCCTTTCAGCTGGGCCAGTAGTGCCACGAGGTTTCTCACTGAAGCTTTACGTGTTACTGCTACTCAAAATCATACCATTTTCATGATGAGATGAGATCACTGAACAAACTAATCAAAGGGGCTTTAGCATGGCCTGAAAGAATGAAAAACATTCTCATATTAAAAAAAAGTTTAAATTCTGTAGTGTTTTTCAGGGAAAAGAGCATGTAGTAACAGGACACAGGAAACCAAAGGACTGTATTTTAAAAGAGACTTTAGCAGCAGCGCTGGGGGAGTGAAAATAAGCATGGATTTGTTTACCTGCCCCTAATGCCATCACAGTAGTTCCAAGTACATTGTTCATTTGAATTAAAGAACCACCCAAATGTTTTAAGACATTATTTATTAACAATAACTTGTTTTAATGTCAAGAGAGGGTAAATTAAGTCGGTTACACAATTTATCAGATGCTGCTAAATGTTGTGGATGTTATTAGTCATTAAGTAACCAATTTATTAAATCTCAAGACATTGGATGCCAGAATCTTTCCATGTTTTCTTTATGAAGTGGAAGAGTAACATTAGCAATATGTAGACATATATAAATTCTTCCTTTTCTTTTTCATCATTTTTCTCTTACTGACTGCTTTAAACAAATCTTCATTTAGTTTTTTTTTAATGAAAATATTTTTTTCTGTCGTGAATCTGCCAGAAAAAGTAAATTGACATGTCATGGAATGGCTTTGTGATTTGCAGAGTGTTTTTTTCCTTGTTTTAAGCAGATGCAAAAGGTGTATTTTGATGCTGTTACACTGTGATGGATGAAAACACTGCACTGACTTTTATCCAGGAGAGGGAAGCGAGTTGTTTTCTATCAAGGGCTGTAGATCAATTGATGTCTTACAGAAGTAATACCATGAAAGTGGGGAAGAACTCCTCTTTGATACTCGAATCTTTCTATTTCAGTTGGTACAGTAATGGGCTTTTGAATTAAAGGTTTGTTAAAGCTTGTATCTATTTCAGAGTATTGACAGCCGAAGCAGACTCACTGAGCCAAAATTTATATGTTTATCCAAGCCTGTTAAAATCAGAATTTATGTTGACTGTACTAATGTGTAAGCTTTAATACCACTTTTATATAGAAGGCTGCTATTTGAGTTTCAGTGAAGTAAATTTCTTTACAATATGCCTTTGAGTTATGGTTTATAACTGGATTCATATAAATAAATGCTTTCAGCTGAATGCTGTTGAACTAATTCCATTTTGAAGTCATTAATTATATTTAGCTCACTGAAAAAAAGGAGGGGGAAGGCATCAACTAACCCTATATAAAAGAGACAACAGAATTGTTTCGTGAAGGAGCTTTGGGCATCTTAAACTACAAGGAGTTGAGTGGTTTGTTGGGTTGGTTGGTGTTTTAACCAAAGAAGTGAACACAAGCTAGATAATGCATTGCTATTCTGCAAAGACATTTCATTTTGAACAGACATTAATACGGTTAATGTGTTTTGCTTTTGTCATGTTAAGGTCTTTGCAATAAAATCTGGCTACTCAGTCACCCGACTTGTTTGTGCAGGAAAAAAAACTTGTTTCTTCATCGTAAATCCATTAGCTCTTGTCAGATTGGTGAATTTTCAAGGTAAATTTGTTCTCATGTATGTTCAGTTGAAAAAGTGGTTTGTTACAGTCAAGGTAATAAAGAAAACTTACAGCTTTGACTTCTTATAGTGTGTGTGTATATATATAGTGTGAAACTTTAAGATAGAGTGCTAACCAGTCCTCAAAAGTGAAATCGCGACGCAACCAAAACAAAAACCAAATCAAAATTTTAGTGCAGTTTGTGTGAGTCTGCTTATTACACTTTATTATTAAGATTTTGGGTTTCCAAGAGACAGAGAACATAATGAACCTTTGCTCATTGCAGTTTCCCAAAGACAGACTGGGAAATAAATAGTGTATATATATTTTTAGGCTGGAGCATGGTACTTAGGCCATTTCTCTTTATCCTTCCATTTTGGCTATTGCATTTAGGTGGATACAAGAATTTGCCTGCTTGGAATTCACACTGCCCTGGTATCACGCAGGCTGCATGCAGAACTGTCATCTTGCTCAAGTGCTGTGTAATTGCCTGATCCTCTTTCCTTTGCTGTCTAGTTTGTCTTTTCTTTCATTTCATTACTTTCATTTCTTCTCCTTCATGTTAACATTCTTCATCTCTAATTCACTTTCTTGTGTTCTTCTTTCACTCTCTTTTGAAAGCAAACTGCCAGTGCCTTATTTAATCTCTTCATCAGTGTACTGAGGAGTTACAACTCAACTGGATGTTTTAGGCCCTTTGTCTGGTTCAGATCAGGGTGAAAGAGTGAAAGACAGAGCCCCGTGGGACTGTGCTGTACCCTTCTAACACTGCACTCAGTTCTCCAAGAGACCTTGGGTTCTTTAGTAGCCTTCTGGAATAGTTCCAAGAACACCAGAGGGTCATGACAACTGGAAGAAATTGTCTCTCCATATCTACCAAAATTCATTTCTGGTCTCTTAAAGCTCTGCTTCCTACCCCCATCCCCCAAACACTTCTGACTTCGTTAGCGCCTTGAGGCACTCTGTGCCAGGGACACCTCTAGATGATCACTGGCACCCTCAGGAAACCTAAATTGTTCTTGTTTGTTGTTTTACTTGAGGAGAAACTGTTGCTCTCAATTTCCTGTGTTGGAGGCAAGAGATGTAGAATTACCCTACCGAGGTGCTGCAGTATCTGTATTAATTGTTCATCCTGAGCTCCCTAAACTGTTCTGGTTACCAGCGTGATTGACCAGAAATCAACCACAAGCTCCATTTTAGGAAAGTCTTGATGAAAGCTCTGCCATGCTCGTAGACTGCCCAGTAAATTTGGTTTAATTTTTTGGTTTAATTTAAGTTTATTAAAATGAGCTAGCATGACTCAAGAAAGCTGTCTGGACTTACTCTTAAGTGCTTTTACAAAACAAAGCAGACATTACTTAAATCAGATATGAGGTACTCAGAACCAAAACTACAGTGGAGTGAGCCGGTCAGCAGTTTTGGAACTAAATAGTAGGAAGCAAGGAAAATGCAAAAGATGATAGAGTTTTGTACTTCCATTAAAGGCTGTTGAAATGGGGACCCTGTTTTTGTCTGCATTTTTTACATATAGTGTTTTATGTATGAGGTCCTCATCCAAAACTTTGGTTCCTCAGCTCTACTGAAGAACAAGCTTCTCTCACTGTCCTTCCTGCTAAGTTTATCTTCAAGAGGAGGCCCCAGTGCTGGCATGTTTGCTAACACTGATAGCCAGGAGACCTTATTTGTGGTGTATCAGGTGGCTTAGAACAGTGGTCTCAAAACTCATGCACCCCATCATTAAAAATAAAATCACTACATCTAAGAAAGTCCAGTAGATCAAATGATTTTTCATTGATTCATTGCAGTTTCTTGACAAACTGACTTATGATAATGTGTGTTTTCCACTGGTCCATAAGAAACAAAATTCATACTGGAAAATGCTTTCCATTTTAAATTGCACACCCCATAATCTGTTTCTATCTTCTGCCCCTCTCCTCTGATTTTGTCTGGCTCTGGCTTTTGGAAACAAATGATATAACTGATTCTCAGCTATTATTTGAAAATAGTCCTGGTGATTTTAATCATTGATCTAGCTTGTATATATATATATATATTGGGATTTTATGCACCTAACATGCCTGTGAGTAATACCAGCAAAAGCCCATTCCTCAAAGTCAGCATTTCTTTGTACTTCCTTTGTTTCTCTGGTTCTGGAAGACCTCATAGAGCTTTGCCGTGGATTATTTGAGTTAACTGGTTTTATACTGGCATCTTGCTTCAGTTAATTATGATGCTTATGGAATGCTTCTCTCTGTTTGAAACCTGAAAGTACCCCAAATAAACTAAAACCCAAATAGAACCACTAAAAATATTTGTCAAAAATCTTACAGCTTTCTGTGTCTCTGTGTATTCTTACTTCTTTCTTGTTTTGTGCTTTTTTTTTATTAAATACTCTAGGGTTGGAAATGCTGTGAAGTAGAACAGTGAAACATAAATATTAATTGTGGTAGAAATATTGTCTAGAATCTCATTCTTGTTTTACTTGAAAATAATACTCAATTGTCTTGGCTGTGCTGGAACAAAGACAAGACCTAAGGGATGTGCATTTATTTGGCTGCAACTTTATTAACACATTTGGGAGCAGTGCCTGGCAATAAATCACACCGAGTGAGTCACTGCCTGTTCCTTGATCATTGCTCCCTCTCTGGAGAGCTGCTGCCAGCCCCCCAGGCTGCCTGCCCGGATTGCAGGGCCACCACAGGTTTGTGTGTTGGGCTGAGGGGAGGGTCCTTCTCCCAGCACCACAGGGTGGGAGCCACAACTGCTTTTTCCCAGATTTCTCGGAGAACCACTGCTGGCCTGGCTTGGCTTTTTTTTCCCCTCTCTGGCAAGGTGAGAAACCGTGGGAATGTATTTAAGACAGGTACCACCTAGGAGTGGCAAGGCCTGTACCTTCCCACTGCTGTTCCTGAGTAACACCTAATTTCAGAGGATCTCTGGCATAGATAGGGGCTGGTAATCCTTTGTTTGCCTGGGCTCAGTCTCTTCAGTTTGGGCAAGACTTTAAATTTTAGGGGCAGAGAAGAAAATTGCCGGCCAATTGATAATGCATATTTTTCAACCCCTCTCACTCAGGCAGCCACGCACTTGAGAGGTGTGTCTGCCCTTTTACTCTGGATCATGACTGTAGTTTGTGCCTGGCTCTCTCCTGCAGTGTCTACTTGCAGTGTAAAAATACGTTGGTCAAAAATTTCCTATCATTAAGCTCAGTGAGACTAGTGCAAAATATCTGAATGAGTTAAAAAGTATTGTTGCCTCACTGGGAGGAATTCAGAGCTTCAAAGTTCTGCTTTGATGCCCTACTAGTGAGTATTTCCAAAATGGATGTTTTAATTTAGTTTAATTTAGCAGTGGCAAGTCTAGTTTGTTAGAGCAAGGAACACTTCTCCCTTCCATGACATAAAAAAGTGATTCAACCTTTTAGTTGAAAGGTGCAATATTGTAACAGCTGTTACAATACTGTTCTTTTCTGTGTGAAGATGATGGACTGCCCGTGATGGGACTGAGGTGTGGGCAGGCTGGAACCCTGGAGCTGGCCGTGTCCCAGCTGTAGGAGGCCGCAAGGGAAGCCCTGGTCAGGTTTCAGCTCCAAGTTGTCCATTCTGGGCCAGAAGTGTGAAGGAACAGACAGGCCCTCCCCCCTTATGTAATACTGCACAGCGTGGAGTTGAGTCTGTGTTTTAGAAAAGTGGTGTTGATTAGTCAGTCGGTCATGAAATCATAGGCAATTTATTTTTAAATAAACTTAATGACAATATTTGTGCATGCTGATTTTGAGTGTCATTCATGTTGCAACAGAGCTTTTGATGGATTAATTACATCATTTGTAAGCAAACACCAGCCAAACAAAGATGAAGTTCACCTGAATTTTGACTGAGACACTTAAAAAAATTAGTTTATCTGTGTTCTGAGGATTGTCATGAATTGGTCTTACTGCTCAGGTATTTGCCTTCAGTCAGGTTGTTACATTGGAAATGAAGCCAGTGAATTCACTGGTGCACAGCAACAGTGACAAATCCGTTTTCCAGCCCTGGATTATGGTCTTAAAATCAAGGGAGTAATTGTTATTTAGTTCCTGTAATCAGTAAGCTCGTATGTTGCAAAGAAAACCAGAAGTATTTGCTGTGTGGGCTAGGTGATAACTCACGACAGTAGTTCAGCTGCTGTTTGAAAGTGTATTTCAGCTCCTGCTTTAGTTCCTGAAAACTATAATTGCAGACTTAGTAAAAACTTTCTCTTGTTTGTCTTTCAATATTGACTGTGTGAATTAAGGTGTTTTATTAAATGGCCTGATTTTAAAAGGTTTTAGACTTCTAGGTTCAGTAAATTGCGTGATAGTGAAGGCTGTAAATCTGTCAAGTAATATCCTGTACCACGTGAAGAAAAGGAAAGAAACAGCTAACATTTGTGGTTTAGTCCCTTCTCACTTTACTCTCTTTAGTCAGTGCGGGCAGAAGAGGGATCAGTCCTCTTTCTAGTCTGCTTCTGGTCATCCTAGGAAGAAAACTGTATTTTATGCCTAGATATTGTTAGTGCTTTATGAATACTAGAAAATAAAGTTATTTGTGGACTATTTCTAAGTACAAGCAAGGCACTTGACACTGTATAAACAGAAAAATATATTATCTGCCCTATTGAGCTTACATCTGGAAATGCAGGATAATCAACATGGCATTTGTAGAACTGTCTTTACATTTTCCAGCAACTTGTATATTTGTAAAAAATAGAGCTTCCACCATTGAAGTCTTTGTTCCTAATGTAAGTGTTTCTAAATGTTTTAGAATTTCTCCAGTGAAAGTTTGTCAAGATGGCGCATACAAATTGTGCCGAGAAGTGATGGTGGCATTTCATTCCAAGTACAACTAAATGTAGGAGATGCCCTACATTGTATGAAATCCTTATGTTGTGTTACTAACAAGTACACAGTCTCAAACTCCACCCACCCCCCCCCCCCCCCATTTTGTGGAATTCAGTAAACTTGGTTTTCTGGAATTGTATGCAGATTGTATCATCACTTCTGGAATGTGCTTTTTCCCTGGGCCAGGGCTGCCAGACAGAGCTCTCTGACAATCTCTTTATCTGTAGGGTTGTCTATAATGTTAATTAGTGAACTCTTTGAAAAACCGGCTTCCATGAGTTAATTTATGCATAAAACATCACTGAGGGATGTGTTTTACCTGTTTCACAAGTAGGGGACTGAAGCATAGCTTAAGGGACGTGGTTGGGCCACACAAGAAGCCTGTGTCATAGCCAGAAATCAAGAGATTCACGTTTCATTGCCTAACCACACAAATTCAGAAAATAAATAGTTGAGCAAAAGCAGATGCAACACTGAGGATTTGAATCTTGGGTACAGTTTACAGGATGCTTAATTCTGTGCCTATACAACCAGAAGGATTTGCTTTGGGAGGCCAGTAATGCTTTTGCATTCATGAAGTCATAGAATGGACTGGGTTGGAAGGCACCTTAAAAACCAACTCACTCCAAACACCTGCCATGGGCAGGGACCCCTTCCACTACCCCAGGTTGCTCAAAGCCCCGTCCAGTGTAGCCTTGGACACTTCCAGGGATCCAGGGGCAGCCACAGCTGCTCTGGACACCCTGTGCCAGGGCCTCCCCACTCCCACAAGAAACAATTTCTTCCAAATATCGGATCTAACCTTCCTCTTTCAGTTTGAAGCCATTCCCCCTTGTGCTGTCACCCCATGCTTTTGTCCAAAGTCCCTCTCCAGTTCTCCTGGTGCCCCTTTAGGAGCTGGAAGGTGCTCTAAAGTCTCCCTGGAGCCTTCTCCTGTCCAGCCTGAAAAGCCCCAGCTCTCCCAGTCTGTCTCCATAGCAGAGTTGTTCCAGCCCTTGCAGCATCTCCATGGCCCCTGGCCTTGCTCCAGCAGGACCAGGTCCTTAACACCTGAGGCTCCAAGCTGACTGCTCTGCTCAGCTTGGTGTCACTGGCAAACTTGCTGAGGGTGCATTCAGTCCCACCCTCTATATGTCCAACAAAATTCCTGTTGCTTTGAGTGCAAGGTGCCAGGCTGGCTGCAGACGTTGTAGTCTGCCTTGTATTTGGTAGTGCAGGACTTTCACTTTCTATTGATGCTTTTTTTTAACTCACTGGTACAACTTGGTAATAATTGTTACTTATGGCTGATGCTTTCACCCAAAGGAAACAGAATTTGAGTGTTAACCCTTCCCAAGGATTTTTAGAATATCAGCCCAATGCCTCAAAATCATAAGGCAGGAGCAAAAATCCTGAGGCTGGTATTTCAGTTTAAAGCTGTCTTTGGGAATTCTTATTTTGCTTAGGTTTGTGTTTGTTTTTGAATATGTGCTTCTAATCTAGCAAGGACATAATGAGCTCTTGAGACATAATAAGCTCAGTAAGACTTGAAACACTGTTTACCACTTGAAGTATTTATGTGGCTTCTATTCCTATTCATGTATCCAAGCACAATATGGTATTTAATAGATCCTCGCAGATAGGAAGCCTCTAATCCTAATGTTCTGCAGGTATGAACTGAATTACAGAAAGCATGTGCCCAGCTTCGTAAAGCTGTTCAATCATTTAACTCATGGTGTGTTCAGCAAGTCCTGCACATTTTACAGGAGTTCAAGGTGTGCCTAACTCTGGAATAGTTCCATGGCTCACACACGCAATCCTTGTTAACACACAGGGACGTGGAGTCACATTTTTTCAATCCTGTAGTAGCAATTCTGAGCTAGCCTGAGAGGCAGAAATGGTTCTTGTTTGCTTCTGAAGAAAGGCAGGAAAATTCAGGCTAGAAGGAAAGGACGGGTTGTAACTGTGAGGAAAACAAGCTGTTGGAGCAACTTCTTTTAGAATCAGGATGTGTTTTCTATCACTTGATGGCTCTGTGTGCATAATTATGGCACTTAAAAAAGAAGTGCCTTCTAGTATAGCTGGTCTGTATGGGCATCGTACAAAACCTGCTGAGTGAAATTCCATCATCTCTATCACACAAAAGGTGAATTTGATTATAATGTTATCTACCACCCTCATGTTTCTGTTCATGTAAATTTTCCTTGAACTGATTCCATCATGCTGATGCTGGAAGCAATGTATTCACAGAATTTCTTTCTGTCCTAATTCTATGATATTTTGTATCATGCAGTTTTATCTCTTCTTGTCAGAAATTTTGGAATTGGGAATATGAGGAAGAAGAATGAGATACAATCTATCCCTAAATGTTGTACAGCTAAATTAGCACATTGGCACAGTGCAATTATTTTTGCACATACGGAAGACGCCTCCCTGTAAATTCTTTGTGACATAAGGTTTCTGACTAAAATTAGGTCATGGCTATTTAATTGTTTAGGTGTCCACCCACGAGGGAGCTACAGAGAGCTCTTTCAATTCCTTGCAATCAAGTAAGTAGCAGTTACTCTCATTTATCCTCTAAGGAAATAGTCCACCAAAAATAATACCTTGATTCCCTAGCCCCTCCCTGTCACTAATCACTCAGCTCTTGTAGCTACAGACTGACTTGGCCCTCAGCACCAGAGTGTCCAAATGCCTCAGTCATTAATTTTCAACTTACGACACTTTGGTGATGTAAGAAAGCGTTGTCCTCATTTCACAGCTGAGGAATTGACACATCAAATAAGTGACTTGCTTAAAGATTCACAGCAATACTGGCCATAGAAACCAATGATTTATTCATAGACTATTCTGTTTCTTGGAAAACCAACCCTGTGTTCCTTGTCCTTGTGCCTGCTACCCCAGATCTCCCTGGACCAATTTAGCTGGCCAAGAGTTTAGGCCTGTGTGTATTTTAGCCTCCCATAAGCTGGCATTGCCAAACAAATGCACCCCTCCCTTGTGTGAGCACAAGCAGCATCTCTGCTGTCACATGGGGAATTAAGTCAGGAAACTGATTCAGGTTAAAGTTAATCCCCCCAAGAACAGTTTCAACCTGAGTCGTTCCTCATTTGGCTCTCGAAGTGCAGCTGTGGAGGCACCGCTGAAGGGGGGAGAGGGAGGCCAGGCCAGGCCAGGCTGCTCAGTGACCGGAGCTTTCTGCTGGCTACAATTCTTGTGGAGTTAGTGGGGTCAGGTTCATGAAAACTTTAACTGAAAAAAGTTCTAGTTTCTTCTTTCTCGGGAGTGCACATCACATGCTTTAAGTTTTCCACACGTTTGCAGAGCCCACCCAAAGCATAGGGACAAATTGTGTCCAGAACACAGAGGTTTTTGGATCAGTCTTTACTCTGAGAACATTTTACATCTTCCCTGCACAGTAAATTTTTTTGTGTGTGGCTGCTGTCACTAAAAATGCTTGATTCTGTACAATCTTCTTCTGTTTGAAATGACACTATTTCTGAATAGTTGCAAATGGAACCAGGGAAAGAAGCTCAGTTAGCAGGAGAAGTACATTTGTGAAGGGAATAAAGTGCTTTAAGTGTGGAGCTTAATGCCTCATCTCACCCTGCACCACACTGACCTATGTGTGCTCACATTCCTTTGCTTTCTGCCCTGAGTGGTTTCATAGAAAAGAAGACCAATTGGAATTGTGTGTGTGATTTTGGTCTTCAGGTGGAGCCTGTCTGCCGTGAGTCAGCCACGTGGGGAGAATCCTCCTATTTTGCTGATCCCTCTCTCAAAAGAGGTGTTCAGAGGGCTTCCCAATGAAGTGAACATCCAGCTTTGAAAACAGAGTACCAAATGATGCTGCTTCATTTGGAGGACTGCAGCGTAGAACCTGTACTGTGGAATGACACCCTCCTCCTGACTACATCAAAAGTCCACAAAAATTTATGCGGGGCCCTTGGCATGCTTATAACTTGGTTGTTGATGACTAAGGCAGGAAGAAGGATGCCAATGGCATCTAAAAGGAGACTGAAAGGAATACTCATACTTAAAATTTGCTGCAGAAGCGAGCAAACCATCTTTTAATGACTGCTGTTAAGATCTTCAATCGTTTCACTTGAACTGCCCAATGATCTCTGAAAGTCTTTTTTGCCATCTTTGTTGATGAACCCTGTTCCCCAGCCCGGCCACCTCAGAAGCCTCAAAAGAAATGTGTGTGGGATTGTTGTATTTGGTGTTTTTTTGTTCAGGCCTTGTTCAAAGGTTCAAGATTGGGGTATAAATCTGTTTGATATTCTTCCTCAACTGAACACAGATCATAACATGCAGAGCACAGCCACTTTGTGTAGCAGGAACCTAACAAGAACCAGATTTTAACATAGTCGCTAGTTCCTTTGAAGGAGGCAGTGTTAGCAATTATGATCTAGACTAGACATTGGTAAGAACTTACCAAATAATTATAGGCTTCCTAAAGGAGTATAGTATGAGTAATTGCAGGTTTAAAAATGTTATTATGACGAGTAATTTATACCGAAACTTCATCCTGCTCTTTGAAACCAGAATCCATAACTCTCATCATGCCACAGCAAATGCTTGCCCTTCTCCACAGAAGAATGTAGACTTGCCTTATTGTACAGCAAATGTTCTGTGGTACATTATTTAAATTAGCATATAATAGAAACCTAATTGCCCACTTGGGCCCACAGCTTTAGCTGGTGGAGATCAATGTGCTTCCACTGAAGTCAGTGTAGCAATGTTGATTTTCACCCTTGAGGATCTGGCTCAGCAGCTTGTTTCTGTTCCAGGCATTGTTAAAGGAGATAGTGTGTTTAGAATATTAAACCATGGCATTGTCAGAGATAGTCAACTCAATTTATGTGCGGGTGAAGAGAAATAATGCTGTAAAACCATTATTTTTATCTGAGGATTTCAATTTACATTGTCGATTATTCATATTGACTGATCTGCTACAACAGGGAAATCATGAGCGTGGGGTCATCTTGTTGTGGTTTTAATTTCCTACGTCTGTAGTTATCTAATCCTCTCAGTGTGAGCAAGCATGATTAGTATTTATTTCTATTCTGTGTGCCAGTGCCCTGGGCCAGGTTCTGTGCTAAATCCAAAGTGACTCTCCTACTTAATTGGCATTAACTTGTGCTGCAGTAGTATAAATAAAAACTTGTACTTTCTGTGTGAAGCACTCTCAACTCCCAAAACAGATTCCTTCTATATGGATAGTCTCCCCACATGTAGCCCTGAGATAAACCTGTATTTTTTTACTCAGGTTGGAAGTTCTTCTAACAATGTTTTCCAAATCATACTTAGGGCAGCACAGATTTGGAAAGACTTTGGCTGCTTGTTAACCATTGAGGCACTACTAGGAGCGTTGCTACAGCTGTACCCCTGGTTAAGAGATTGCTACAGTAAAAACAGCACCTGTCCCTCTCTGGAGAGCCCAGTACCAAAGTGAACAATAATTCTTCACTTTGTCAAATGGTTTTTACAATCATTTGGAATGCTTGCTTAAAGAAGCTTATTTTATTTCATGAATGGTCCATTCAGGAATAGGAAAACTTTAGGGCTGAACTGAGCCAACAGTTCTTTGTGGAGTTCGTTTCCTCTCCTTTCACTTCCATTATTCTCAGAAGACCTCTGGCTGCTCCCCCACTTATCTCTGCTTCCATTTGTCCCCTGGGAGCTTTGAATAATCAAAGTTTTGCTGCAAGTACTCTTCAGAGAGTAGGATGGGGGGAGTTCTGATTAAATGGTTTGGGTCTTTATCAAGGACAGTACAGTATAAGTGACTGTGTGAGCCTTTTGAAATAGTACAGTGTTAAAACTCCAACAAAATTTGGAGTGTGTTCGTTGCTGTTTCCTGATGTGTGCAGAACACAAGCATAGGAAGAAATCAGCATGAATGATGGGTAAAGACTGTCTTGAAAGGGTTGAGAGATTGTGTTCACTTGGTAGGTTGTTATATAGCTTCATTCAGCTCTGGTTACAAGGTGGTTTTCTTGTCCTCACAAGACAAAGCTTAGCTCATGAACTGGTTTGGATTGTCTTTGGATGAAATTATTGCAATGATACACGTTCTGTTTCTATTATTTTCTTCAAACTTTTATCAAGGCTCCTTTTTTTGGGGGGGGGGGGGGGAACACAGATTGATATTCACTAATTGCCAGCTCTACCTTTTGAGTGATTTGGAACATAGTATTAGCCATGTGAAGCAAGTTGGATTTTTCATTTTAATCTATCAAAAGCACTTAGCAACATTTGAATAAACAATCTTATTCTGTGTTCTCCTGTTCATACTTGTGTTTTGCCAGGTTCTGTGGGTCATAGGACTGTGTTCTCTTTATTGAACTGTCAGACTTTTTTGAAAAAAGGTGTCAGTGTTTTCTGTTTGGGGGAATTTTTTTTTGGTGGCCATTTTGCAATTTTGTGAATTTTATAAACAAAAATAGTAAGGCATTCATAATAGGTGTTGATGTTAAGTTCTGTCAAGCTCCTTTGTTTCCGATAGTGAGTTTTCCAGGGTTTTTGTGGGGCTTTTTTCCCTTGGAAAACATGTAACGCATGTGACTAGAGACTTACATAACACAAGATGTTTTGTGTTGAGGTAAGGAAACCATCTTCGAGCTAGATATCCGAGACCAGCGTTATGTTATCTCCATTGCAAAGATAACAGACATTAAAATTCTGGAGTCTGGTGGCCAAATGGCACAGCACCAAACAGGATAGAATTTCTTTTCCTCGAGTGGTAAATCGTGTTAGATAATTCATGATGCAAACTGCTGTTGTTTCTCGAGTATGTGAGCCTCTGATGGCAGAGCAGATTTTCTTACGTCTCTTGGTTAGATGAAAAATGGAACAAACTTTGAGAACTGCAGATTATGGCAGTAGCTTTGCTGCAGCAGATCAGCTGATACTACTTTGCTTGTATCACTTTACTCCCCAGTGTGGTGGGGCTGGTGCGGCTCTTACGTGCTCCGCTTTTTTGCCTTTTTGTGAGGAAGGAGGGGGGATTGCAAAGATAATGGGAGAAGGCAGTGGAGCATTCATGGCAATAATTTCTAAGAGCTGGAGATAAATAAGTAGGCAAAGTTGACGACTTATCTGGAGGGGGGTGTGGATATTAGCATTTTGAATACCCTCTGCACAGATGCAGTTATCACTTAATTGCCTTTACTCTAGAGAAGCGCTTTGTAGCTGTAAAGAAGAAACTTCTGCATGCCGTTCGCAATGGTTCTCTCCCGCTGTACCAGACACTCGGCCGCTCCGCTCCTGGTGTGGGCTCCGGGGAGGGAGTGAGCAGGTCTGTGCTCTGCCCCTCACAGGCTCGGTTGTGGTGTCCAGCACTGGCCCTTCCGTGCCGGGATTGCCCTGACGGCGGCGGGAGGGCGGCCTCGTTCTCCGGGGCCGATTGCTCCGGGCCGCTCCTCTCCCCGGGGGCCGCGCCTGCTGTCGCTGCCTTGTAGCCCCAGGCCCGGCCACTGCCCTTCGCGGGAAGTGACAGCAGCTCCTCCTGGGTCTGTCTGCCGTTCCCAGCCTGTGTGAGAGCTGGGGCCTCCGTCAGCGGCCCTTGCCGTGGGTTTTGGACCAGCAGAGTTCTGCGTTGGGGCTGTGGTAGACGGCTCCCGACGGGCAGCGCCTTCTGAGGCGCACGGGCTCCCGGACAGCACGGCCGCCTTTCCCCGCTCTCTGCCGAGACGAGGGAGAAACGGGGCAACCAGGAGAAGACAGCTGGTTCGTTTTGTTTGTAACCTGTCAGAAACAAAGGTGGTTGTTTTGAATTTTAAAGGAATTTTGTGAGAAAACGGTTGGTTGTGTGCTGATTCGAGAGGCTGCAGTCAGCCCTGTCTGTGCCGGGCTTTGCAGAGAGTGGGCTGGTCTCTCGCAGATCCCACCGTGCCTGGGTTTGACCCAGTCTGTGAATTCTCACCGAGTCCTTTCTTAGACCAGGACGGGGATTTGGTGCCCGAGCACCTTGGTTTGCTCGCCCTGATTTGCTGAAGATTGTCAAAGTTACACAGACAACGTCAGCAACACCCTCAATTCAATCGGGTCTTTTTCTGTGGAATAGTTACTTAGTTTGCTTCTAGTCATTATTTTAAATTTTGCTATCTAAGCATGTTAAGGTTTTATTGGTATTATTCTTTCAACGGCAATATTGGTTATTCCAGGCATTGTTTAAAAGCTTATTTTATTTTTTTTATTTTTTTTTTTCAATTCTTAAAGAGAGATTTGGCTTAGAGCAAAATCAGTAAGGGGAAAAGAATTAGGAAATCAAACCCTTCCTTTCCCTTTTTGAACCTCTCGGTTTTCCAACCTCAAATAAGTACGTGAAAGGGGTTTAACAACTTTAAATTGGATTTTGGAATGTCAGATGACTCTAATAGCCTTTGTACACAAATAACAACAGAAGAGCTGATTATTGTTTCTGGGCTCTGCGATGCACTTATGTAATCATTAATCTTGGCACTTCTTTATCTGCAGCAGATTAGGAGGCCACTGTCATTTTGAAGACTGCCATTAAGTAGACTTTGTTAGTGTTTAAATATGTGAAGCTTAACTTTAAGCTTCCTTAATGTATGCGGTGGAGGTATTCTGTGCCTTGAATAGAGCTGTTGGAGTAAGTTTCAGTCACATATCTGCTGCCACAGTCTGACCTCAGACGTGGGTTTATGTACAGTGTTTGTTAATCAGCCTCTGAAGACACTTTGAAAGCTTTTTAAGCGTAAAGCATTAATATATCTGTTTGGAACAGCCAGCAAACTTGCTTTATCTACTACCTTTCAGTTGGTTTAATCATCAAGAGGCAGGAAATTAAATGCTACAAAATGAGAAGGCAGAAAAGGTTTTAATGAAGGTCGTAGCACCTAATCTGATTGTGGCAAAGGAAGAGCTTTTGCTAGACCTTTTCTTTCCACAAGCTTGTAATTTTCTAAAACGTTTTTGTGGGCAGCTACATTTTTTTCTTTCATGATCCTTGTCATGAAATGAAGATGGTTTTCAAACCCTGAGTGTATCATGTATGGACATCATGAGAGCATAAAGAGGCTCAGAAACAGAGTTAAGTCCAGGGAGATGGTGTGGGCATGGTTGGTGGGAGACATCACTGTAATGTATGGTTTGAAGAAAATGTTTGGGAATAAAGTTTTCACTGTGACAGAAGTATTTTGGAAGCTGTATGATAATCTGATGGTGCATTTATTTTGCTGCAAGCCAGCGCCCATAAGATTTCTGTCTCCCTCCAGTGAGAGAGATATTCTCCCTGGTGCAGTTTTGGGGTTGGGTCACAGGGTTAACTTTCTGTGCCCTTTTCCAGGAGAACATCTGAGGAATCCTTCTGATCCCACATGTTGCGCTAATATTGCTGCCTCTGAGGTGGGGCAGGGGCTGAATGAGGTGTCTTTCTTAGAGAGAAAAATAAGTGTATTTGTTCAGCAGAGATTTGACCTTTGGTCATGAAAAAGGGTATGAGCTTTTTAATGATGTTTGTATTTGCTGGTGTCTTAATATGTATCAGGAAACATTTGTCAGCTGTAAACCTCTGCTTGGTTTTGAACTTGAGTAATATTTTCTTTGAAATGGAGGAAACATGGGTATAGTTAATGTGTTTTGTGCTCCCCCTTCAAAACCTAGAGTAGCTGAGGATGTGGCTTCACCTTTGCAGAGGACTCACAAAGAGGAGCTGTGATGAAACCACACACATTCACTGGAAATAATGGTAGTGGAAAACATCTTTGCATTAAAATCAAGTGACCCTGTGTCAGGCTAGAAAGGTGCAGAATATGGACTTCAGGAGAACCTCTTGTGTGAGGGAATCTGGTTGTGATTTGCTTGCAAGAGCCATAAATCACAGATGGAGTTGCAGAATTCATGCTCAGTGTTGGCTGCTGGGTAATGAATCCAGGAAGGTGGTGTTGGAGGGAGTTAATACATGAGTGAGTGCAGCTAAAAGGCTTTTTACTGTTTAGACTTCTGGAGTTGGTTTTGCTTGTTATTGTTCATCTCTTAGATGAATCATCCGAAGATGAAAATTTAAACTAGACATTTAGAGTGCACCTTTGTGAGAAACTAATGATTCTACTTGGCATACAGCATCAAAGGAAGCCTTTTTAATGACATCAAATCCATGTACAGCCAAAAAGAAAAAGAAAATATCTTAAAAATGCAGATGTAGTCACATCAGAATGATAGAGTTTCTAGTCTGGGTGAAATAGTTTTTTTTTCTCCCTGCAACTTTTTCTTCTAGAATTAAATTCAGATTTTGTGTGGAAATCAAAGTGCAGCTCACTTGTAGGGATGTGGTTTCTGCAGCAGCCACGTTTTTCTGGCTTTAGCTTAATCGTGCAGAGTCCCACTTCTCCATGCACAGTGACAGATCCTGCAGTTTCTGCTGAGGCCAAACCCTTTATAAAATCCATGCAGCTCGGCAAAGCAGCAGGACAAGGCTGAATCATGGCAAACACTGTGAAAGGACACTTTTTGGGTTCCCACTGCTTTGTGACCTCTTCTGAGTTAGTTCCATATTCCTCTTTCCAAACTGCCGTTCTCTCTTCGAGGAATGAGCTGGTAAAATGGAACTTGGCTCTGGCAAATGCAAAGTACCAAGTAAAGCATTGTGGTCATTGTGATGGAGAACGTGTGGTGGGGATGGCTTGCTAATCAGAGACAGCTTTCTAAGGAGTGTCTGGAGTTGTTAGTGCTTGGTTTGAGAGCTCAGTGCACATCTGTTCAAGTGATGAGGCTGCAGTGGTGCCTACCCACAGTCAGCTGGTGCTGTAGGATCATGCAGTTCCCTCAGGTTCTGGGCCTATCACTAAAGAACTAAAGAGTGTAGTAGAAATTGTAAACAATTTTGACACTATGTTGCAAATGATTGTGTTTTTTCAGGTGTGTGTGGTTGGTTGGGTTTTGTTGTTTCCTTTTGATTTTTTTTAAATCAGGTACCTGTGGCTGTTTGTCTGGTCAGTTCTGGTAGGCAGCCTAGTAAGATAACTGAACTGAGATGCAGTTTTGCAAATGGACAGCACAAGTGTGTGTAGCTTCTTAACAAATCAGCGATGGAACTCTCATGTATTAAAGGAGGTCAGAGACTCTTTACCACTGTTCTAAAAGACCTTTCCTTAATGAACGCTGATGTAATTCAGGTCCCAACTGAGTGCTCTGGTACTGGGTACAGTAACTCTGCTCTAGGAAATAGGGGCCAGAATGATTGCCTTCCAAGAACTGGTCATTTAAGGCTGCTTGTGACCTAGGAAAGCTAATTCAGGGCAAGGTTGTTGAGCTGGGATAGCTGAGTTGTAGCTGACTTGCTGAAGTGCTGCTTAGCATCGGTGAGTGGTTGATAAGTTCTTCGTTTTCCTACTGCAAGTGAATAAACAGAAATGCCAGATTTTCTTCTAAGCCAGTGCAGTTAATTAGGGAAAAGAAGGTGGGAGGACGGTGTTGGAGTTAACAAATTCCAGTCTTCAGAAGACCAGGTCCAACAGTTGAGAGTAGGAAATGACATCAAATGGGGGCTCTGTGCATTAATCTGTGAAGAAAATGTTGGGATAACTCAGACTTTGCACTGTAAAATGCTATGTTTCTTCAAGACTTTCTTATTTAAGTCAAGTCTTTATTAGTTTCTTCTAGAGATTTAGGAAATGGGGCAGAAGTACGAATACATTCAAGCTTTTCAGGTTTCTTTTTGAAGGAAAGGGGGAAAATTCATTTAGCATTATCTAGCTAACTCCAGCAAATAAATTAATCCTATTCTCCTGCAGATTTCACTTCTTGTTTTCATCTCCATTAGTGGTACTTAATGAAAGACCAGCATACAGACACCAGAAAGGAGAAATTAGTGTAGACTTACTTTTCCCAATGCAAGAGAACAATAAGTGGCAAGGACTACAGGAAACCTCAGTGTGATTGAGCTTTCAAGGCCACATTTCCTGCCTGGAGGTGCACACCCGTGTTGGCCCCCAGCTCCATTCTCTGTGTCATTTTTTGTTTGGCAGGCCATATGCACTGGCTGGTTTGGGGGGCTCAGTGGTACAGGTTGGGTCACAGTAGAACTGTGCTCGTGCCCTGCTGCAGGTGTTTTGTCTTGACAAGTGCTCCAGGTTAGTAATCATCTGTAGGAAGAAATTAAGAATGTTGAAACATAAGTGAACTCTAGAATCCTGTTAAAACAAACATGATGGTTTCACAGCTTGCTGCTTGCTGGATGGATGCAGTAGCAAATTAGAGCAGCAAAAGTCAGTGCTGGCAGTTCCTGTGGTAATAGCTCACACCTATATTGGTCTTAAAACTTGTATTTTGTGTCATTTTATCAAGAGAAATGTTCTGTAGGTGTGTCATTAGACCTGTAAGCTTTGTTTTTGAAAGTGAAAAAGACAAGAAATATAAGTTCAGACCACCGGCACTTGTCTTGTACAGGTCTGTAGCAGCTTCTCTTTCAGCAGTGCAGAACGCTGCAGATTTGTGGGGCTGGAGCTCTGCTCACGGGTCCCTAGGATCATAAGACCAAACCCCAAGATCTGGCAGTCAGTACCAGTCATCTCAGGTAGGTAGAGGCAGAGATAAAGGATGCTTATGCTGCTTACATAGATAGAGGAAATGAAACACCAGCTAGCTCACAGCATAGCAGCACTAGTGAGATTATAGTCTCTGTAGCATCTATTTCTTGACATGCAGTTCAGAGCTTTGATTAAAACTATATGATATTTCATTAGAGATTCACATGATTTCAGTGTCACTGTGTTTTCTTTTCTTAGAAAAACTTTTTATGAATTGCTTTATTTAACAAGAATTCCATTTAGCCTGGTGAAATTAAGATTGCCCAAGTGTGTTCATTGTAGCCAGTGTAACTCCTGTTAATCTTCAACCAGAGAAAAAGAGGCAAATGGAATAATTAGATGTTTATTCATAAGCACTTGAGCCACCAAGAAAGTGAGAAGCCAAATGTGGCAGAAACAACCTGGTGCTTTATGAAACTGGGGAGTCTGTTCTGACCATGTGAAAATGATCAATCTTCAAAGTTTGGTTGCTGCGTGTTGTTACTGTGTCCATCTGTTGTGCCTGGTGAGGGGCAAAAGGGGACCCCCCCCTCCAGAAGAAGCTGTTGCAGTTGCACATCCCTTGGTGTATATTTTTGCCCATCTTCATTGTCATGAAAGTAGTAACAAAGCTGGAGCTTGGGGAATCGTAGATTTTGCGGAGTGGGATGATAATTGCATGCCTCAGGTGTACCAAGGTTTTGACTGTCCCAAGAACTGCTCATCTGTGCTCCTGCACAACAGAACAGCTGTGGATGTCTGTGGATGTGGCAGACCTGGCTGTTCTGGTTGAGCCCAGGCTTGGGCTTCAGTGGTTTGATGTTACAGCCTGGCCTGTGGTGTGGATTGAGAATGTGTCAGAGTCCCAAGCTGCAGTTGTCTCTACCTGTCATTTGTTCAACAAGGAAATCAAATCATCTCGCTTTCAGCTGCATTCATTGCTCAGTCAGGAAGGAGTGAGAATATTTCTGGATGGGTGAAGGCAAGATAGTGGAGAGTTATGAGTGTTCTACAGAAGGAATTAGAATCACATAGTGTTGTACACATGAACGAGAGGGAGAAAACATCTCTCTGAGTTCCTCTAAAAATCCATGATCGGTTTTTAGCTTGTCTTCCTGAGCACTTGCAGAAGTCCTAGACTGTTTGTGTTAGGATGTCAATTTGATTTTTTTCTTTATAGGAATTCAGAATATTATGGTGATATTATGATATTAAGGGTTTGCAGCAATTTTCTATTTGAATATAGCTTTAAAAATAGAGACCCCACCACAACAACTTCACTGAAACAGTTTTGCCTTTTAGAAAACCCAAACTGTTTTCCATCTTGCCTTTTTTAGACATTCAGGTGTCTTTGTTGAAGCCAGGGCTTTGTGTAATAGCAAAGCTCTCGTTCTTTAAATTAAAATACGTGTCAGTAAAATTTGTGGGGCTTAAAGGAAAACAGTAACTCTAAGCATCAGTGATCCTGGCATGGGAATATGAGCTCTTACTGCACTGTTCCTTTCCATGTGCCCATATCAAACAAATCTTGAAGGAATTTATACTGATTCCTCAAGTCAGTCTTGCAAGCCCTAGAAGTGCTCAGGTGTGGTACCATGCTATTTATTCTGTATCTCCTTTAATGTGAATGTTTCCAGCATTTGGGAATGCTGAGCAGTGTCAGTGACCTGGCTGAGGGATCCAGATGTGCCCAGGTCCACAGAGCTTGTCTTGGCATTGCAGCATTTCTGCCTTGTGTGTTTGAGGTGTTGCTCATACTTTACTTTTAATTAATACTTTGGTGTCCATGTTCGTTTCTACTCCACCCATCACACCCACAGACTTCAAAGGATTTGTACCAGTATAACCTCAGTATTTATTTTATTACCAGTGTGATTTCCTAAGGAAACAAGGCTTGGAAAGGTTGTTTGTGTTTGTCTGGTTTTCTGCCCATTACCCCAATCCTCCCCATTTCCAAAACATTTCAGCCAAGCTTGAGAGCGTCAGCAGTAGAGAGCATCAGCAGTTCCAAAGATGTGAAAATTGAAAATCCGAGGCAGTTCCCCATCTGATACACCCCTGAGGGGACAATGTGAGCCGAGCCCAGCTGTAGGGAGAAGAATCTGTAACAGAGAGGAAGATGCAAAGAATATCCTGTGTGCTGGGAAGGATTCTGCTCGAATTTCAACCTTACTGGACCTCAGAAAAATCCAGCTATTTGGATAGAGACTCAGATCTCTTCTGTTTGTTCTTCTCTAGAACTTTGTTGCCAGGTCTGTCACTGCAGTCTCCAGTGGGGCCTGCTCAGAATGTCATTATGGTGAAGATTGTATGTGGAATAAACTTCTTCGCACAAGGAGTGGGCAGGCTCTTGATCAAACACTTTCTGTGTGCTCTAAAATCGCCTCAGATGTCTCCCAAGCACCCATGAGCCCCAGAAGCACACGGGCTTTCAGTGTTTCAGGGTGTGTGAGTGGACAGATGGGCACTTCACCGAGTCTGTGGATAGGGTGGGCAGAGCTGTGCTGCCACCAGTGCTCGGTTCAGTGGAACTGCACCGTTTGGAAGCTGCAGGTGTTCAGAGGCGAGTAATTTGCAGCCAGCTCAAATTACTTAGGGTACATGACAGAGCAAATTATTTAGGTAATGAAGCTGAAAATGCAGGAAGATTAGAATATTATATAGTAAAATCATTCCATGTTAATTCAGTTTGTGATCAGATATCATGTTGCTTTAAATACCACATTACATGCAGTACCCTTGTTTGAGCCAATGAATATGTATGAATATGTCACTGAATATGTATGCCTCCTAATTTAATCAATATACTTACAAACAGCACTAGCAGGGATGTCTGGCACAAACTGCAGCCCTCTAGAAGCAGGTTGGCCCAATTTGTGCGTGTATCATGTTCATTTCAGAACCTTTCTGAATTAGCTGCACAGTCCTACACACCCAGAGAGGTTGGGCACAGGCGAGCCACGTGCAGGGGAAGGGCTCAGGAGGGTTGCTGCAGCCAGGGGAGGAATTGCTCCTTGAGCAGTGCCCCGAGCCCCAGGAGTCCCACACAGCCCTGCCTGTGTCTGTCTGTGCCCCACTGGAGCCTTAGGGGCAGTGCCTCAGCTCAGCTGCAGCTGTGCTCAGCTGGGGATGCTTTCCCTGGAAAGCCATGCATGTGAGAAGGATGCACAGTGCCCAGAGAGGCTTTAAGGAGCAGAGGCTGGTCTGGCAGACTCAGCAGTATGTGCTTAAGTCAGTCCATGCTCAGTGGAAAAGTGAATACCTGGAATTTCTGGACATTCTGCCTTGGGAGCTGTGACCAGCAGCTCCTCAGAAGTGCTCGTGGTGCCAGCGAACACAGGCGGTTGGGATCCCACAGACCCAGAGAGAAGGGAGCACCTCCTGCAGAGGTTTTCCTTTCCAGAAAACGCTATTTTTTTTAATTCAGAAATAGTAAGACACAGTAGGATTTACCTTTCACCTTCTAAAAGTTGGGCTCGTAATTAAAACATTCAATTCCTTCACTGTTGATTGAAGAGGAGGCCTCTGCACTCAGGGGTTCACGTTGCTTGTTTTTTGAATAAGATGAATCATATGCCCTTTTTCTTTCTTGCTTTCTCTTTCTCCCTTCCTTTATTCTCTTCCTGCCTTGACTCTAGAGCAGACAAGACAATTAAATTCATTAATTACCCAGCTTTCTAGATCACTCAGGTCAGCTGGGTGGATCTCCCCTAAAAGGCAGACATGGGACCAATTTTTACATTCACTGGAGAGCCTTTGCCAGGATACCAAATCTGAGGTTTCCTACCTGTTGTGAATTGGGAAAAAATGTTACTTGTGTGCATGTACAGTTTTAAAATAATAGTGTGAAAGCAGGAGGAGGAAAGGAGAATTTGTTTTTCTACCTCAAGACAATTAATTCACTAGAAACAAGCATTTTATTCTCAAACATTAATGGGGAGGAAAAAACTTCTGCCTTTGGAAAACAATGTTTTCTTTTTAAAAGTGTGTTCTTCACGGTGATCTGGTAACATGCTTTCCTGTGCTGAGGCTCACTGTGTTTCTGTTAAGTGACAGAACTGGGGAGGAAGGTGACCTGTGCTTTGCTTGGCTGTACAGGCTCCTGCCCTGATCTGAGTCTGCCCCATGAGTTAGAAAGAGAGAAATCAAAGATTATGATGAGCTCGTACAGTGCATTTCCTTACAGATACAGAATTAGATTTTCTCACTTCTCAACTGGACAAGGAATAAAGCAACATTTCATGATGTGGGGAATTAATAAAAAGGGAGAGGCTGTCTAGAGGGTTTGGTTGGGGGAGGGAACTTGAAAAAGGCAGGCAAACCCAGTGAAACAGTTCCAGGCTTGGGGAACAAACTCCCCTGCAGCAGGAGGGAATAAGGCATGTTCTCTTGTTCCAGGTGCCAGCAGAAGATGTCATTGAGTGCTCTCACTGGCTGGCTGCTGGCATGTTCCCTAGGAATTAGGTGGAGGCAATGGTGTTATTTAAGCATACCAGAGCTACCTCAGACAGTTGCTGTGTGAAGACACAGTGGAAGGAGGAAGAATAAATGTTCAGGGGGAAAAACACTGGTGTTTTTTTCCCTGTAATACTTGGGCTCAAGTTCCTGTTCAGTCTGATTAGGGGTAGATGAGGGTCCACACTCCTTTTGCTGGAGGCTCATCTGAGGTTACAGCAGGAGGGCAGTTAGCAGGCAGTCTGGTGGTAGGAACAGCTCCAGGTGAAGGTGTTGGTGGATGGCAGAGGCCCTTTGCTATGGAGAGGAGCTTGTTCGACATCAGTTTGTAGGGATTGCTGCTGCCAGCCCTTGGAAGATCCCTTCCTTCTCTCAGGAGCCCTTTCTGTAGCAAGTTGTTTGGTGGTGCTTGAGCTTCCATTTGTTGTTCTCAGTGGTTTGTTTGGGCTTTTATTCCTCCTCTTTGCTGCCTTTGGCACAGGACAGCCTTGGTAGGATTGTGGAGCACCGTTATTTCAGGGTGTGAAAGAGTCTTAGGCCTTTAATCTGGGAGTACAAACTACATCTGTCACCTGGGTATCTGTGGCGGTTCCTAAGCAACCACAAGAGTTTATTTTTTTCTGCAGTTCATATTTAAGAAATAATTTGCTCATGCTTGAACCAGCCTGAATCAGCCTGAGCACCACCCTAGGAGACAGAAATTGTAAACTGTAATTTAGGCTAATTCTAGTCTAAAGCGTGAATTAGAGTATTTTATGTAATCTTGAAAAATATACCATATAAATAAATGTAAGCAGAGAACAGGTACAATTAATTTGAGCACAGTAGGAAGCTTTAAGTAACTCTGGGAATGTGAGAAACCAAGTCGGAACATATTCTTGACATGTAAAAATATTTCCCACCTGCCTTGTTTGCATAAGAACAAGGTTTTAGCAAGTACATATTTGCATGTCAAAGTTAAAAGTGGGGAAAATATTTTCACCCTTGTAAGAAAAAATGCATAATCTTGGCACAGGCAATTTGCATTTAGTAAGTTTAAAGTATCTTAAGTCCTTTCATGCTGTATGGGAAGTGTATGAACGTGCAACAGGGGTTCCATTTCAATGAGTTGATTTGCAAAGGCACCACGTGGAGCAGTAATTGATCTGATCTCTCTGTGCATTAATTTGTGTTACAATTGGTTGTGGCAGTCCCCAGCGATTTGTGCTTCTGAGATTCATCCCATTGTCCTGCATCTCAGAGTGGAGCAGTAAGTTGCAGTTTTAAATCCTGTGTGCCTAATTGAAAGCAAGTACCTTGAAGATGTAAATTTGAGGAAATCAGGAATTCTAAAACTATACCTGATTTGGTGCCGACACTCATAAAAATGATGTTGGGCAAATGCTGGCACAGCTGGAGCCTGTGAATCTGTGGAGATTCTCTTATGCCAGTAAAGAACCCTGGAAAATGCATTTGGGACTAATTATGGCACCTTTTAGACTATTACTAACCTAGCTTTAGGCCATCACTTTGAAGGCATGTTACATTCCTTCAGAAACACTCTGCAAATGTCCTGTTGCTTAAGAAATAGGGATTGCATAGACAGGCTTCATGGGTGATTTAACTAACATGCTGGAGATTGTAGATAAACTAGATCCAATTATATCATACCTATTCAAAATAAGGCAGTAATTATGTATATAAAAGTGAAATGTAAAAAATACATTGCCACGTAGCTGTGGAGATAAGCCTTGTCACTACCCTGTCCAAGGAGCTGCAGAAGGCTGCTGATTCACTGCAGCAGAGGAGAAAAATAATCATATGTTGAAAAGGCACAACTGGGATTTGGTAGAGCTATTCCAGAATTTGCCCACAGGATTGCTCTCTGAATTTAAACTGCACATGATACAAATGCTGAATTTCTGTGAATTTCAGTCTGTTCTCCAATTTGTTGATGAAGGGGGGGTTATGCCACCCTTTCTGCTACAAGCTCATAAACATATGAGGTTGCAGTAATAATTCATGCAGCACATTAATGAAACAGCACACACATTATTTTTCCCTTTTATTA
Organism: Certhia americana; assembly: GCA_018697195.1. Lineage (NCBI taxonomy): Eukaryota > Metazoa > Chordata > Aves > Passeriformes > Certhiidae > Certhia > Certhia americana. The sequence goes on along the minus strand of CM031866.1, from coordinate 14,994,395 downwards.
GTTCACTTCCTGCTTCATTGTGTTTAATGTGTTAGCTGAAAGCCAAGGGAAATTAAAACCATTTTTGGGGAAGAAGTATTTCCTTCCTTAAGTGTCCTAAACAGACCTCTTAATTTCAGCCTTTATTTCACTGCTGCAAGGATGGTGGGGTTTAAAGGTCAAGGATGCTGAGGTCCTTGTCATGGAGGCAGGTCCCAGCAGGGTCCCACTGTACAGGATGATGCTGCAGTCTGTAGCTGTTGGGCACTGCCTTCCCCAGCAGATATTTTAGCTGCTCCTGGGTTCCTGGGAGCAAATAGGTCCCATTTGGGTGCTGCTCAGCTGCCCCATTGTTGCACTTGATGTCACCTGGAGAATATTTGGAAGGGATACTTCAGCACAGTTGGTGCTGTGCTCCAAGTCTTCTGGGCTTCTACTTTATAATTATCTTATGCTTTGGGCCAGATCCTGAGCTGTGTTGTGCTGCAGTGAAATGGAGCACACAGTAGCACTGCAAGATGATTCTTGATTAATAATAAGCAGCCAGTTAGGGATTCAATGGCATGCAAAATGCAGTGTTTTTAGAGCGGACATGACTTTTGGAGAACAGAGTACAACTGAAGTTAAGCTAATGCGTTGTAAGACAGTAGCATTAGATGTGATTTTGTGTGTTGTCACAGACTGGATAGCCGTAAATTGGATGAAAGAGGAGCTCTCTTAAACAGTCGGGCAGCTTGTGAATGGATTTGAGCTCCTCAAGGAGGTGAACAGCACTTGTTAATGTGTCACAGTTACAGACACAGCAAGAGTTGCACTTGTACTGTTCCAACTAAGCCTCTTGCAGAAAACTGATGCAGCCCCCTCCTAACACACTGCAGCAGAGCCAGGGCTTTCCTGGGATTTCAGTCACAAACCTGCATGTGGTCTGTGTGAGCACCACCAAGCACGTGTGATAGGGTACCCTGTACCCTGCTAGTGTGATCACTAAAGCACTGCCTGTCCAAACTTGTCAGCAAAACAACTGCAGCCATGTACTCCAGGAGCAGTTGAGAGGTGTCCCTGAGCATGCAGGAGTCCCTTCTTGGACCCTTGTATTCACGTGGGAAGGTGCTTGATTTAGAGATAGTTGCACACCAAACTGAATTCAGTAGGTGGGTTTATATGTATGAAATTACATTTGTCAGGGCTTTCATGCCTTATTAACTGTATGGCGTTTTCCAGACTGTGCCAGCTCCCTCTGGTTTCAGTCAACTAACTGAGTGCTGCTGTATTTTCCTGCCTTGTTTATTCTGTAGTAGATAATGCACAAATAGGTACCAATAATTCCTTTTCGATTCAGATAGGTAAGTTCTGGATTTCTCATGCAAAATGGAGTTGCTCTTCACCCTGACTCCTCTTTAGGGCTGGCCAGTCGTGTGAGCTGGGTAGATGTTGGTGGCTGTGGTAATGGTGGTACATTTACTTCCAGGCAGGGCAAGCTTTAAAATTACCTCCTATGGTCTCACATGAATACAGTTGGAAGAAACCTTTTTAGTATCATCTTAGCTCTTTGGCCAAAATGTGAACTCTCCTATTCTTTTTGGCTTTGAAATGCTGATTCTAGCCTTCTTGTGGGTTCTTAAACACCTTCTCAAATGACCCATTTTAATAACCCAAAAGCTATTATATAACGAGCAGCCATAATTTAGTCCAAAGCTCTAGGGGATCCTTGCAGTTCAGCAATGAATAGTTAATGCAGTATAATGTTTAGCAGGTTATTAGTTTTCACTGTACAAATGCTGATCAGGGAATGCTTTTATAAGGTGTTTAAAAGAAAATGTAATTAACTGGTTGCGTGCTTCTGTTGCAGCTCAAATTGAAATTATTCCATGCAAGATCTGTGGAGACAAATCATCAGGAATCCATTATGGTGTCATTACATGTGAAGGCTGCAAGGTAAGCTTCTAAAATACTAAGTCTGAAAAGAAGTATTTAGCCTTTTGATAGTGATTATTTTCCTTCTTTAAAGAGCAAGCATTGCTCTTAAGTTGAATATAAAATCATTTGGGATTCTGAAGTACTGGTTTTATTTGGGCTTTAGATAGTACATTCCTGTGACACACACGTTATGCTGCTGCAAGTTTTAGGACAATCCTCAAAATCACACAGTTGTGCTAGGTGTGCTGTACATTGTCTCTCTCTGCATAAGCAGAAGAGGTACAGAGAGATGATCTGCTTCAAGCACACCACCAAGAGCCTGTTCAGTGCATTCAGCTGAGGGAGGATGAGTCTGGCTTTCTTGAATCTCCCTGTCTGGTTTTGCTCTGTAAATTGCTGTGAAGCTCTGTTGAAATAGAGAGAGCTCTCCCCTCTGTTTTCTTTCGCACTCTGCTGCAGTTACAAATCTCTGCTGTTTGGCAGGGGAGATGGTGTTTCACAGTAGCACATGCTCAGGTCTTGCTGAGAGCACTGCCTGTTCCTTGCAGTGCAATCCCTTCTGTTTAAGGTTTAGGCTTTGAGGTTTTTCCTGGAGCTGTACCTTTGGTAAATATATTGAACAAGGATCGCACTAGAAGCATTTCAGTCTTCTTCAGTGCATCTGTCACAACCAGGAATTAAACTGGACGGTGCCAACACCAGGCAGGAGTGAAGCTGATCACTCCTTTTGATCCCTAGTGCAGAATAACAGTGCTGGCTTGGGGTGACACAGTGTGCTCTGGCTTGTTGCTCTCTTCATGGGTCTATGTTGCAATCCTCTTAATCTATACTTGAGGTGTGAAGAACTGATGATTATGATAGTTTTTTAGTCTGCTCTCCAGACATGTTTGGTACTACAACCCATCTTCAAAAAGTAACTTCCTTGCATTCATATTATAAAGTTCTCCTTTATGTTTTTACCAACAAGATTTTTGTGTTTTCATTACCACGTCCTCTTAGTCTTGTGGAAGTATTGGTAACAATGACGGAAGAAAACGAAATGTAAGAATCTTGGAATGATATGGGAGCAGCACCTTCTGCCCTTCGTGACTGCTGTTGCTATGGAAAAAGCAAGAAATGTACTAAAAATGCATTGATAACAAAGTTGTGACTTTTTCCAGCTTTATGTTCTTAAGCAGCTTTTGTCAAATTTCAGCTGTGGGAAGTGCAGACATTTGTTTGAGAGTTCTGCTGTTTGACTATCTTGTCAAGGATCACATTATGTTCAGGGTCTGAGAGCTCTTTAATCTTTAAATGGTCTGGGACCAGTGTACCTGGGAGAGAGATCCATAACATGCAAACCTGAGTGTGGACACAGCAGGGTTAACGGGGTGTTGATGCTTGGCTGGGCCTCCTCACACAGGGCTTCTTGCAGAGCAGGAGCCCAAGGACAGGGAAGCTGCCAGCTGTGTTTTCCTTCCTTCATCTTCATGCACTTAGTGAGAAATGTGTGTGCAGTGTACTGTGTTTTAGAACAAATGATTTTCCTTCAAGTGCTGTATAAATCAAGTTCTCTTGGAGCTCTGTGCAATCCTCTGCTTCTGAGAATTCCACCAGGATGGTCAGCTGGTGAGAAGGGCAAAAGGGATGGCAAGCAGGCAGGGATGCTCAGCACACTGAAACCCATTTGAACCTTGAAAGCATAGTGAGAGAAGTAAGACAGTGGCCCACTGAATGGTTTAGGCATTTTCTCCTTTTCTTGAAGGAGCACAGTAAAGTTTTGTAGCCATGCAATTTCAGAATTTTAAAGCCAATTAATTTCAACTTAGTTAACCAAGTTATTTTCCTTCAAGAAGCTCACTCCTAAAGAAGCTCAGTCTTCTCTAATACCAGAGCCCAGGTGACAAACTGGGGTAGTGTTAATGGGCATAAGTCACTGGAAGAGTTTACATGATCATGGTAAAATGCCCTGCTGTGCCTGATGGATTCTGCTTGTGCTACACTCTTCCACAGTAATGTCAACAAAGTCTCACCCAACAGAACTATTTTGGCTGGTGAAAAGGTTGGCATAGCTTGGCTTCTGCCAAAGCAGCCAGGTGTGGATTGGTATGGGTTTCTTTTCCCAGCTTTTCTGTGGCTATGACTGCTGCAGGTTTGAGCATGCTGATGTTGCTCTTCGTGTTATGCTAAAGCTTCCTTTGTAAAAAGTACTTGGCTACAAAGACCTTGTTCCCAGTCCTGAGCCTTGGCTCCTGCAGCCAGTGTCCTGCACGGTTCCAGAGAAGTCAGGGAGGTTCTGCACAGGTGCCACAAACCCACCCACGTGCATCAGATGGCAGGAGCAGGGCTGTGGCTGTCAGAAGGGATCGGCTGCGCTGCTGCCCTCAAGCCAAGCCTGTCAGGAATGATCTACAGGCAGCAACAGCCACAGCAAAGTGGGTGTTTTCAGCTTGGACTGGTTTCACTCCAGTTTGGTGTGAACTTTAATGTTACTTAATCCTAATGTTAACTTAAATGTTACCCTGGAAATACTGCTAACCTGCAGAAACGGAATTTATTCAAAACCTAATCTGTATCATGGATGAAATCACAGACCAGCTCTTGCCAAATTGACTTTTGCTGATCCCGTTGCTTTTCTGCAGCTTTGCAATCCTTGTATTTCACAGAGTTGAAAGTATTTTGACCAGGTTGAGTTGTTACATTGCATTTCACATAACTAGACTTGAAGATTTGCAGTGAAACTCATTAGTGTTTCTTGAGAAGTTTTCATTTCCTATCTTGCTGTGACGTTGCTGGCTGTTTGTATGAAGTCAGTGGCAGTGTTTTGCAGAGGCATTGAGTACTCCCAACCCATCAGCATATTTAGCTCAATTTGAATCTGCCTTTAAAAAAGTAAAATTTAACACCCCTTCATCATCTCCCCCTTAACTAAAAAATTGATGTTTTATCCAGGCTGTATTTTACGCTTTATCTAGGAGGGCTTCTGTGGCTTATTATAAATAAAATAAAATTTTAAGGAGTGGGTAGTTGTAGGAGCTACTAACAAAACTGGTGTGGAGCACTTCACTCAACCATTAGCTGTGGGAACCCATTAATAACCTTTTATGCTGTAGGAAGGACCATGCTGGGAAAGCAGAGTGGTTTGTACCCATCCATGTTCTTTTCTCCTAGCTGGAAGTTGAATTCAGTTCCACATTGACATACAATGCAGTATATAATTCCATTTGTAGATGCAGTTACTTGGGTTTGCTGTCAATAGTTCATGCCCAGCTGACCCACCAATGCAGTAACCATCCTTCTCTTTACCTGACAGTGTGCAGCTGTTCTTACAAAACCACCCATGCAGGGCAGCTCTGGGCACTTGAGATGTTTTTGAGGGTTTATCACTACTGGCTTTTGTCTCTTGTGTCTTTTAAGACTTCAGATGATCTTGTTCATTGTGACTGCAAAGAACATCCAGGTTCTTTGCTTCAGGAAACAATACCTAGTGTGCTGTCCCTGCCCATCTTGCTTTTATATGCTGACAAACACAAGCTCACTCCTGTCTTTATTGCTGATGTAAAACTGAATGGTTTAGCTCTGTTTGCAGTGACTCTTATGACTTTGTTACCAAATACTTTATTAACACAGTTTATTAAACAATATTGTCAGAGCACTCTCTTCCCTTTACAACTAAAATACATGCTGGTGGTCATAAAAGGGTTAAAAATCCAGTTTGAATGTTTGCCTGTCTTTTGTATTACAGTGTATTCTTCTGATGTTTCTTTGAAGAGAATTTTTGTTGGTTTGCTTTAGAAAACAGTAAAAGAATGAGTCCCCTCAACTAATTGATAATTGCTCAGAATATTGCAAAACTTAATGATACGTGGAAGTCTTTAAGTATTAGCCATAAATCATGGGATTATGAATAAGCCTTTGTTGTCACAGGCTCACATACAGTCATTCCAAAACGTCTGCCATTAGGATGCAGCAAGGCAGCTGTCAGCTGTTTTCTTGTAATTAAACAGCCAATGAGCAGCTAATTAAGACATATGTGTATACAGAAGTGGAAGTGGGTATGTTAATGAACTGTAGGAATCAATTCATTAAATGAAAATTTGTCAAAAGACCAAACATGAGCTCAGCGTTACAGCCCATGCGCGGTGGAGAGGGAGCCTGTGCGGTGCCGTTTGGGACACGAGGGAAGCACAACTGGCTTAGGAGCCAGCTCAGACACTGGTGTCTCCAATGCTGAGCTGCTGAGCAGAGGAGTCACTGAAACTATTAATAGACTTTGCAAAAACTGCTATTTACATTTCAAAGTCCTTTTTTAACAAGTTGTTATTCCAACTGACTTGCAGATGAAAAGTTCTTGCGCTCTTTTTTCCCCAAACCTGATTTCATGGCAGCAAGCGAACACCGTAGACTGTGTTGTGTATAAATAAGAGTCTGAAGCACAGGGACCAAGCTGTGGCTTGTAACGTGCTCTGCTCTTCTGGCACCAAGTGGATCCATCTGCAGGAAAAGGGAATGTGCAGAGCTCAGTGGCTGGGGCTGGATCTTTGTGCTGACATAGGGACGGGCCAAGACTTGGCCCACGCGTGCCATGGGCCAGAGTGCTCCAGCACCGGGGCTGCTTCTGCACAGCACCAGCTTTGGCTCTGTGCTTCATCAGGAAGGGTGGCTCTGCCTTGGCCCACTAGGTGACACGAAATAATGGCTGTAAACATGCATGCAATAAAATCCATGTGGCCTGGGCTGGCTTGCATAAGGCTTGAATGTATACACGTGTACCAAGCATGCATCCACCTCCTCCTTCCTGGTGGAAAAATTACAGCCAGCTCCGTGCCTCTGGCAAAAGTGAGGGAATAGAACAACAGAACAGAGCGTTTCTCCTTTTAATGAAGGAGGGAAGGGAAAAACCTAGAAAGAAACTGTAGGCACTTAGAGAAGACTCCTGTAATAGGGGCTTCCCCACATGTCTTACAGTGATGTGAAAGCCCAAGGCCCACCAAAAGCTTACAAAACTCACAAGTAAGTGACATCACCGTAGAACAGAAAAATCCTCACTTGACCTTCATTGTCTTTTCACTTGCAAATCTCAGATACCTGTGTTTGTGAACTCTGGACAAGTTTAGATTAGTTCTTGAAGTTTGTGACAAGGTTTCTTCTTTCTTTAGCTACTGCTGATGTTTTCTTGAGTTTGTTTTTAAAAGCACTCTACTGTATCTCAGGTTTGTAAAGTGCAAGTGCTTTTAAAGGCCTGGGTTCAGGCATTTCTGCTCTACTGGAAATTTAGCTTCAAGCTATAACTTAGCTGATATATTGTACACTAAAATGTATTGAGCAGCTGTGTCTCTAGGGAAAATCTGGAAAAGGAAAAAGGCCAGTATTTTCTCCATTATAATACTAAAAATAATCCTCAGCTTGACAAGGCTATTCTTAATAAAATATGCCAAAGTGGCAATTTAGAATCAGCATACATATATATATCTATATATATATCTATATATATAGATATCTATAGATATAGATATCTCAGCTACAGGAAAACATATGGATCCTTGATGTTATTGGGACATGTTAGTTTCACATACTGTTTAGGCTGACTTGCAGAATTTCAGAAGGTTTCATGCAGCTCAGTGTAACTAGGAAGGTGTTTGGGGAACTGACATTTTCAGGGGCTGAAGCAGAACCTTGACCAGTCACTGGTCAGCTCAATCCCTAATCCTGCTTTTCTGGTGAGTGGCATTGCACTTGGAGTTTAGTGGTGAACACGCTTGTACTTGCACTGGAGTGATAGGCTCCTCTGACAGTGCTTCCAGAACTGGAAATGAATCTATCTACTTACCCAAGAGTTGGTTTCTCTAGAGGGATCAGTTGAGATGTTGGAATGGTAGACATTTCTATGGTATTTCAGGTTTTCTTTAGGGTGAAATGCATTCAGTTGGAGCTCAATATGTGCAATACTTCCAAGTCTCAGTGACAATTATCTCACTGTTGACAAACATGAAAAAAACAGTTGAAAGCTCAGTCATATAGAAAAATATACCAGAAAAAACAGGCAAGAAATTATGTACAGGAAAACACAATTAAAGACAGCATCGTCAGGTTTTTGGTTTTTTTTAATATTCTGTGTTTCCTCAGTAAAGCTTTAATAAAAGAGGTGTAATCAACGAAGACTGGTGCCCTCGTGCTAAGATTGAGCAGAGGCTTTGTCTCAGTGTTTGCCATATTTCTGTCTGCAGGCACTGTGATAGGAATTACTTGACTGCTTGAGACTTGTCATGCAGAAGTTCTTCCTTTGTTTGCTTCACCAAGTATTTATGTGTGTGCTGAGGGACTCCAGCATGAAACCTTTGGGTAAATAACAAACTGGTAAAAGTCCAGCTTTAATTAAAAGGTACCCAGCCTTTCCAAGGAACTATTTTCTTTGCAGCGCTGTTAATTAATCCATTATGTGGCAACGTAAAACTAAAATAGTGTGCTCACTGCTCTCAAATGCCTCTTTAGAATGACTACATCTTTGCAGAATCCTTGTGAAGTAGGTATTACACACACAACAGCTTATGTTTGGGCAGTCTGTGGCAAAAGGATGAAATGGACTTCAAAGCAAACAGCTGCAGAGTGGTTAATGACATGCACCCTTCTGGAGGAGACAATAAAGCAGCAGCTGTGCGTAACCTACCAGCTCCAGCTTTCTTTGGAGATGGGGTTACTCGGGAGAGAGATCATACATAAAACGTGTTTAGCTTTCCCCCTCCTTAAGAATTTAAATCCTGCACAGAGTTGAACAAAACCCGGGCTGTCAGCCTCAAACTAACTCACACAGTAGCAGCAAGAGGTGACAGCAGCACCAGTGCAGTGACCATCCCTCTATCCCGGGCACCAGTGAGGCACCTCAAGTGCTGTGTCTGGTTTTGGGCCCCTCGTGACAAGCAAGACATTGAGGGGTTGGAGTGTGTCCAGAGAGAAGCAGCAGAGCAGGGGAAGGGTCTGGAGCACAAGTCTGTTACTGGTTTTAAGTCTGATAAAGAACAGCTGAAGGTGCTGAGGTTGTTTAATCTGGAGAAGAGAAGGCTCAGGTGTGACCTTCTTGCTCTCTACAACTCCCTGATAGGAAGATGGAGCCAGGTGGGGGTCAGGCTCTTCTCCCATGGAAGCCAGCAACAGGACAAAACTTGCCGTGCCTGTGGCAGGGCAAGTTTTGCCTGGATATTAGGAAAAAATTCTTCACTGAAAGGGTGGGCAGGCATTGGAATAGGCTGTCCATGGAAATGGTGGAATCACAATCCTTGGAAGTGTTCATAAAGGCATGTGGATGTGGCACATGGGGTTTAGTGGTGAACACAGTGGTGCTGTGATAGTGTTTGGACTTGATGATCTTAGAGGTCTTTTCCAATCTTAATGATTCTGTGAGTCTATGAAAAACATGTTATGAAATTGTCCTTTGTAGGAGAAACTGTTCAGCATCGTGCTGTGTATTTTTAAACACTACACACACTGGTGAGGTTAAACATCAGAGCCAGCCACTGTCACTCCAGAGAGCAGAACAAGGTGGTAGCTGTTGAATCCTCTCTATTTTGGACAACTGTGCCAACCTAGGAAAGACAGGAAATCAAGGTCTAGAATTAGTTTTATCTCATTTGGACCATACATAATATGGGGTCTGCAAAATCAGTGAATAAAAGGTGTAATTCCTTTATGTGTTACAACACTTTCTTAATGAACTATTTCTTGCTAGTTACTGGTTTTTGTTTATTTCTAGAAGAGAAAAAAAACAACAAAACCTTTAGTTTTAACTTGCTTTAGTTGACCCTAGAGCACTCGAACTTCTTTTCTGTTAAGTACGCTACCTTTGAGAGTCTTTATTTGCTCCATCAGTTAACAGCTGCCTGGCTTGTATTTTGCCATTGCATCGCAGGGCTTTTTCAGAAGGAGTCAGCAGAGCAATGCCACGTACTCGTGTCCTCGGCAGAAGAACTGTCTGATCGACCGGACCAGTCGGAACCGCTGCCAACACTGTCGCTTACAGAAATGCCTTGCTGTGGGGATGTCTCGGGATGGTAAGTAGCTGCAAAAAACTAACAGAAGGTGTAGCAGGATGTATGGTCGACCAAAAAATAGCATTTATATGCTAATTGTGCATTGGGCTGATAGTTGAGATCAAGTGAGTTTTAGATGTTGCTTTGTAATTTTCTGTTATATGCTATATGTTTTTAGATGCTACTATATACTCAAATATATATAAATCAGGGCATGTACAAAGTTCTTGGATTTTTTTCCTACTTACCTATTATAGTTCCCAGTTAGGAGCTTTGTCTCTGGTCGTTTCTTGAAGATGGAATTTTTTAGTCTCATGTTAATACTTCTCTGTATATTCATTCCAATTTAAGTAATCTCTTGTAGTTGCAAGTAGCACTGCTTGGTGCATGGATACAGATCAGAACCGCTTCACAGTATCGACACAAGTTAAATATATGTGTAATGAATAATGGAAAAAATGCAAAGAAAAAATAATACAGTCTTTTTTCAAAGAGAGAATTCTGAAGGAAAGATGTTCCAGTGCTCAGTGCTGTTAATATTAAGCTGAAAATTGCAGCTCGAGTAGTGATGAAAGCCCGCCTCTGCCAAACAGTTGCTTATGTAATTCAGTCAGAACTGGCTTTGCAGCTGAGACTTGCACGCCTCCCCCACAGATGGAACGGAGCTGCCACCGCTTACCCATTTGAAGATCTGACTCAGTCTTTTCCCCTGCCACAGTGACAGCAGCGCTGCATGTTCTACAAATACATACACATTACTCTAGGTACATGAGGCCCGATCAAGGAGATTGTTTCCAGATTGCATTTACTTCTTGAGTTACATTGTCTTCATATTTTTTTATTGGCTATGAGACTGAAAAGCTGAAACAGTTGATCATGTTCAGGACTAGTTCCTCCAACATGTTTGCTTTCCTGTAGAAAGCAGAAGGCAGTAGTCACCTTTCTAAAGGTTGAAGCCTTTACAGTTGATACAGGTCCTTGAAACCCCATGCTGCATCCTTGGGAATTCCCTGGATGCTGCAAACCAGTTGCTGCTGGCTTACAGCTAATGCTCCTCAAAGTTATAGTAATATTGTGGAGTTACACACATGCACTTGGGTGCACACACACATAGGTTTAACAATTACTCACCTGCTAAACATTTTTGCTTGTCACAGAAGCTCTGAAGACAGGCTTGGTGGTTCTTCCCACATTCCTTTAGTCCCAGTCTCAGTAAAGCTTGCTGTTGACACCCTGAGATAGACCCCCCTACGTTGGCACCACACTCTAGGTTCACTCTGCAGCCTGAATGTACAGCTGGTTAGAACTGGACAGTTGTCTCAGCCAATGTGTTCTGGTTTAGCTTCTGCTTTTCTAGGTAGGGTTTGAATGCTGAAGAGATGCATCTGTCAACCTCAACGGACATACAAGAGGAAATCTCAGTACAGAAGTGGAAAGTTAATGAATTAAGCTAAACTAGTGACTTCTAATGCTCCATCTCAGTGGCATGTCAAAACAATCTTTTAAAAAGCAGGCACTGCAGCTGTGTACCTGTTACTGAGAAGTGCTTCTTAGGTCTGCCCATCCTGCAGATTTGGGGTTTGTGCTGTATCCTTCCGTGTAGTGTTTAAAGACTCACAATGAAAAGGCAGTGGTGAATGTGTAGAGATGTAATCTCTTGTGTGTCTGTATTTCAGCTGTAAAGTTTGGTCGAATGTCAAAAAAGCAGAGGGACAGCCTGTACGCCGAGGTGCAGAAACACCGAATGCAGCAGCAGCAGCGGGATCACCAGCAGCAGCCAGGAGAGGCAGAACCACTCACACCAACATACAATATCACCACCAATGGGTTAACAGAGCTACATGACGACCTCAGTAATTACATTGATGGGCATACCCCTGAAGGTAGCAAAGCAGACTCTGCAGTTAGCAGCTTCTACTTAGACATACAGCCTTCTCCAGATCAGTCGGGTCTTGATATTAATGGAATCAAACCAGAACCAATATGTGACTACACACCAGCATCGGGCTTCTTCCCTTATTGTTCTTTTACAAATGGGGAGACCTCTCCAACTGTGTCCATGGCAGAATTAGGTAATGAGAGAGAAAAGCTTCCATTGTAATTGTCTTAACAGTACCCTTTGGATTAAAGTGACACATGTAGCCAGATGATAGTGAGAATGCTGCTTCAGTAGAGCTGTGGGCATGTATGGGCATTCTTGTGTGAAGTGCACAGTAAATACCCTGATCTCAGGGCACATGGCTAACTTCTTACTCCTCTGGACTAATGCTCCCAGGGGACTGTGATTGATCAGCTCTGCCACTGTTGCTTTTGCTTTCAGTCCTTGCAATAGAAGCCTTGGAATACTGATTAAGAAGCTAATTTTTAGTGCTGAGAAAACAGACAGGGCATTTCTTTATTTGCAGAATATTTTTTAACAATTTCTCTCCTTTTTCATTGCCTCAGTACTGTTACTCATAACAAAAGTGATGAGGCTGATTTTCTTCAGCTCTTTACCTGAGAAAAGCACCGGGCTTATCTGAGGGCAGTTCTTGTCACTTATTGAAGAGGACCTGGCCCCAGATACTGTAGGACATTTTTGAACGTAGCAAGTTTTGATAATTTCTCTAAGAGCTTTATAACAACCACATTAATTAGCACATTTTACTTTAAACTCTTCCCTTAATGATTACACTAGGGCTGAATTCCACAAGTATGACTTGTCAACAGCTGAGACTGGAGTTAGTGTGCTGTGTGAACTAGTTATAAACAAAATGGAACAGGACATCAAAGAAGTGGTTTCATGATTCCATTACTTATGTAATCAGCCAGGCATTTAAAACTTGATTCTTAAAACTTGCTTAAGCAACATTTTTTCTATTTTTTATTATGAAAGCCTAAAAATAGTTCAAAAAATCAGGTATTCCATATTAAAATTTTGTGTGGTTTATTTTATGTTCTTTTGAGAAATTTTGCAGAGAGGAAGTCACAAAAAGCTTGCTTGTTACCGTCCTTATGTTGCAGAATGCTGTTCTTTATAATATAATTCATCCTGACAGCCAAAATATTGTGTCTGGCATCAGTTCAAATAATTTCAGATAGGTAAAAAGGGGACAAAAATGTCAGGACAAAGGCAATGCTACCAGCTTTGTCTCAGTGAAATGATTGCTAATATTCTCATGGAAGGTATTAAAAAGATCTACAATAAACCCACAGGAAAAAAAAAAAGGGGGGGGGGGGCAGGGGGGGTCCTTTGTAGGCCTGGGGTTGAGTTTGGAACGCTGGCCTAAACTAAGTTTATCTTGTTGCTTACCTTTATTTACATAGTACTTTGTTTAAACCCTGCATAGCATGATTTGGGTGCCCAGCATTAACATTACTGAACAATGTTTGAAGAATGTTTGTCTGCCAGATGAAGGTTTCAATTTAGAAAGGTGTGGCTGTTCAATGAAAATATTTAGGTGTGTACTGAAATACAGTCCCGAAGTGAGGTGGAGGTTTGTGAATAACATGGGAATATTTCACCTCCTGTATCCTGCAAGGGCACAGGGATCATGCTGTCAGCTGCTGCTACCAAGAAACAAGTGTTTTAACTACACTTAAACACTTTAACACACTTGTTAAAAAAACCCCAATTGCTCTGAAATACATTGAAGCCACGGTGACAAAGTATAAATTACGTTGTGTTTTACCTTACTGATTGCTCAGGTAGCACATATAGTCTGATTTTACCTCATGTGTATGTTGAAGACTTTCCAGGTAATATTTTAATCAAACTACTGACAGATTGGTCCAGCAGTTCAGTTTGTGAAGAGTGGGGTTTGATCATTACCAAACAAAGCCAGTTTCACAGAAGACCCAGTACTACAGTCCCTCTGAATATCTCCATGTTGTAGTGACCACCATTCCTGTTTGGTTTGAGCCTTCATTTTCAGTGGCCTAACAAGCAGAATTATGCGAGACAAGTCTCCAGGCCTCTACTTGTTACATGCTAAAATGGGAGAACGTGCCCACCTGAAGGGTCAGGATAGGAAAAACAGAGTTAAATAAAAGTGGAACTCAGGTATCCAAATTCTGCTCAGGCTTTTGAAAGTGTTCCTAAACGTTTATCGGAACCAAGTTTTATTAATAAATGTAAATCTGCCTTATGGGTCTTTTAATCAAGTTAGCAGCAGAAAGTAATTTTAGTTAGAATTGAAACATTGTATGGAAATTTTAACTAGGTGACTAAAGCGGAAGGGAAAAAAAACCCTAGTGTTAGTGATTTTTTAGTGTGCTATCTTAATCATCTGGAAAATAGATGCATTTTCCTGTTGTTTTTTTTTTAATTATTGAAGAGAAAGAAAAAAAAAAGACACTTCTCCCTCCCAGGCAGCCTCATGGGACGAGTGTCCTGCTTGAGAGAACTCTAGCTAGGTGGGAGCTGTGTTTCTCCAGGGGAAGGCGTTGGCACTGGCAGTTCTGCCTGGCTGGCAGTGCCCGTTCTGTCCCATCCCTGACAGCGTCCTGCGTTCAGCACAGCCTTATCCACGGGCAGTCGTGTTCAGTCGCTCGAGCAGTCGGTGCCCGCATCACCTCCCGTAGTTTCCTGCGGCTGCAGTCGGTGGTGTGTGGCCGGTCCGGCTGTGTCCGGCAGTGGCCGTGCCCGGCAGTGGCCGTGCCCGGCAGTGGCCGTGCCCGGCAGTGGCCGTGTCCGGCAGTGTCCGGCAGTGTCCGTGTCCGGCAGTGGCCGGCAGTGGCCGTGTCCGGCAGTGTCCGGCAGTGTCCGGCAGTGTCCGGCAGTGTCCGGCAGTGTCCGTGTCCCCCCTTGTCCCCACTCTGGGTCGCTGGCGCCCAGCGCTGCGCGTGCTCCGCGCGCCCTCTGCCGGCGGCTGCGGGCACGGCCGCGCCCTGCGGTAATGGCTTCCCGAGGCGGCTCCAACTCCAGCGCTTTCCTCTCTCAGCTCAGCCTCTCCCCCTCCCCCTGTTGTAACTGAAATGTACGAGCTTTTCTCGTGTCTCAAAGTATAGCTTTGCATTTCTAACGCGTGTCGCTTTCTGCTCTTTCTTTCAGAACATCTTGCACAGAATATTTCCAAGTCACACATGGAAACTTGCCAGTACTTGAGAGAGGAGTTACAGCAGATAACATGGCAAACTTTTCTGCAGGAAGAAATTGAGAATTATCAGAACAAGGTATAAAAGCATGCCAAGCTACGGCATGGTTTCTTTAAAGCATGGTATTTCCATAACACACTGAAAAATTCACTTTTTCACTGTTCTCTCCTTACTATCAGGAATGTATATTTCTGTGTGTTTAAAAAAATTAATACACTAGAATCAAAAGCAGCAAGATGGTCAGGACATCCTTTGCATTTGCGGTTTTTACAGGTATAGGAAAAAGCAAAGACATTCTCCTAAAATTTCTCTCTGATAAAGAAAGGTTGTAAATAATAGGAATTTTTTCAATTCTAATTGGCATGTTATTTTCTTCTCATAATTTGTAATGCCCTGGATCAACAACTTCAAAAACCTAAGCCAGCACGTTTGTGATGTTACGTGCTGTGTTTCAGTTTGAGTTTATAAACATGGAGCTCCATCAGATTTCCAGCCTTCGGGGCTCACTGTACTCCTGATTCATGCTCCAGTTGTCCCTCAGTGTTTGGATTTACCTGTGGAGGAGCAGCACAGCGCTGCCATGCCACCAGGGTACTGTAAGGTCTAATCAGTGTTATTTCCAAAATGCCTTCCATCCACAAGCTACTACCAATTGGCTACCTTTGGAAAATGGCCTTGGGAAGCACTGCTGAAGCACTCTGTTCTTTGAACATATTTTTCATTTCCACAGAAAAATATTTAACCTTTAGGAGTATAATTTTTTCTGCTTTAGATGATTTCATTCTGCATTATTATCAGCACTGGAAAAGCTCATGCCTTCTTTGTGTTGTTGTCAGGATGATCTTCATACATGAACATGTTTACACGTATCCTTCTGGAGATGAGCTAGGTTATAATTTGCATTCAGTACAAAATAGAGAAACCGATAGGAAAAATATGATCACGCCTTGCTGCTGTAAATTGGTATTTTATTTTCATGCAGTGAATAAAATTCCCACTGAAATGACCAAAATCATTATGCTTTGACACTTCCCGCTTCTGATATAAAAGTACTCCAAGCTGGATGCCTTCTGACATGACTGAAGAAGTGTTCCATGGTTGTGTTGTCACTCATCCACTTGAGGCTCTGGGTTTGAGGTCAATTCCCCATGTCTTATAAGCAGACTGTAGCCAGGAGTCTCCATTTTGTTGTTTGGTTTTCTTTAGCTCAGTGTTACTTTCTGCCAATGAGCTTTCCAAAGCTTGGTTAGTAATTTCTGAATTTCTTTTCTCTCTCAAACAGCAAAGGGAGGTAATGTGGCAGTTATGCGCAGTCAAAATAACAGAAGCTATACAGTATGTAGTGGAATTTGCCAAACGCATTGATGGCTTTATGGAACTGTGTCAAAATGATCAAATTGTGCTTTTAAAAGCAGGTATGTCGGTCAGTTTTAAGATCTGCTTCTATTAGTTTTGCCTGAGGAAGGTGTTACATATTAGATACAGTGGTTGCACACACATATGTTCATATGCAGTACAATGATCATTTTAAATTAAATAAGGGAAAACCTTGCGAATTGTCTGTCTTTGAAGTAGCATCATCTTAGTTACTGTGGGGAGAAGGAGTTCAAGTCCATTAAATTTTCATTATGGACAAAGGGAACAATGAGTGTATTAAGATGTAAAAATTGGATTTTTTTTTTTTTTGATTGCTAATAGTGAATATTTCAATGTAAAAATCCAGATTGTTCTATGGAAGATACTGTAGAAGTAATTCAAGTTACAAATTCTGGATCAAGTTGTTAAGGCTTGGTGAACATAAATATAAATGAGCTGCTTTGGCTTCAGAGACTTCATTACTCTAAAAATTTACTAGAGTTTATTAGCATTAACTAAGTTGCTACAGCAAAAACTCCTAAAGGGGTTTATGGGAATTCTTTTAATTCTACCAGCAAGCCAAACTATGCTGTGTTACACCACAGCAACTTACTGCTCTACTAAACTGATAATGAATGCAGAGCATTATTATTAAATCCTCACTTGCTCTTTGCAACTGAAGTCTCTCCTTCCATAGTCAAACACACATTGTTTCTCTTTTAGGATCTTTAGAGGTTGTGTTCATCAGAATGTGCCGTGCCTTTGACTCCCAGAACAACACTGTCTACTTTGATGGCAAGTATGCTAGCCCAGAGGTTTTCAAGTCCTTAGGTAAGGAAATGTGAAGTGTTGTGTCTTTAAAAACAAACCAACAAAACAAAACAAAAACAAACAAACAAACAAAAAAAACCCCAAACACCCAAGACCAAAAAAAAAAAAAAAAAAAAAAAAAAACCCAACATAAACTGAATAAAAATAATAAGGTGGAAAAGCAAGGGAAAACAGCTGCTTTGAAAAAACTAGTCTAGTATTCAAAGAGTTCTGGAACTCAAACTGCTGTTTTCCAAGCTGTTGTGCCAGCTCTGTTTGAGGCCAAGCTGTTTTCAGGAGGTAAAACGCTTAACTCTGTGCAGTAAAGGACTGTAGGTGCTGAAGTTCAGCATTTTGATTAGGGTAGAGCAGTTTGGACTCACTGGTTGAGAAGAGAAGCCCAGTTTCACATCTAATGAAACATTTCATAGATCCTGTTGGAAAAGGATGCAGATTTTAAGCTAATTTGGGATATACCAAAGTTACTGCTTTGAAGCTGTTAATGGTGTTTGAAATCTGCTAAGTCCAGCTGGTAAAATACTGTAAATCATTTTTTTAAATTAAATTACATAAAATTTTGAATTTTTTTTTATGTATTTTTGCTAATTTTAAAAGGATGTATTCACTGGGTATAGATTTGGGCTATAAGCCACTTTGGAGGCAGTGAAAAATACTTTCGTGCAGAATGCTGGACAATTACTGAAGTATTCTTTGCCTTTCTAAAACACCTCAAGGCACAAGGTCAGAGTACAAACAATTCTGGGTTCTAAGGAAACATAACCTGGATCTGTTACCTGCATGTATCCAGAAGTTTAGGCTGGGGAGGCCGAGGAAAACCCTCGTCTCTCAGGTTGTGATGCTCTTCAGAGCAGAGCTCACTTTAAAGTCTGTACCTGCATGTATGACAGCAGCAGTAACCTGAATAACACCTGTGTGAGCAAGAGAATGGATGAAAGGAGATGGAGTTCCTCTTCTGCATGAACCATGTTCAGTCAGACCTTGGCTTCTCCCTTTGCTTCCTGCATGTCCCTTGTGTGCCTCTCTCTTCCCCCACTCTGTGTGCTCAATAATCTTAAAATCAGAACTTCTTAAGTCCACATTTCCAACCCTCAGTCCACACTGACATGAGGAAGTTCCATTTAGAACAGAAACAAAGTAATTTTGAGCTTGAAAATAAATGACTTGAGATGTATCCATATTTACCCCACGAGATCCCAATGTAGAAAAGAGTGTGCAAAACCTTGAGAATCTTGGCTGCCAGGATGTGGGAGCTGGGAACTTGTGGGAGTGGGGTAATACCTTCAAGGATGAGTGAGATCTCACTGCCGTCACTTCACAGTACTTAAGGAGAAGACCACCTATGAAGTGTTTCACATCTATTTCTCATCTCCATCAGAATAAATCAACAACTCTGTAGCGCTGAACTAATTTTAAACAACGTAACAAGAGCTTACCTTCTTTTCGGCAGGTTGTGAAGACTTCATTAGCTTTGTGTTTGAATTTGGAAAAAGTTTATGTTCTATGCACCTGACAGAAGATGAGATAGCTTTGTTTTCTGCGTTTGTTTTAATGTCAGCAGGTAAGAGATGAAGGTTTCCTCTAGATTTATTTGGTAGGGGTTGTTTTTATTTTGAGGCCTTTTTAATGATAATGTTATGATTATCAGACATCGTGGGAATATCATCTTTTTGAGGGCTTCCTCACCAAAATTTTTATTTTAATAAACACATTAACACTATGAGTTTAGGAAGCAATATGTTAAATTTGAAATCCTAATCTAAGCCCTTATTTTCCACATTTTGACCTTGCTGAGGACTCAGCTTCTTTGCAAAGGCTTAAATGCATTTGAGTGAGCCAGTCCTGGTGAGACACACAGTTACTGAACTCCCATAGTCAGCTTTCCATGTGTGAACTTGCAGCTGCAGCACAACAGCAAACTTCCAGCATTGCCATTTTACTGTGACTGGGAACACTGAGAATTATGGTGCCAGACATCCCAAAAGTCAGCCTGGTCTGACATGCCTGTGGCTAAAGTAAGTCAGTAATCACAGGTGAAAGTTCACAGTGTGCTCCAAGTCCTGGAAAGGCTTCTTAGGTCAGGTGGAACAAGGTACTGGAGTGGAAAGTCAGTTTGTGCCTGGCCTGACACCTCAAGAAGGAAACCATGAGTTCAGACTGCAGCACAATTGACTCAGGAGTGGTGGTGGAAACTTCTGCTAGCAATGGGGGGTTTATTGAGTCTATCATAAATATGTTCTCATGCTGTTGGCCAGACAGAAAGTGTGTTAGCCCTGTGTCTTAGCAAGCCACAGAACACTACAGTTCTGTCACACCAGGAATGTAGCAGCTTATCCTGCTTTTCTGCCCAGAAGTTTAGCTGCTTTTTTTTTTTATAGCTGGATCTTTGCATCTGATTTTTCTGTAAGTCACTGTAAGTTCTGCTGGTTTTCTGTAAACTCTGTAAGATCTTAGAAAGAAGATCCTCTCCAACTACTTGTTCATTATATGATCTATTCATTTCTCAGTAAAAAGTTGCATTTTGTAAACAACCTGCATTTTACAGATTTTCTTAGCAAATTAATAATAGATCGTACTCAGATGCATAGTATTCTCCTAAATAAGGGCTTTATAAAAGTACATGTAATAAACATATTTCAAAACCTATTAATGTTGAAACCCATTTTCTATATGAAAGTATGTAACAAGTGGAAGGAAGATTGCAAACAGGAAAAATGAATCTGTAACAGACTTAGTACTTCCTGGTGCACTGTGATCCTTGTGTGCATTACTAGAGGTTTTAACTCCATTTATATTCAGATCGCTCATGGCTTCAGGAGAAAGTAAAAATTGAAAAACTCCAACAGAAGATCCAGCTAGCACTTCAGCACGTCCTACAGAAGAACCACCGAGAAGATGGAATTCTAACAAAGGTAAGAGTCATCCTGTGCCATGTCACAGGACTGTGAAAGCGTGGCTCCATCTGAGCACTGCCCTGATTATGGGGTAAAAGCTCATACACAGTTAATTTATTTATAAACCCACCATTCTTTGTTCAAAATCGAGCTGCTCAGCTGAACCTATTTACTTAAACCTAGAAGAGGTGAAATTATGATGTACAAGGGAACAAGGTTGATAATGGTCTGAAAGAGAGTATTTTTATGCTTCACTTCATGAAAAAGTGATGAAGGTTTTTATCGTAGTTCTCCTACACAACACTCCTGCCACACAGAATACTATTTCAGTGCTACATGCATGCCTTAGTATTTGTGGAATTTCTGCCTGCATGACAATTAAGTTGTTACAACAAGCAACACACAAACTAAACTTGGTTTTCAGACTTCTGTGAGAAGTTCCCTACACAGCCTTTTTCTCAGTTCTTCCACATGCTGATGCCAAGGAAAAAGAGGCACTACCTACTGTTCTACCGAAGTATCTTCATGTAATTTCTCAGAAATGGGAAACTGGTGTGATGTTACAAGAAGTAAATCTGAAGAACTGGGGAAAGATAGGTGCTTTACTTTTACCTTGCAGAGGTAGTTCCTTTTATACCTCTGCACAGCCAGAAAGCTTTTGCTTTGTTTCACACCACAGAATTAGTTACAATAGAAGCAGGATAGTCCAGCCTGGGCTCTGCTGATTTTCTCAAATTCAAATCCTAGCTCATGTAATTTTCTCTCACTGTATACTGGGGATACCCTTATTGGAAGAAAGAGCCTTCCATATGTTTTGTTACAAATACTTTACTGAGTAACTTCAGCAAGTACCCTCAGGATATTTTTGAAGTATGTATATTACACCTTATTTTTACCTTATTTGGCTTAAAGTAAATAAGTCTAATATATTGCATTACCAGTTCACTCCATAATATTTGCAGTGGGTTTAAAAGCAGTTGGGAGTGCCTTCCTCCAAGAGGATAATTTAATGAGTGAAGATCCAGCCCTAAAATACTTACCAATCCAGCAAGGAAATCTAATGCAACACTTTCCTAAAAACTTAAAAAAGATTATTTCATGAATAGCTGAAAGTCCGTTGCTTAAATACTTTTAGCAAATATCCATGACTGTACATCTGAAATGTCCTTGTAAAGTAAATAATTTGGTTTGGGAGAGCTTTAATCCTTTACAGCAAGATTGGGAGGCCTCGTTCCATGTATGACCATATGACTTGTGTTCATTTTTTTACAGTTAATATGCAAAGTGTCTACTTTAAGAGCACTGTGTGGACGACATACAGAAAAGCTTATGGCATTTAAAGCAATATACCCAGACATTGTGCGACTTCATTTTCCTCCACTTTACAAGGAGTTGTTCACTTCAGAGTTTGAGCCAGCAATGCAAATTGATGGGTAAACGTATCACCTAAGCACTTCTAGAATGTCTGAAGTACAAACATTAAAACAAAAGAAAGGAAAAAAAAAGGAAAAAAAAAAAAAAAAGAAAGAAAACCAAGACACTTTATATGGCCCTGCACAGACCTAGGGAGCCAACACACTGCACATCTCTTGGCGGTCGGGGTCAGGCGAAGGATGGGAAACAATGAAACAAAGTTGAACTTGTTTTTCTCATGCATATGATTTCCATTATGCCTACAAATATGGACCCTTTTTCTGTCTCAACTTCTCAATCCTTGACCTCTGTTTACACAGACTGAGGGTACTAATGTCAGAAGGTTGTTTTCTCCTGTAGTTCACTGCCCAGACTTTTGACAGAACAATCAATTTGTTGGTCAGAACAGAGTCCACCTAGTAATCAGCGACTGGTGTGCATTGCAGAGATTTCAGCATCAGTTTGCACAACTTGCTCATTGTTTCATGAAGGACGATTTTTTTTCACCTACCACTGTTTGCCAGTAGACAGAACGGCATGAAAAGGGTCCATAGCAATAGCAACAATAGCATTATAATATATTACAGGGTAAATGGGCATGAAGACTATATATAGCAAAAGAGATATTGTTTATATATTGTTTTAATTAATATAAAATGTAGTTACTGGTATAGCTTTTCTTGTTGAATTGATAAGGCACTTTCATTTTGCACCTTTTTCTTTAAATTAAATGCTAGCGTGTTCATTGTTGTGTTGCATGTGCACCAGAAATTCAAGTTTAACTGAAAAAGGTTTGGCAGGTACTGGTACATTGGGAGGTATTTATGCTGCTGTTTTCCATGTTACTTTTAAAGAGAGGCTGGTCATATCCTGAAATGGTTACAGATTTTTTAGAAGAGTTGAAAATAATGACAATTTTCTACATTAAAGTAATCTTTTCAGAAGTTAAATTTAAAGGTACTTTTATTTTCAAATCTTTCAAACCTGATTGTTTCAAAGTCAAAAGCCTCATTTTCAAAGGTTCTGAGTTTCCACTGTCAGAGATGAACTAGATCATTTATAAATGAGTAACACAGCATCTTTGAAAATCAGGCTATTAAATAGTGTATTTCTGCCCACCATAAATCCAGGTTTGAAAGTATTTATTCAAGTCTGTATCTACAGTAAAAGTATGTGTGTATGACATGCTTGCAGGAAAGTAATTTTTATGCATAATATTACATACTTTTGTACTCCATATCGTAAACAATGCCTTCAAATGCCAAGCTCTAGCCTATCAAAATCCATAGGTGTGTCTTTGACTTCAGTGAGATGAGACACACTGGCCCCTGTTCTTCCAACACCCAGCAGTTCAGTTTCAGGGAGCTGAACAGAGATGTCTGTTCTCTCCTTGTTTAAAAAGACGCACTTGAAAGGGGACAGACTAAGAAAGGAAAGGCACGCTGTTGTTAGAAAGCATGAGTTTGTACTCAGTACAAGACTGGAAATCATTAATATCAGAAACCTGCATTCTGTAATTCTGATTCCTGTATTGCATAACCAACCAATAAGCTGAATCTTGCAATATTATTAATTACCATTCCCTTCAAGGAGAATTCTGTCTCTGAGCAAAGCTGGCAGGAAATGTGGTTCTGAAGGAAGTAGATTGACATAAACAACATCACAAATTAAACTGTGGCTGTTTGAGCCAGAGGTGTGTGCTTTAATTTCCAAGGGTAAACAATCTCTTATATATATTATAGTTGTTGAGAAATAACAAGTGAATGGAAGCACACTGAAGCCTAAGTATTTTAAAATGGAGAATCAGATCAGCATGTTCTTATTAGCAAATACAGATTTATTCTATGATTTGAACATTTCCTTTGGGGTCAAATTGAGACATTTATCTGTGACACTTACTACAAATGTTCCAGTCTAGCACATCAGGGAAGGTTACAGCTATCACTCATCTCTAGGCTTTGAAAGGAGGGCAAGAGGAGAGCATCACATCACACTTCCTCCTCAGAGCAGTGTGCCCTGGAGTGTGGGAGGGGAACACCTGCAGCGCTGTGAGCACTGGAATGGAGGCAGGAGAGGGCTTTTGGAAAAAGTCCATAGAGCTGTCTTTCTCCAGCTCCATCCTGCCTGCTCCTGAAGAGGTGGCTCACAGCCCAGCACATGCTCTTTCCACTCCCACTGAAACATTTTTCCTAGGATCATTGTTTACTTTATTGGAGTAACTGGCACGATATGGTACTTGCATTCTAATGTGTGTTCCTATTTTTGAAACACCCCTTTTAACTAACAAATATTTTCTGAATGTGACCAGCCTTAGGTGCTAGTCCTGTAAAGATCAACTAAACTTAATCTCAGTGTCAACTAATGAATAGTGAAGTAAGACCTGTACTTTTTTAGAGAGTGAGATAGACCTCCTAGTTCTGACAATGTAGACTACCAGGCAAAATATTTGGGGATTACTTTTCAGTCACATCCTATTACTACCTTTTCGTGATGAATATTAGTACTTTACCAGGCATCTAAGCTCCAGTGGTTTTGTCTGGAATCTGTTTAGCATATTTACATTCATAAATCATTGACAGTATAAGTCTTGGAGCATTTACTAATAAAATACTTAACAATTACAAGGTTTCAAATAGAGCCTTAGCTGAAAGAGATCTTCCAGGCCAGAAAGTACTGCTGTTTTTGTTTGTGGGAGCTCATGTGTACTGGGACCTTGTTAAATCAGGCTGAACATATACACCCCAAGTAATTCTGCTTTCCCGGTCACAGTTAACAGCCACTTGGCAATAGAGTAGAACTTTTGGGTTGCTCTTC
The DNA here is from genome assembly GCA_018697195.1 of Certhia americana. NCBI lineage: Eukaryota > Metazoa > Chordata > Aves > Passeriformes > Certhiidae > Certhia > Certhia americana. Next base: position 14,970,115 of record CM031866.1, on the reverse strand, counting down.
ATGGAGAGGGGACAAAAGGGATACAGCACAGCAGATGTACTGATAAGACGTCTGTTGCCAAGGAGGTTTTTATGCAAGGGGACTCAGAATAACAGCAGAGAGGCTGGTTGGAGATGGCCATGTAAGAACCCAGAGCAGCAGAGGAAATGCCCTCTGCAACACCCCCAGACTGTGGCCTGGTATCAGATGATCAACCAGTCAAAAAAACTGGAGGTCCATGGATATTCACATGAGTATTTTCATCATCTGCCCAGTTCACTAAAAATAAAAACACCAGGATAGCTGAATATAATATTTAAGTTTTGATGACCTAGTCCTTAGAGTCTGCAAAGATATTTTCTTTGGGAGTTATGTCTATCCCTGGAGATGTTTTCTGGCTTTCTAGGCTATACTGTCATCTGAACCACCCTAATATATGTCATCACCTCCAGATTGTTTGACGTATGGAATTAGGTAAAAAGGGAGGCTGTTTTTAAGTTTGGTTGTTCTTTATTAGCTTATCTTAGTATGAATACCAAGATATCTGTCTATGTGCACCTGTGTGTGTGTGAGAGAGTCCATTGTGTGCGCACATGAGTGTATGCGTGGGACGTGTGAGCGGCTGCTTCTAGGCTGTTAAGTGTCAATGGAATAAAGAAAATGTATTCAAAATACTTAAGTCAAAAATAGAAGGTGGTAAAAAGATTTATTCTATACAAAGCCTTGTCTGGACCACTTTAGAGAGACTTCTATTTTTTTAACCCTTCTATAAATGTTTGATGGCACTTGAACTATTCCTGCAATAAAATGTGATTTGTGTAAACATTAAAAAAAAAAGATTTTGTAATGTGAAACAATGAAAGAAAGTAATGTAATTTTTCTAAAAAACAAAAAAAAAAACCACAAACGAACGAACTTTGTATTATTTTCTTGATGGAATTTGTCTATTTGTCTTTGGAAAACTTTTTATTTCATTGAATGTGCCATAGTAGAGGTGCGTTTTTCTTTTTCTTTCATTTTTTTTTTTTTATTTTTACATTTTAGATTAAAGGAATAGCTGTGTTCCGACATTCCAAAATGCAAGATGACATAGCAGTCATGATTAAAAGGTTTGATTAGTAAGCTTCAATCATTGTTGCTTTTTTTGCACATGTTCTTCATTCCTCTACAGTGCAATATGTACATAGAGCACTTGCGGGTGTAACCTTGATCCCTCAGGGAAAAATACATATTTGTACAGGATTTTTCTTTTTTTTGCCTTTTTTCTTTTCTTTCCTTTTTTCTTTTTTTTTTTTTTTTTTTTTTTT